>CM072878.1:19915000-20065000 GCA_036937835.1 Pampus argenteus
CCCTGCTGCTGACACCATTTTACCTTTGTTTTAAGATTTATCCTCTCTTCACATGTTCTTATATCAAAAAAGGAAAGAAAGAAGTGTGCAGATTTGTTGCTGTTTAGCCTTTAATCTGTTAGTTATCTCAGATGATGGAGACTCATATCTTTTTGCTCCACAGAATCCCAATCCCAATCCTAATCCCAACACCAACCAGGTGAGGAAGAATCACGCGTGCGAGGCTTGTGGGAAGGCCTTCCGAGACGTCTATCACCTCAACCGCCACCGGCTGTCGCACTCGGACGAGAAGCCCTACTCCTGCCCCATCTGCCAGCAGCGCTTCAAGAGGAAAGACAGGATGAGCTACCACGTGCGCTCACACCAAGGCGGCGTGGAGAAACCTTACGTCTGTCCCCACTGCGCCAAGGCCTTCTCTCGGTATACCAACAGACATTCAGCGGTGTCCTTTTAAAATTGGGACAGCCTTGAGTCAGAAATGTTTATAGCATACAACTTTATGAAACAATAATCTAGATTAGATCTATAGATTAAACATGTTTGGTGTGTTATGTTTTCAGACCAGACCACCTCAACAGTCACGTCCGACAGGTGCACTCTACAGAGAGACCGTTCAAGTGCACGGTAACGTCTTCATCTGTCTGTTCACTGTGTTTGTGAATCATACAAACACCATGAAACATTATTCAATATTTTATGGTGTTTATGGATAATATTGAATCATAATAATGAATCTGTTTTTGACAAATATAGAGCCAAAATATCAGTCTAATTTTCACATCTGTGAATCATTTAAACATTTCACTTGCGTTCAAGTTCTGCTTCCCACAGTTAATTTGGTGTTTGGACATTTTTTATTCCCCTGCAGAACTTCCTATACGTGTATCCTGAGGTTTTTATCCTATAATATCTCTGCTTGTCTCTGGTCATTGTAAACAATACTATTTACTTCACAGGATCAGACAAAAACAGACAACTGTGTATGAAGTAGTTGCCTGATCTTTCCCGCTCTAAATATCACTCCAGTTGTAATGTTTTTGTGTTTCCACCTCGTCTTGTGTTTCCACAGACGTGCACGTCTGCATTTGCCACGCGGGATCGTCTCCGTGCTCATCTGATCCGTCACGAGGAGAAGGTGCCGTGTCACATCTGTGGAAAGCTGCTGTCTGCTGCTTACATCACTGACCACATGAGGGTCCACAACCAGTCGCAGCACCACGCCTGCCACCTCTGCAACCGCAGTGAGTCCAAAAACCATAAAAAACACGTCAGTGAGTCACACCTTCATCACCATGAACAAACACACTGTCCTGCTGCCAGAAACAACTCACAACAGCACCAAATGTGGTTCCATCCGCTGCTGAAAATAGTGTCTTAAAACACCTCATTACCTCCTGTTAGCTTGTTTAAAATCTGTCTGTGAGCTGCTTTTAAAGATCTTCAGTAGGAACTTATGAGTTAATAAATATAATGAATATATTTTAATGGAGTGATCTACTCAGTCCATAACTTCTTCAGAAGTTCAGGTTCAGGTCAGAGAGTGATGGAGGTTTTACTGTGCTGCTCCTCAGACTGGAACAGTCACTCTTAATATTATTTTAATAGTTCAATCACTTGTTTTACCTTTTGGGTTATTTGTAAAACTTTTTTAAATGGTCTTTAAATTCTTGTGTTTTTCTTTTTTAAATTGATGATTGTCTTTTATGCTGTCTATGAAAATCACTGAAAATGATTATAATTATTATAATTACGTGTTTTGAGTGCTTTGCTGTTTGAACAGAAGACGTCTGTAGAAGTTATTAAAGGCTGAATATCATCTGCATTAGCTGTACGGTTTCTCTGTATGATGTTTTAAATCTGCTGCTACAGGAAGCTCACTGTGGACCACAATTAAATTCTTCAATTCATTGATTATTTTGTAATTGGTTAATCCACCCATCAGTTTGCTGCCACTTGTCTGGGTTCAGGTCACATTAATTGTATGAATCTGGTTTTCTGTCACTGTGAAAACTGAATTAAATTGTAGAGCTGCGACAATAATCAACCGGTCGATTGACAGAAAATATATAATTTTGGTCATTTTCAAGCAAAAAATGCAAAATATTTGATGGTTTCAGGTCCTCAGATGTGAGAATGTGACGCTTTCTTCTGTCCCATGCTGCGTTTTGTGCGAGTTGTGCAAGGAGGTCAGAAGTTAATAGAAATCAACACCTCACATAACACAATATTGCTGATGCGAAGCATATCTGCAGCCTCCACAGAGCTTTATTGGATACAGAGGATAAAGTTGTCATAACATCATCTTATTCAGAATATAATTACACTCTAGAGTAGTGGTCCCCAACCTTACCCCAGCCTCAGAGCGCTCGGACTCGTGACTGGTCACTATCGTAACGTTTAAATATCCCTTCCAAATAAGATTCAGATACGCCACAAATACATTTACAAAGAAAATGTTATGTTCATGAAAATTTCAAACATTTCAGAATATGGAGTCAATGTCAAGAAACCTCAATATTTCACATATAGCTGTTTTTCTTTTAGCTTCTGCACGCTTGTGTGCCTGCTAAGACTCAGATTTTTCAAAATAAAAGATCATCCAAACTCAGATAATACATAAAACGGAAATAATGAATTATTTCTTGTGCGGCCCGGTGGTTGGGGATCACTGCTGTAGAGCATTTCATATAGTAAATTGAACATATTTTTTCATTATCATTATTTTGGGGGGTTGGTCATACAATTTGCTGACATCATCACCTTAAAAAGGTATTAAATGTGGGATAAATAGTCTTTAATTAAACTTTGAACCCTGCAGAAATGTTATTGCTCCAGCATCTAGTGGCTTTCAGAAGAACTGCAGATCTTACGTCCTGTGTGTCTGTCCTCCAGGCTTCACCACCCTCACCTACCTGCGCGTCCATGCTCAAAAGCACCACGGGCAGGAATGGAAAGAGAGCGGCGGGGCGCGGGGGGGCTTTGGTGGGACAGGCGCCGGAGGGGTCCTGCTCTGCCAGCTCTGCGGGGTGCAGTGCAAGACGGCCACGCAGCTCCAGGGTCACATGGGCACCCATGCCAACCAGGGTGACCCAGGCCCCGACCCTACGAGCGCGGGCCCTGTGGGCACCACCAGTGTGGCTGTCACCGTGTCCAGCGCCAGCACAGTGGGACTGTTGGTTACTGACTGCTCCAGTATCACCCCCCAGCCCCACAGCTAGCACGCTGGGAGGGCAAGGGAGGAGCTGGGGGCGGGGCGGGAGGAGCTGGAGGCGGGGCGGGTGGGGTGGGTGCTGGCAGTGGAGATGGGGAGAGTTGGGTTATCAAGAGCGAAAGAGGAGAAACTGGTGGAGGAGAGGACTGAAAGACAGCGGTCGAAGCAGGTGTGTGTGAACCTGCCCACTACTCTGTGTTACAGGTAAACTTCCTCCTGATAACATCTGAAAACAGTGAAACTATTTGAGATGATGTACATGAAAAAGATTTAAAATAAAATAAAAACTAAATAAAATATATAAGACATCTGAATAATGTCCATGAAACATACTGATAGAAGCCATCATAAGCATCATCTGTACTGATGATTTGTTTTGTCAGTCTGGACAGGAGAGATGATTAAAGACATCTGAGTCTAGAAAAGAAGAAAGTCGGTGAATGGTTAGCTGGGAAAAACGTCATGCGTGTTTCCACTGCAGGAGGTGTCCCTAGGCTGCAAACACAGACACTGTGGCTGCTTCATTTATAAAACAAGGAACAACTCTTGTTTGATGCAGGACGAGGGGACGACGTTTCTCTGTTAACAGTGTTAACAGTAAGGCTTTGAGTGGCCGAGCGAGCTAGAGAGTGAATGAAGAGAGGGAGCAGTGGTGAGAGAGCGCAGCTGCTGAATGAGAGAAATAAAATGTTATTTCCGTGTCGTTACGTTCTAAAACAGAAATCTATAACTATCAAACACTCAGCAGACGATTCACCGCTTTTCACTCATTCATCACATCCGACTCAGGAAAGCAGCAGGAAATGCAAAGAACAACACCTGGAACATTTGAGATGATTGTTTTAATAACTAAAAAGGTTTTATGTTACAGCCACCTTATTTATTTATTTTTACAACGTATGAGTCAATTTCCTACCACCTGGTGAATTTGTATTTTCAACATTTTGCCCTTAAAACATGTCAGGAGTTGATCTGTGATTATAATGTCCAAGTTCAGGTACCAATATCCATGCAGGCCGGCAGTTTGTAGTTTGAGGTTTTAGATCTTGGTTGGTATGTTTTCCAGAATATGCTGTGATGGTTGAAGTTTACATCAACTGCTTTTGTTTTGGTTTTCACAGATTGTTTCTTAACGAACTGCCAACAGTGGAGACGGACGGATGGAGAGAATCTGGAAAACAGTCGTTTCCTCCTGAGGACAGCTTCTCTTTCAGACCGAACCCAGCTAAATCAGCAGAGTTAAAGGGCAGGTTCACAGTTTTTCAAGAGTGTCTTAAATCAACAGTCAGTAAATGAACAGTGATCATGTGTTTGTTGCTGTAATCATCCTCCTGTTCATACTGACCATTAGATCCCTTCATAATACACTTACAATGGAAGTGATGGAGACTAAACCCACAAACATGGATTTAAAGTTTATGTGAAGCTGATGTGAAGCTTCAAATCCAGCAGATATGTTTCAACGTTACAGTGTTTTTAGAGCCAAAGTCCCTCTTTTTGTTCCTATACTTCCACCACAGCTCAACAGGGAAACACAAAGAGGGAATTTGATGCTAAACAGACTGTAAATGTGTCAGATATCCACTTGATATGACTAACTCACACTGATGAAGCCTCAGAGAAGATTCACATCTACTTTAAATGACTGTGTGGACACACTGTGGATTTTAACCTCCATCACTGACACTGAAAGCACATTTGAAGCAGATCTTTGAACAGCCAGTATGAACAGGAGCAATGATTACAGTCACTGTTCATATGGACACCTGACTGATGCTTTAACACACTGGAAACATGTGAACTGGTCCTTTAAGCTGCCAGCAAACACCGTGTTACATACTGTATATGCAACATCCTGCAAACCAGAGTCAGATCCAGGGACGACTGAGGAAAAGATGAAGAAGAAATCTCAGCTCATTAATTAAGGGGGGAGGGGTCGATGTGTATTTTTATCCATGTAGCTTAGCAGTTCGCTATTTCTATTTGGTATAACTTCATTGTTTTCATTTTCAACTGATTTGCACAGCCGAGTATGATTTTGTAAAGCTGTTGTTGTTGTTTTCAGATCATTTGTTTTCCATTATATCAGGGGTTGTTTACAGAGAGGAAATTGACACAAAATACCTGCAGGATGCTGACACGTGATGATACGGCAAATCTGAGGTTTTCCTCTAAATTATTACAGAACAGTCTCTAGTCTGCTATCAGTCAGATCCTTCAGCGCAGGGAAACCTCCTCACAGGACAGTTTCAGATGGGCCATCATGTATATATACTTTTATAAAGCTAATGAAGGCAAACTATTAATTGTGTATATTTCCCATGAATGTGCATAACCTCTCTGCTTCGTATGATCTTTGTTCTTACTCTGGATGCTGATTTGTAATTCTTGAAAAGGTAAATTGCCATGTAAGTTGTAGCTACCTTGGTGACACATTTTCTGTGGCTGTGCATATTGATTGTATTTGATGCATAGTGCATAGCGCCTCATTACTACTGTATTAAAAGGCAGTAAAATGCATGTCTGGATTCAAGTTGAAATGATCTTCATGGGTATGTGAATGTCAGTGGTGGAAGAAGTACTCAGATACTTTAGTAAGAGTACTCTGTAGTAAGTAAAACTACAGCAATGTAAAAATACTCTATTACAATCCTACATGAAAAATCCTGCTACAGTAAAAGCAAATAAGTACTGTGATCTTGATGTAGTTAAAGTACTGCAGTATCAGTACATAAGTATAGTGATCTTGATGTAGTTAAAGTACTGCAGTATCAGTAGTGACTGATATATTATTATATATGACATCATTATATTATTAATACTGAAGCATCAGTGTTAGAGCAGCATGTTACTGTTGTAGCTGCTGGAGGTGGAGCTAGTTTCAACTACTTTATATACAGTTAGATAGTTTAGTCCAGTGGTTCCCAACCTAGGGGTCGGGGCCCTCCAAAGGGTCACCAGATAAATCTGAGGGGTCGTGAGATGATTAATGGGAGAGGAAAGAAGAAGAAACAAAGTTCTGATACACAAATCTGTTTTCAGCTTTTGGACTTTTTCTCTAATCTTTGATTTTTGCTGAAATATTGGATCATTTGAACATTTATTGAAATGAAACCATGTGAGAAGTTTAGAGGTAAAAATCACTATTTGGTGGAGCTGTTAACAACTCATAGACATCTGAAATGTGACCCGACTACACACTGCTGTTAGTAAGACGTCAAAAGACTAAAAGGTTGAAACCACTGGTTTCATCTTTAACAATGTGTTGGATTTTAAAAGCTTCTTATATTATCCATTGAGTCAAATCTGCATCTGAACAGTAACTAAAGCTGTCAGATAAATGTAGTGGAGTAGAAAGTACTAGATGTACCTCTGACATGTAGAAAGTACTAGATTTACCTCTGACATGTAGAAAGTACTAGATTTACCTCTGACATGTAGTACAGTGAAGTACCTCGGTTAAGTTAGTGTTAATTTTTTAAGACTGACTTCACTCCGGATCAGCGGTCTTCTTTCTCAGGTTTACCCAGTGTCAGCAGCAGCAGGTCGGGTAGCTCACCTCCGTGTGCTCGCTCTTCACCACCGGGTTGATTTAGGGACCGTCAATAAACTACAAAACTATGGTCAAGGTGACTTCACCATATTCACGGAAATTATGATTTAATTTTTAACCATAATCCTATTTTGCTTACTAATGTGTAATTAAAATTTGAGGTTTTGTGGTGAAATATCTTTTCACAAGATTTATTTGGTCGTTTCAGGCTTGCTCTTTCTTTTCTTTTACTGGTAATGTTTCAATAAAAATAGGTGAATCTTCCATAAATATATTGATATATAATAGAAAAAGGAACTAAAATCAAATAACACTTTACACTTTTTTAAGACCAAGATTTATACAGAAAATGTAAAACCTTCACACAGGAAACAAATGCATATTAGGGCTGAGCGTCATGTTTGAAATGACACGGATATTTTCCTGGATATTTTTGCATCTCCATATAACAGTCATGTAAACTCTCATAAATTAATTAAATGAATCACAAATAATCTGGTAATATTTTCTATTCTATTATAATGTTTATTTCAAACAAATTAATTACACATTTGCAGTCAAAATGAGTGTGCTACATGAGACCAATTTAGCAAAAAAAAATGTAAATCATAATTTCCGTGAATATGGTGAAGTCAGATTGACACTAGTTTTGTAGTTTATTGACGGTCCCTAAATCAACCCGGTGGTTAAGAGCGGACGCTCGGAGGTGAGCTACCCGACCTGCGGCTGCCTACATCGGGTAAACCTGAGCAAGAAGACGCCGCTGAACCGGAGTGAAGTCTGTCTTAAAAACTTCACAGCGGTGAAAGACCGACGCTTCCCTCTGAAATGTAGCGGAGTAGAAGTATAAAGTAACATCAAATGGAAATACTCAAGTGAAGTACAAGTACCCCAAAACAGTACTTGAGTAAAGGTACTTCGTTACTTTTCCTCTGGTGTCGGTCTGAAGTTATCCGTGTTTACAGCTTCACCCTCCCCCACCGGCTCCACCAGCTCCTCCTACTCGACAAGCTAGTCCGCTAGCTGTAGTTGTAGCTGCCGCGGTGAAGACGACCAGTAATTCTTCTGGTTTAGCGAAAACACTGAACTCCAGGCCCCGCTGGATGAGACTTCACCCAGAAAACCCAAGAAACTGCCTCGACGGGAAGCTTCTACGCTGGATATCACGACGCGATGAGCACCTAGCGAGCAGAAGCTAGCCGAGGCTAGCCCCAGGAGCTCCGGCGAACAGCATCTATAACCCGGCTTTTTCGCCTTTTTGAAGACCGTTTTCGAACCATGCCATATTTGCTTTAACCGAGCTTGGTTTGTACGTATTTTTATTGAAGTTATAAGTGTGAGATTTGCTTTTTTTAAATATGTAGGTCACTGTTCCCGGTCGGTGATGGTTATGTGGGTCAGACATCAGCTGGTTAGCACGATAGCTAGCTGGTTCGCAAAGCAGCAAAGACAATAACGCTGATTCACATGTTTATGTTGACGAGCTTCACTCTGCAACTTGTGTGCTTAAACATTTATTTTTAAATGTCTGTAAAGCTTTAGCTAGCGAGCCGGATACTGTTAGCGAAGTTAGCTTCACTAACCAGATACGTGCAGCCGGTTCCAGACAAAGGTAACTTAGCTCGCCGATTGTTTCATAAAAATGAGAATATAGTGAAAATGTGCTGATGCTGTGACCATTTCTCAACACCACGATGTCCTGTTTGTTCGACCAGCAGCCACAAATATATTCAGTTTTGTCATGTATGAGGAAAAGCTTCAAATCATCACATGTGAAGCTGAAAACAACTCATTTATGCCCAGAAATGATCCACTGATCGCCGCAGCTCTACTGTACATGAAGTTCATTGTTATGGTTGAGGTGTTTCATCCCGGAGCTCGGTGGTGATTTAATCTGCTTGAACCGACTTCCGCTTCAGACTTTAATGTGTTTACATCTCGGCTGAAAGAGACCCAGCGTCGACCTGAACATGGCAGCTTCGTCTTTCTTCATCTTGCTTGTTTACATCACATCATGCTCACACAGCCTCTCCTGTTTGTCCGCACAGGAAACTAGCGGGCCATGCTGAGAGAAGAGCGGTGTTTCCTCCGCGCCTAGCCGGGCAGCAGCAGCTTGGTGCGGCCCAGACGTAGTGGCCTGTATCGGGGTTTGGTGACCGGAGGATGGCATTTCACGGAGCAGGCCGGCAGACGGTGTGTGGCGACTTGTTTCCGGGATCCGAGTTGGGCCACAAGTATTTCTGTGTCAACTCTTCCTGCGGCGCCCCCTCCACGGGCCTCAGCGCCACACCGTGCCTGACCGGACCCACTGCCCCGGCCGGGACACCCCGACACCCGACAGCTCTCGGAGGGAGCACCGGCGGTGGAGCTGCGGTGCCTCAGCCTTACAGCAACCCGGCCAGCGAGGTTCCCAGCCCCGCAGAGATGGAGCCGGACCGCCCCATCGGCTATGGCGCGTTTGGTGTTGTCTGGTAAGAAAACACCATAATGTGTTTTAGTTTAAATACAAAATGTGCAATACGTTGGAATTGTTACTATTTGACGGGCGTATATACTGTACATTACAACATACTGCATGTGTATACGACTAACATGTCTTTTTTTTAACCATTCAGTATTCATCATGTTTCACTGATTTGCACAAAACCTACAGGGATCAAGTCAAGTTAGTAACATGCATTAATGGGACATGAATGCATACAGATGGAGAGGAGCTCTGTGCATCATGGGAAGTCTAGGCCGATAGCAGAATAACTAGGGGCTGGTCCAAGGCAGACCTAAGCCAGCAATAACTATAAGATTTATCAAAAAGGAAAGTTTTAAGCCTCCATAGAGAGGGTGTATTTGATTATCAAAATAACTGGATATATTTTCTGTTGATTGATTCATTGTTGCTGCTTTACAACACACATTAAACCAGTGCTTCTCAATTATTTTCTGTTGCGCCCCCCCTAGCAAGAAGAAAACAATTCGCGCCCCCCCCCCACTCTCCGCCGCGTCTATAAATAATATCCTTTGTCTATAAAATTGTAATAAGTACACCTCTGCATAACATGTATCCTTATCAACATTAAAGAAAGCAAAAAAGAAAAAAGTAAGAACTATAGTTTAACTTACAACAAAGAATAACTTTATTAACATTGTTTTTTAGTCTGTAATAGAAAAGATTTTAAGTGCATCAATTTGCCTGAAATTAAATAAATAAATAAATCCTTGTTTAAACTGTAAACATTTTTGACCAACTTATTGCGCCATTTGATACTGAAAAATAAAATTAAATAAAATCAATAAATAAAAAATTTAAATTCAGTTCAGCAACATTAACTCAGGAACTCAATATATAAAACACTTTAACCTACAAAACAAAAATTAATGAAACAATTTGTTTTATCAAAATGAGGAAGTCATGATTAATGGCTACAATGAGCACATCTTTTCTATGGTGTGGGGTTTATATGATGCTAACAGTGCTCGCTGGTTTACTGAAGTAGCATTCACACAGCGGGATGATTGTTGGCCGTATTAAAAACTCCAGCGGCTTATCAGCGTGATTGGGGTGTCATGTGTTTAAGTGGCGTCTTAATGTATTTGGCTTCATGCTGTCCGCTGCCAGCATTTTTAGACACAGTAAACACACCGGTCTTTCCTCGTCTCCTACTGTAGTCACAGTGAAGCCCAGCGCTACATACGCTTCGTCATATTTCCTCGTCTTAGCTTTCGGGTGACTTTCTTCTGTCTCATTATCTTCGTCTCTCTCCGCCTTTCTTTTCATCCCTGTTAAACATTTCTTCATGTTGTCTCTTTAGGGTTTTGTTGTTGAATAACGCCACCATAGACATAATACTACCTGCGCATACTCTGACAATGAGAGCACCACTAGCGCCAACTACTGTAGTGGATGATCAATTACATTTTATTCGAGTATGGCCAAAAAAAAAAAAAAAAAAAAAAAAAAAGCATGTTCCCCAGGGTTACACGCGCCCCCCCTGGCATCGCACCGCGCCCCCCCAGGGGGGCGCGCCCCACTATTTGAGAAGCACTGCATTAAACAGTGACGGCAACAAAAGTGAGGTTTACTAAAACAGTACTACAACAGTACAATAATTATTACCAATATTAGGCATAAGTAAGTTGTACTCAGTGGTCTAAAAGATGGAAAGTTTTATGTTTAAGTGACCAAACTTGCGTGAAGCCAGGAAACGTTTCTGAACCTGCTTCTGATTTATTTCTTTTTTTGTAGGTCGGTTACAGATCCACGTGACGGTCGAAAGGTGGCTTTGAAGAAGATGCCTAATGTCTTCCAGAACCTGGTGTCCTGTAAGAGGGTCTTCAGAGAGCTGAGGATGCTGTGCTTCTTCAAACATGACAATGTAATGAGCAGACAGAAAGCCGGGTGTGGCGTTTGGAGTAGATGTGACATTGGATCAAAACAGGGCCGTGGATTAATTCTCTTTTCTTTGTTTTTTTTTCGCCTTTTTGTGCAGGTGTTGTCAGCTCTGGACATTTTGCAGCCTCCACAGATCGATTGCTTTGAAGAAATGTATCCTTGTCCATAAAGAGACAAAATGAGATGTCATTTGTCTGAGGCCTTCTGTGCCAGTTTCTCTTCATTAATTGTCCCTGTTATGTCCTCATTTTATTCACCTAATATAGCTACCCGTCTCAAGTCTAAATGTAGCTCATCACTGCAGATATGAGGCTGGCCAGTGATGAATATTCATTGACACAATGATGTATATATTTTTTGTCTTATTGATACTTGTTGTTAAGCAACTGTGTCCTTTCTGAACAACTGAAAAGCTGCAGCGTGTTCATGTAGGCGGAGGTCAGTCTGTGTGTGAGCTTTTCCTTGACAGCAAACCGCCTGCAGCTACGTGATAACAGAGCTGATGCAGAGCGACCTCCACAAAGTGATCGTGTCTCCTCAGCCTCTCACCACCGACCACATCAAGGTCTTCCTCTATCAGATCCTCCGAGGTGAGCAGCTGCCCGAGTCTGAAAAACGCCTCACATCTGCTGTAACAATATATGTAGTATCATTGGTCATTTTGTGTTATTTAATTTATAATTAAAGTACGTTGTTGCTTACTTATTCATATAGTTTCTTATATTGTGTGTTTTTTAATGTAGAAAATCTCCACCATTTTTCATCAGGTGTTAATGATTAATCGACCTGTTGATTGTCAACATCACCGACAATCAATTAGGGAGATCACAGTCACAGGGTTTTAAAGCCTCTCTGTGTGGTAATGACAGGACAAAGAGGAGAAATGTGACTGTTGTTGTTGTTGTTGTTGTTTTCTTGCAGGTTTGAAGTACCTGCACTCTGCTGGGATTCTGCACAGAGACATCAAACCTGGAAACCTGCTGGTCAACAGCAACTGCTTGCTGAAGGTAAACATGCAGTGTTTAAAAGATCCTACTGACAGAAATGCCTCTCAGTGTTTTTCCCAACCAGCCCTGGAGCTTTGCTAGTAATGTGCATTATGTCTGACACATGAGGTGAAGTCGAGGACATGCTTATTCTTAACAGTAGCTTTGATATCATCAAGTGAGATAGTAGATTTTCATTTTGATCTTTCAAGCTCGGCGTGAATATGAGGAACAGCTCCTGGAGTAATTGTCAGTGTTGTTGTGGCTTATTCCCTTAAAGCAGCAGTACGACGTGCATAAAACAAACATAACTGCTTGTTTTTGCCTCTCTGGTTAGATTTGTGATTTTGGGCTGGCGCGAGTGGAGGAGCCGGACCCGTCACGTCACATGACCCAGGAGGTGGTGACGCAGTACTACCGAGCTCCCGAGGTGCTGATGGGCTGCCGCCACTACGGCTCGTCCATCGACGTCTGGTCGGTGGGCTGCATCTTTGCAGAGCTGCTGGGACGACGCATCCTGTTCCAGGCCCAGAGCCCCATTCAGCAGGTGAGTGCGGCTGTGCAGTATGTATACAGTGTGTGTGTGTGTGTAGCCTATTATTTGAATATCAAACTAGTTGCAGCTGAATTTTCTGACAGTTGGTTAATTGACTGATGGTTGTATATTGTTTGTGTTGTTCCAGCTGGATCTGATCACAGACCTGCTGGGGACTCCTCCTCTGTCGGCCCTGTCGTCTGCCTGTGAAGGAGCCAGAGCCCACATCCTGAGGGGGCCGCACAAACCGGTACGTGACCGTGGCCTGTCTGTCCACGCTGCATCAGCAGAGTTCGGTTCAAAGTGGTGCTCCTATGAAATTAGTCAGGTGTTAGAGCAAATTTTGACCGAAGTTCCAGAAAATTACAAAAAATAAATATCAATCATAAGTATCAGCAGATAAACAAATTCTCCTCAAGCATAACATGTTTTAACTAGTGATGGGACTCAATGTACAAATTTTAATGAATTAATTAATCACATTTAATTGCAATTAAACCCAAATAACCTTTGGTGCAGCTAAACTATTGAATAGAAGAAGTTGTTTATTTTTTCAGACTTACTTATTTTGCCTCTGAAGCCTGACGTCTGGTCCAACCTGGACCGACCGGGTTTGTTTGTGTCGCTATCGGAGACGTCTGTGTTTGCTGCGACGTGTTTTTCATTCAGGTGATATTTTAGGCTGGAATTACTTCACTGATCGTCCCATCGGGACGTTTGTTAAAGTAAAAATGAACCCTCAGTGAGTCAATGAAGCACTTTGTTGTCTGTCTTTGTTTTACCGGATGTCGCGTGTGCATCTGCTTTACAGGTACCAGAAACGAGTGAATACAAAGGTTCCATCGTAAACTTCTGATATTATTCTAAAAGTATAAAACACAATTAATTAGTGTTAAAAATTTAACTTGTTAATTTTGATTAATTATTTTAATTAGTAACAAACAAACGCGTTATGGTCCAAGTGCTAGTTTTTGGTGATATTTCAAGGTTTCTTTGAACTTTCAGGTTTTTTATGTGCAAACTGAAAATAAAACGGGTGTCAGAAGCATGATTGAAAATTTGAATAGTTTTATTTGTATAGCCCAAAGTCACAAAAGAGACTGACTGACTGACTGACTGACTGACTGACTGACTAGATTTTCTGCATCCGCTTGAGATATGATGCGTCTGATTTTAAGTCTGGTAAACCGCTTCATGTTCTACGTTAACCGCTGCTCTTGTTTTCTGGTCCTCAGCCGTCGCTGTCGGTGCTCTACATGCTGTCTGACGGAGCCACGCATGAGGCGGTGCACCTGCTCTGTCGGATGCTGGTCTTTGATCCGGTGAGTCCAGACGACACAAACAAACAAACGTGGATCCGGTTCTGTCAGTACGAAGAAGTGCATGTATGTACTAACAGCTCTGTGTGTTTCATGTCCAGGCGAAGCGGATCTCCGGCAGCGACGCTCTCTCTCACCCGTACCTGGACGAGGGCCGTCTGCGCTACCACACCTGCATGTGTCAGTGCTGCTACTCCGTTCCCAGCGGCCGGGTTTACACTCGGGACTTTGAGCCGGTAGCCGAGCGGCCGTTCAGCCACAGCTATGAGAACAGCCTACTGTCTGTCTGGCAGGGAAAAGGTACGACACTCCAGTTAAATCAAACTCTGGCTCGTTTTCCCCCTTGGGGAATGTATTTAAGTTATCTAGAAAGAATCAGTGTAAATGTTGACAGCCTGTAATGACTGATGATATAATCATAAATGTTGGTGTGTGATGTCCTTTTCTTTTCTGCCCCAACATCAGAGCTGATCCATCGCTTCATTACGGAGCACCAGCAGGGCAAACGAGTGCCGCTGTGCATCAACCCTCAGAGTGCTGCCTTCAAGACCTTCATCAGGTAAGAGAGGAAGACTCTGAGCTGATGATGAGGTCTTTTACTCAGGCCTGTTACTTAAAGTAGATAATCTATCTATAAGCTCAGAAGCAACCAGCTAACAGACACAGTTACTGTAGACTAGCTGGTGAACATTTAGAAGGATTAAACTCCCGCAGGTGTTAGTAGAGAGCAAAAACACTGCAGGGGAAGCTGCAGGAAGATGGCAAAGCATTGTCAGTTTGCAGCTTCCACAGTGGAAAAATGTAATTAAGAGATGGCAGTTTTGTGGAGAAAATTCAGAGTGAACTGCACATATGCTGGTCAGAAAGACAAACCCCTGTTAGACCTCAAACAACCTGAACCTGTTTCCTATAGATCAAACAATTCATCTTAAACTTTCTTCTGTGTGTTTGTGTCTTCAGGTCCACTGCGTGGCACTCCTCCAAGGTGTCCAGGAAGGAGGAGAGATGAACGCTCCTCCTCTCCACCTCAGGAGCGACAGCAGTTTGAGAAAGGATTTAATCGGCCGTTGCATCTGAAAATACCGAAGAGATTGAGTGTTGTTTTTTTTTTATTTAAGTTTTGTTTTGTTGGATCATCTGACGAGATGCAGAGGGGTAACAACGCATCTCAACTCCTGTTTTTATTTTTGTCTCCCTTCTACAAGTTTCCCAAATATCAAAACTCCCGCTTAACTCTTGAAAAGGCCCAGACAGCTGATGCTCAAGTGTTTACGGTGCTGATTAAAAAAACAAAAAAACAAACAACAACAACAAAATGCTGCTGTAGTGCTTGAGGAGGAAACTTTAGGAAGAGGAACTGAACTCGGTACTAAATAGAGAGACGTTTAAGGAATAATGGTTTTAATTGTTTGAAGTCATTCCAGTCCTGTGCAATATGGTTTAATTTTAAAAAGGCGATGAACACAACAGTCTGAGCCCGCCGCTTTCTCAAAGCTTCTTCATTAACCTCCAAACGGCGCCACGGTTTTCTTTTGTTTTTAAATGCATTTGAACACATCACTCACTGTGTTTCCGTCGCTCGGTTTCTGACGCACTGACGCAGCGACAACAATGCAATTATCAGATGTAGCAGACTTCAACGTTCCATACACGGTGGTGGTTGTTGTTGTTGTTGTTGTTGTTGTTTCTCTTCTTCTCTTTAACCTCGCAGTGAGGGAGTTGTCCGATCCCTGATCAGTGTTGTTTGATCACATTGAGCAGGAGAGAATTCTGGGAAATAAGAGTTTAATGGGTGAACAAAGCCTTCATTCACAGAACATTTTAATTTGAAATTTGACAGGAAATGTTGGTATTTCAGTTCTGTAGATAGAAAGATGCCAAAACATCACAATTGGCAGCTTTTTCTTGCCGTTTCAACACATCTTGTGTTCTCAGCCCGAGTGGTGGTGGTGTTTTCCTGTTGACCTCCTTGGCCTCGACGTTTTTGTCCCACCAGCGGAAAGATAAAGAGGAAGCAACAGTATTTTTTTATTTCTTAATTTATTGAGTGTTTGTTGAAGAGTGAGAGTGTGTTTTTTGTTGAAAGCGAGCCCTCTGTGCGTCTGTGGCGGTCTTGGTTACCTCAAACCTGAACTGAAGGCTGAGATCTCTGGGGTGCATATCTGTAACCTGAAGCCCTCCCGTAACGTACTGCAACTCGAACGTCATTCCTCCACATTCATTGACTTCTTTTACCTCGTGCTCGCTCCTCGTCTCTCACCCCTGCAGCTCAGAATCAGTGGAGGGGTTTGAGAGAGCGGGATGTTGTCGGTGAAATGCTGCTGTTTTTTGTTGTTTTGGTTCCTGTTCAGTTTAAGGCTCAGGTGTGCCATTTGTAGACTATGAACTGTATAAACCTACATATATACATAAATAAAGACACACCAGTATTGATCTTGGTTTGGATCATCAGGGAGGATGACCCAATTAAAATCAGTAAATGACAGAATCAGCTTTGATGCTGTAGGATGTTTGTGTGTCTTGGATACATTTGTTCAAACAGACTCGCTGTAGTCGAGCCAATTAGGATCATTTACACTTTGTCAAATGTTAATTAACCACGCTGGTGGCTTTGTGTGTTTTACCCCTTAACTACAAGTTGGTGTGAACTTCATAGTTTACCAAATCATCCTGGTGGCAAACTCGAACCCTCCTGCAGATTGATAATCCTTCAAATGACTAAACTATGGCTGCAAATGACTAGAATAATGTAAAACGCTCAAGTTAAAATCTAAACTCGTTATGCATTTAGTTTTTTTGGACTGAAAGCCCAAAACCCAAAAAGATTCAGTTGATGGACAGAATATATTTAATTATATATTATAATTGGAATGAGTGAATTTTTGGCATTTTTGCATTAAAATGACCTCAAAACAATTCACGGATTGATCCAGAAACAGTTTCTGCTGCGGTGCATTCAAGGACACTGCAGCATTTTGAAAACTGATTTAAACAATTTGTCCTTGATTATAATTTTTGTGCTGATGAGCTACAATTATGTTTTTAGAAAATCAACTTTAGACTCAGCAGTAGGTGTCTGATGCACACCTGCTGGTTACTTTCACCTTCTTTGGCATAAAAAAGAAGACTCAGCGTTTGTCTGAAATCAGAGGAAACCTGCAAATGCAACACAAACCTCTGCAGCAAGTTTAGTCTGCAAGCCTGCGTTTCATTGTCCAATAATCTGCCCATTTTCCCCCATAGATCAATGTCAATCATTTTTGACTGTACAGTGTCTGAAAATTGTAAAAATGTCAGGTTCTTACAGCCTGTGAAGATGTCTTCAGGTGCTTTGTTTAGTCAGATCAACAAAGTAAAAGGAAACTCAGTTTTACTTTATTAATTGACAAGAAAAGATTGAATCATCAAAATACTTCAATATTCTGTGAAACAGAAGGAATGAAGTCATCTAATAAATAACTTGCTTATGTTGAACATACAGATATGTAGTTAACGCAGTGAAACATGTGAAACTGTCAGTGTGGTCCTTCTTCAAATTGAGTTTGGCCCTTTTGGACTGCAGGAACTTCACCAGGAACCTTTTTAGGATCTCAGGAACTTTGACAATAAGAGTCATCCAGAGCCGACGGAGCCGGACGCTGGCCACAGAAACATTCAAACGCGCTACGATTCTGCCTCGAACCACCAACCACTGATGCTTTTTAGTCCACTTTTGGTTTCTTTAGTTAAAATGTTAGAGGTTTGGTGGAAGCTCAAACACACTGAAGGAACTTGTCGTTCCTGGTTGAGTTCCTGTGGCTGCTCACTTCCTGGATCATATGTTTGAAAAGTTGGGAAGCTGTGGTCAGTGTTTTTGTTTTTGTTGTTGTTGTTGTTAATCACCTGAACCTCCAGCAAGCGGAGGGCCGTCCCTCCTCGCTGGTCCCTCCTCCCTGAAACCTCAGCTCCTCTTCTGCAGGAACACAGCGAGTATCGGAGTACCTGACTTATATATCTGCATGTGTATATTTATTATCCCATGGAGAGCATTTGGGCTTGAATGCTGTGCAATGGTTGAGTTTGTCAACAATGACACAAACGTACATTTTGTGGTAATTTTATTTAACTCATCTTAGGAAGTGACTTTTTATTAGTTTTGTTTTTGTTTGTTGTGATCTGATTAGATTTTTTACAAACCCTGTGATGGGAGAACGTTTAGATTAGGGCTGCAACTAACGATTATCTTTATTATTGATTAATCGTTTGGCCTAATAAATGTCAGAAAATTGTTGTGACATGTCCGAAGTGACGTCCTCGGATGTCTTATGTCCAGATAACTGTCCAAAGATATTCAGTTTAATGTCAAAAAGTTTTGCTTAAAAAAAAGAAACTATTGAAATTATTGCAGATTAATTTTCTGCTAATTGACTGATTAATTAATTGAAAGTGTTGCAGCTCTAATTTTGATAAATTGTTCCCCAAAAGAACTAAAAATGAAAACAGAAGAAAGTGAATCGGTTTATTCAACCTTTCAATGGTTTTAAAGTAGCACCGTTTTGTTTTTGACATTCAAATGTTGCTGCTTGAGATAATCTTCAAATTATAAAAAAAAAAAACAACCCGATTGATTACTTGATTAGTTCCCTGCTTTGTATGAAATGAATAAAACAAAAATATTAAACATGCACACTCAGCACATGCATTTATAATTTGAGGCACACATTTACTAATTTTGGGAACAATTTATCGCAGCTTTTCCCCTCCGGAGTTTTACTGTTGTTTCTGTTGTGTTAGTGGAGATCCTTCCAGGTTAGGAACCGTTTTTAAATTGAACGCCTGTGATTGGTCCTTCCCTCTCAGAGAAGAGCTGACGAGTGTGTTTAGAGTCTCTGTTTCAGCTCGTCTGTTCAGTTTTTTGCCAATAGACGTTGAAGTGAAGTCTGTGTGGAGCAGACAGACGACTGGTCATCTATAGAGATTAGACTTGTTTTCTTCTATGAAAAGAAACGTGATGTGATTATTATTATTATTATTATTATTATTATTATAAATATGAAACTAATGTTTTAAACTGATGTTTTGTCTTTGTTTTAGCAAAAAGTTTTGTTTGTTTTTTGACTTGTGTTCCCAACAAATACTTGAATTTCTTAAAAAAAAATGTTTAGAATTAAAGTAGTGAATGATAAATAAATAAATGGACACTGGATAATATTCATCATCACTAGCTTCTTTTCTTATACATGAATTGAATAGTTATTGATAGTTAAACTTTATTTGGAGCTGATAAATCTGTAATCCAGTAATGAAATATATAAAAACAAATGTATTAATGTAAGATTATATTTGCTAAAACAGTAGTTAGAATATGCAATTTAATGATTATAAAGGGTTAAAAACAAATTCTGAATTTATTCATTTTGCAATTTTTTTTACTTTACTTTTAATTATGTGTCTTTTAAAGGAAACTTCCATAAAATTATACAGAATATTACGAAAACACATTTTACCTCTAAACTTCTCACATGGTTTCATTTCAATAAATGATCCAATATTTCAGCAAAAATCAAAGATTAGAGAAATCATAACTTCATTTTTTTCACACTTTATTTCAGTTTAAAGCATGTTTTTACTTTGTCATTCTGGGTTAAGTGTGGATTGATGGGCAGAAATGGAAATTTTATCAATTTAAAATTAAATGTACAACAGTGTGCAAAAGCTGAAGTCTTTATGAATCCTGACTTTGTGCTGCGTCATAAATTTCTCTGAACTTTGGTACAAAGCGTTAGTGACCGAACTCTTCATGATGAAGATACAAGTGACTCAGAGGAATAAGATATATCAGAGTTTTTATATACTTCCAGCATCCAGCATGTTTCTGTGCAGGGGGGCTTAACCACACCCCCCCTGACAGGTGGCAGCAGTATGCTCCGCCCACTTGATCCTCCTCTCTCAGCTCCTGGAAACCTGTCCTCATTTAATACCTGCAGCGCATTCAGAGACACACACATCACAAAGACACAGCAACCCAGGAGCCATGTTAGGCCTCGTGGCTGCCGGCTCCGTCTTCTTCCCAGGACTCTTCCTGCTGTCCAAACAGACTCTGAAGCACATGATGGGATGGAGGGAGGGGGACGCTGCCATTGTATCTACACGGTAAGACACACACTATTAGTTGAAGCACACAGACACATTCTGCATGAATATGACTGTATGCCTTTTATTGTGCACATACTGCAAACTTCAGATGAGATGATGACAGACTTTGGACTTTAACTGTGTTAAAAGTACAGAAAGAGATTATTCTTATTGGTCTACCTCAGTCCTGATTCTCTTATTCTTATTGGTCTACCTCAGTCCTGATTCTCTTCTTATTGGTCTACCTCAGTCCTGATTCTCTTCTTATTGGTCTACCTCAGTGCTGATTATCTTCTTATTGGTCTACCTCAGTCCTGATTCTCTTCTTATTGGTCTACCTCAGTCATGATTCTCTTCTTCTTATTGGTCTACCTCAGTGCTGATTATCTTCTTCTTATTGGTCTACCTCAGTCCTGATTCTCTTCTTCTTATTGGTCTACCTCAGTCCTGATTCTCTTCTTATTGGTCTACCTCAGTGCTGATTCTCTTCTTCTTATTGGTCTACCTCAGTCCTGATTCTCTTCTTATTGGTCTACCTCAGTGCTGATTCTCTTCTTCTTATTGGTCTACCTCAGTCCTGATTCTCTTCTTCTTATTTGGTCTACCTCAGTCCTAATTATCTTCTTCTTATTGGCCTACCTCAGTCCTGATTCTCTTCTTCTTATTTGGTCTACCTCAGTCCTGATTCTCTTCTTCTTATTTGGTCTACCTCAGTCCTAATTATCTTCTTCTTATTGGTCTACCTCAGTCCTGATTCTCTTCTTCTTATTGGTCTACCTCAGTCCTAATTATCTTCTTCTTATTGGCCTACCTCAGTCCTGATTCTCTTCTTCTTATTGGTCTACCTCAGTCCTGATTCTCTTCTTATTGGTCTACCTCAGTCCTGATTCTCTTCTTCTTATTGGTCTACCTCAGACCTGGTTCCTCTGCAGCATTTTTGATCATGAAGGCCTGATTCATGCCGTCTTGTCTGTACAGCTGATGGTGTGTGTTCATCACTGATGTGGGCTCTGGTCTGAGGTGAGGTGAGGCTGGTGACTGTAATGAGTTTCTTCCTTCCTGGTTTAGTCCCCACGAGAACCAGTTTCATCACCAGTTGTTGAAATGTTTCGTACTGGCTGACCTTCATGTCTTAAAGTAATGACGGACTGTTGCCTCTTTATTTACATGACATGATTCCATCTGTTATTTCAGAGTTTTGATGTCTTCAGTTTTGTTCAACAATGTAGAAACTAGTAAAAATACAGAAAATCTCTTGAATGAGAAGGCGTGTGCAAACCTTTAATTGGTGCTGTTTTTGTTTGTTTTTTGTGTTGTTCTGGTTTCCATTTGTAATGTTCAATGTTATTAAATCATAATTGAATTGTTTTATTGTCATTGCACAGTGTTTTAATTTTTACATAACTTTGTAATCATACAGCTGTATGATTTGACATATTTGGTGTTGGATAATTTAGTCCAAGTTGGAGTCTGGACTGCATCTCCTGCGCCGTGCTGCTAGCTGAAGACTAAATATGTTTGTTGACCCTCGTACTTTTTGTCCCTTCAGTCTGGTGTCATCAGTCCAGGCCGTCATGGCGTCATCGGCTGGATGTATCATCGCCTGGTCGTGCAGAGACATCATGGAGGACAAGTGAGAACTAAATAATGTCTTAATATATTTGCTCCTTCTGTTTGAATGTTTCCTGACATCCTCCTGTCTTCCTGGTTTTCTTTCCTATTTCCTTTGTTGTCTTCCTCTTTATCTCTTACACCACTTTCTTTTGCAGTGGTTCCCAACCTTTTTGGCCTATTGTGACTAAATCAGAAACTGTCAGAAATGTGTTATAACTGAAAAACTGGGAATTTCTGATTTTATTATCTCAAACCTTTTAAGAAAGTTTTGAGTCTGAGTTCAAGACAAAAACCTTCAAATTATATACACACACATTATAATCACAGGCCTCCAAAATACCTGAAACAGCTCCACTACTAGGTAGATATATAGATGGAGTAAAAGCAGTCAAATTCTACATAAAAAGCACACAACAAACCACATAAAGGCACTGGGGTGCATAAATAACTAGCATTCCTGGCTTTAAACCTAAATCTGTTTGAGCTATTACAGCTAAAAGTCAAAGTTGGAGAAAAAATACTAGATTTAAACTAATATCAGTGTTTTTGGTAGCACATATATTTAAATATATTTAAAGTATGAGCCCTGAAAACAAGAAGGAGTCATGTTCACACTCTGTCTTAAAGCAGACTGCTGTAATCTAATTAACAATGTCTGCAGCAGCAGCTATTTCAGTCTTTGTAAGGTGATCACTAATCCTGCTCACTGAGGATGATGGGAAGTGAAATGATGAAGAGGGGCTGATGACTGAGGGGTGGGGTATGTCAGTAAATCCCAGTTTCCTCCGTCAGCTCCTTCATTTCCCAGTCAAAGCGGGAGACGGTTGTGGTCTGAGTGCCACATTTGTTTATCAAATCACCTCACAAGCTCTGTGAACATGCAGCAAGACACAGAAAAACTACACATACAGAATCTAATAATTAAACCATTAAACCAAAATACACACAGCTACAGTTATGAAATATAATCTGTTTGTTTACACTTGAGCATTTTGTTTTGTTATTTGTGCATTTATGTTTTCACACAGATTACAAATAAAAAGTTTCAGTCAGTTGAAATATAATTACTCTAAGTACATTTACTCAAGTACTTCGCTTTATTACATTCTAGAGGAGAGACTTTACTAGAGTATTTCCACGTGATACTACTTTATACTTCACTGTACTACATGTCAGAGGTACATCTAGTACTTTCTACATGTCAGAGGTACATCTAGTACTTTCTACATGTCAGAGGTACATCTAGTACTTTCTACATGTCAGAGGTACATCTAGTACTTTCTACATGTCAGAGGTACATCTAGTACTTTCTACATGTCAGAGGTACATCTAGTACTTTCTACTCCACTACATTTATCTGACAGCTTTAGTTACTGTTCAGATGCAGATTTGACTCAATGGATAATATAAGAAGCTTTTAAAATCCAACACATTGTTAAAGATGAAACCAGTGGTTTCAACCTTTTAGTCTGTTGACGTCTTACTAAAAGCAGTGTGTAGTCGGGTCACATTTCAGATGTCTCTCGTCTTTTCTCTTTAGGCACTGGCTGACCAACGCCTACATCCTCTTTGCCACACCTTACTTTGCCTACGACATCTACGCCATGTTCCTGTGTTACTGGCACAAGCTGCAGGTCAAAGGTCACAAGGAGGACGACGTCCGGTCGATGGGCGCTGCTGTGGCCGGTTACCTGCGCAGAGAGCTGCTCATGGTGCTGCATCATGTCTTTGTGGTGACCTTCTGCTTCCCCGTCTCACTGGTAACTATGACAACAATATTGTGATTAAAGTTACTTCTTAGCTTTCAGGAGTCTATTTGATCTGTTTTTCTTATTGCCAATGAATCTGTTAAATGTGTGTATAATACCAGATAATATTTAATATTTAATTTAATATGTCGTGCTGCACTAAAAACAGCGATTTTCTATCCTGAATTTGACATATGTGAGTTTGAGATCTAAAATGAGCTTATTATAATGAAACGACTTGAATATTTTCCTTTTCAACCTTAATTTGTAAACTCTGAGTAAAGTTAAATATTTCAGGGCAATAAATTGAATTCAAATTATTATTCAATAATATACAAAACCATACGTGTGTGTGTGTGTGGTTGTGTGTGTGTGTGTGTGTGTGTGTGTGTGTGTGTGTGTGTCAGCTGTGGCGGCACGGTAAAGGTGATTACTTCCAGGGCGTCTTGTTTCTGGCTGAGCTCAGCACACCGTCGGTCTGTCTGGGGAAAGTCCTGATCCAGGTATCTGTATTTAATATGTATATAATGTAAACATATAACACACACACACACACACACAAATTGAATCCATGCATGTGGACGTCTTGTTGATGCTGCTGGTGCCTAAATTCGATATAAATATAAATGTGAACACATTTAATTGTTCTGCATGAACAACAACAGTTTAAGTGCGTTTCACTTAGTTTTTTTATTTCTATGTTTGACCTTTGGACCTTTTCTTCTGTGTTTTTGTCTCTTCAGTACGAGAAGCAGCACACTGTCCTGCACAAAGTGAACGGAGCGCTCATGCTGCTCACCTTCTTCACCTGTCGGGTTCTGCTCTTTCCTTACCTGTATTATGCCTACAGCAGGTAAATGTCTGTCTGTCTGTCTGTCTGTCTGTCTGTCTGTCTGTCTGTCTGTCTGTCTGTCTGTCTGTCTGTCTGACATCTGATACTTTGTCTGATACTAGTTTTTTTCACTTGATAAAAAAATATAAATTGGTATTACAAATCTGAGTGCACTAATATCTGGTTTTGATCAGTTGTTTTTAATTATCCTGCTTATATGTTGCACATGTAAACACCTGATGCAGGTTTCATTCTCCGCAGTGGTCACAGGTACATCATCTACTCGAGTGTGGCAGTATTTTCTTAATATTTCCTAAATTAATGCATTTTCAAGAACTCCCAATTAATAATCTCTAATAGATGTAGAAGAAGCTGGAATTCAGTAATTTTGTAAACTAACCCTCTTTAATGAGGATGTGTCATAAATAAATATTTCATATAAAATGTATTGAAGGGTTAAAAAGATTTTTTTTAAAAACATCTCATCAAATATATATATACATTTCATACAAACCTGCAGGTGAGGTCGCAAAATAGTAAACATCTCTAGGTAAATGCATCGATGTAAAAAGTTGTAAATAAGTATAATATACTATACAGCTGCCTTATAATAATAAAAACAGGAATTAATACATTATTTTACAAATGAATGTTTTTTTATTTATAACTATTTACATGACTCTCTAAGCCTAAATTTAAAATCATGTCAATGAATAGCTCAGTTAGTTTGGTTTAACGCTCAACAGCGCCCCCTGGCTTGTGTTACAGGTACGCCTCGATCCCTGTGTACACGGTGCCCCTGGTGGCCCCGTGGCAGTGTAACCTGGGGGCCGCTCTGTTGTGGCCCCTCCAGCTCTACTGGTTCAAACTGATCTGCAGAGGGGCCCTGCGTCTGTCTGCAGGATGTCTGAGCTCAACGCAAACTTTTAAAAGTGACGGTTGCCTGAACATTCAGACGGGGAAACGCTGGAGCTGAACACAAAGATCTGATGGAGGGACTTTAACCTTCAACATGAGCCAAAGAAGAGACACGGACACGGGTGAGATTCTGTTTAATACAGATAAAACCAGAGAAAAGACACAGTGAGTTCAACAGGTGATTAAAGAAAGAAGTGACAGAGAACAAAGAAGATGATCCACTGTCACATGGAGAAGAACTAACGAATGAAATGAACATTAAAAGTCGATCATTAACACGTTTTAACAGACGGGAGCGACTCAGTGTGTGTTGATGTTGGCTGGACTCAGTGACACAGAGAAGAAGAGAAAACGTTTTGATCAATCCGATCAGTATTGAGTGACTTTTCAGCACTATTTAAATGTTATGAAATGTAAAAGCAGAATATCAATTTTGTCCAAAAAAGTATATATAAGTATAAAGTATAATGTAACATAAATATAAAACATGTAAAATAAATACTCAGAACTGTTCAGTATCTGAGTATCTTGTGTCTGTGTTGTGTGTGTTTAATGCCCTCCAGTGGTCACAGCTTGTTGTTACAGTCTTGTCAGAACTTTGATAGAACCTTGATTGAACCTTGATAGAACCTTGACTGAACCTTGACTGAACCTTGATTGAACCGTGATTGAACCGTGATAGAACCTTAACCTTGATAGAACCTTGATAGAACCTTGACTGAACCTTGACTGAACCTTGACTGAACCTTGACTGAACCTTGATAGAACCTTGATTGAACCTTGATAAAACTTTGATAGAACCTTGATTGAACTGTGATTGAACCGTGATAGAACCTTGATAGAACCTTGATAGAACCTTGATTGAACTGTGATTGAACCGTGATAGAACCTTGATTGAACCTTGATAAAACTTTGATAGAACCTTGATAGAACCTTGATTGAACCTTGATAGAACTTTGATAGAACCTTGATAGAACCTTGATTGAACCTTGATAGAACCTTGATAGAACTTTGATTGAACCTTGATAGAACCTTGATAGAACCTTGATTGAACCTTGATAGAACCTTGATTAAACTTTGATATAACCTTGATTGAACCTTGATAGAACCTTGATAGAACCTTGATTGAACCTTGATTAAACTTTGATATAACCTTGATAGAACCTTGATTGAACTTTGATAGAACCTTGATAGAACCTTGTCAGAATGATGATGACGGTGGTCTGGAATTGGACCTAACCCGAGTCATTAAGCTGAGTTTCAACAACAGCTGCTGTCAGGATGCTGGTGACGTGATAGCAACGACCCACCTCCACCCACCTCCACCCACCCATGTGATCAATCATGCGATCAGTTGGAAGAAATCACGTGATGAATGTTATTTATTATCTGACATTCTTAAACCTTTGATAAACATTGTTGCTAATATCATCAATCCCTCTTAACTTTATGATGAAGATGATGATAAAGATGAAAATCATCACATTCTCCTGGAACACACATAGTACTTTTTTTCCGTGCAGACTGCGTTGTTCCAGTATCCCCAGGCTGGAAAACATAAAGACAGAAAACATAACAGACTTTAACTGACAAACATACATTTATATTTATATTTATGTTTATGTTAAACCTTCTTTAATCTTTCATACAAACATTGCAGATCAGAGTCATTCACATCAAATTGCATGAAAAGATTTATGATTGATATGATTGATATTATTTATCATGTTATTATTTATTACTCACTTTCATAGTTCATCTCTACACACTCCTCGCCAGGCATCCTGTCTGGCTGGAAAAACGCCCATCGCTCAAAGTCAAATGGAGTTTTGTCAGTCCACTGAAAGCTGTGCCACTGAAGACAAAAAGGACAAAAGACACTTGTTCAAAATAACAGTCACACTTAATGTACTCTAAATATATGTTCTATCTGCAGAGGCTTTTGAAAAAAGTCAGCAGATTAGTCTTAATTGGTTTTGACTTGTGTCCATCCAAAATGTGCCTGTTCAGAACGGGCCGAGTGGTCTTCCTGACACAACCCTCTGTATTTATCCAGCTTGGGACCAGCACAATAAGACACTGGCTTGTGCCTCCTTGTGGCTACATAACATTTTGAGTAACTTAAGTCACTATTAACAGCCTAACAGTGATTACTGTTTGTTGAGTCATTCTTCATAATTTATTTTTTATGACGCCCCAGATAAAATAATTAGTTTGAAAGATTTCAAAACATAAGATTGAGCAAATTCATGTTCATCTTTTCAGTTTCACAATTTCATGATCTTTTCAGCTGTGAGGTCACACTGGCCCCGTTTACACCTTGCATTGAAATCTGTTGTGGGTGATCAGATTGCAATCAGATAGTGCTTGTCTACATGAAAGTACAGGTGTAAATGTACCCAAGACGCATTGAGGACAGATTGTAATCTGATTGGCTGAACCACCTCCAGCTGTGTAGTAGAGTCCATACAATAGTGCAACTTCACGGATGGCTACCATCTTCTTTATTTATTATTATTTTAAAAGAGGAGGATGTGATATTTGGTTGATTAAGCTGGACAGAGCAACCAGATCTCACACATATTATAACCACATGCAAATATAATCAGGTTAAATCATATCGAGATACAATCTGGATACGAGATGCATTTTATGGCAAGGCGTAAAGGGAATCATTGTGAAGAGGCAGAAACTTATAACACCAAGTGCCAATAATACCTTAAAATGTGAATGTAAATAAGAAAACAAAATAAATCTACATAAAATGTTGTCAAAGTATAGTTTCGTGTGAATAACTGGATACTAAACGTCAGATGAGGTCACAAACATATGTTCATACATATATACATACTGAAGACATGTTGTGACTGCTCTGTACAAGCCAAGCAGCTTCCTGTCGCAGCAGTTCTCTTCTTTCTTACCAGATATTTACTCCGTGCGCCGATCCAGAAGTGATCTTTGCGTTTGTTGGCTCTGAAGGACAAACACAACACGTGGCTGTACTCCAACGCGCTGTGCATCGACACCAGGTGACCTCTCAGACGCCGGCAGTCATTCTGAAACCAGAGACAAATGTGAACAAGTTATTGTCACTTCATCACAAATGACTTCATATTTAGTCTCCTGATGAGTGTTTGTCCTCACATCTGCATCTCGAAATGTTCGTGGAGTCCAGAAGTATTTAGCACAGCGATACACATCGATGCGGTACCATCCATCACCACACGCTCTGGCAGGATACCTGTGTTTACAGTTGTTCTCAATCCGTTCTGTAATCTTGTCTGTGAGGACACAAGAAGGTTGTTAAAGGCTCTTTGTATTGCTGTAGCCTTGTCTGACTGTGTGCTTCTTACCGGCTGCAGTGTCCTGAACCAGAACCAGAACCAGAACCATGAGCAGTAGGACACGATGCATGCTTCAGGATCCTCCACACAACTGGAATATGACCTGTGATGATCAGCTAAAAAACTTTGCAGTCACTTTATTTGTAAAAAAGTAAAATTATTAAAAGTACCAAAACAGCCAGAAGAAGCATCCTAATGAAGTAAAAGCATCAACCAACTGAGACATAACTGACATAATTCATCAAACACAAACCTTTTCTCTAATCTCTGATTTACATATATTACACTGTTATTTATTTTTACATGCATTTCATTTTACATATGAATTTGAAAAGTATTCAGATCCTTTATGTAAGTAGAAGTACAAATACAGCAATGTAAAAATACTCCGTTACAACTACGTAATAAAAAGTAACTAAATGTAGTGGAGTGGAAGTATAAAGTAGCCTAGCAGTACGGCACGTAGTATAAGTAGTATAAGTAGTATAAGTAGTATAAGTACAAATCTATGTAGTTTCCACTACTGCTTAAATAATGTTTTTACTGTAATTACAAAGCAAGACGTCATAAATAAAATTTGATTGATTGATTGATTGAGAGTTAACTAAAGCATCAGATAGATGATTCATCAGATTTCAGTTTCAGTTCTCGTGTAATATTTTCAGACACTGGGCTTTGATGGTTTGGGTCAAGGTTGAACATATGAACAGCAGCGATTAAAAATAAATAAATGTTATTCAATAAATATATGATAAATAAACTAATTCTGTCCAACAGTCATGAAACAGAGAAACTCACCTGTGATGTTTCTCGTTCCGTCGTCTGTGTGAAAAGCGAATGTTTCCTACTTTTATCCTCGCAGCTCGTCCTCTGTTTACATCCAGAAGCTAAATAAGTGTTTGGTTATGTTAATGTACAGATTAAACACAGGAAGAGATCCAGATCTGTGATGTTTGATGACAGCTGACAGCAACCGAGGCTGTCATGTGATCCCCAGGCTGTTTGTTCAGCTGCACTTCAAACCTGTTAGAGGCCTGTTTCTGACTTCATTACAGACATATTTCATTACATTAGCATTTAAAAAAGTAATATTAACATTAAAAAAGTAATATTAACATTAAAAAAGTAATGTTAACATTAAAAAAGTAATGTTAGCATTGTGCATTAAACAGGTGGTTAATGGTTGTAAACAGAAGCCTGGTTTCAGGGGACGTTGTGAACGCGTCATGTTACGAGTGTCCATGAAGGTGGACATTTGGATTCAGCAGATATCATCCCTTTTAAAAAACGGTCCATCGTGAGTCTGATGATGTTACAGAAAAGAAGTGATGAATCTGTGGAGACTCATTAACATCAGTCCAATGAGGACTAACTACTGAAAATTGAAAAAACACTTTTATTTTGATGCATATGGGAGCAGAATAATCTGTTTGGAGCTCTTGCTTTGAATAATGTAAAGGCTGAACAAACAGCCTATATGTGATCCTCGAGCTGTTTCTCACGCTCTCTATAACCTTAAACTTTCTATCTTTGTCTCAAACAAACACTGTTAGATACTTAAACAAACACACCTGTCCAGGTCCATTTCCTGTAAATTCAGTTAAATTTTGCACCTTGGCTGAATTTGTGTTTGGTACATGTATATTTCAGGCATTCAGTTTATATGTGGAGCTCACTGAGGTAACTCCTCTCAGGGGGGAGGAGCAGGCTGGACTGGGTCAGCCAGGAGGCCCCCGGCCCGTTTCATGCCTGTGGAGGTGTGGATGTCATGGAGGCTAATTTTTTATTCTTCTCTTTGCTTTTGTTTGTGCATTGTTGTATGATAAAAATGGATCATACATTCATCCTTTCCCAATCACAACCAGGCTGCAGGAGGAGTTGATGGATGGCGTTGTCATGACAACTGTCATTCATACAGAAAGCTTCAGCTGAGACTTAGCTGCTAATTACTGGTGAACATGGTGAACATGATAACTGCTGACCATGTGATAGAGATGTAGTGAAATAAAGCAGCAGATGTTTCATTCAGCTCCATGTTGACCTCAGATAAACTTCCTGTACAGACTGTGAAGCCTCCAAGACGAATGTCTTTTGTGACTTTAGGCTATACAAATAAAATTTGATTTGATTTGATTAAATATAGATTTTAAATCAGAACAGGACTCAGTCTGACTCTGAATGGTTATGACATTGTGTTTTATTGATTTGATGCTTTAAAACAAACATTTATGAACAATTCAAACAGGTTTGTCTCTGATTGGTCAGCTTCAGGAACCAATCAGAGCAGGAGCAGGAGGCGACGTAAACAAACTATAGTAGCAGGATTTCACTTCTGTTCCTTCTTCTTTACTCCAAATGTCAACTTCTCACATCCATCCGTACATGTTGGAGCTGAATCACATCTGAAATATGAGAGTGAACAACGTGGCAACACATGGAAACACCATAGCAACCACCTTAGTACCACCTTAGCAACCACCTTTATACTGTGAATATTTGCACACTCCCGGTCAATATCTTATCAATACTTCTGATTCGGGTCTTATATTCTTACATACATTTAGTTCCAGTTTTAAAACTTTGACCAGAAAATCACTAAAAACACAGTATGTTCCTTTTAAAGCCAAACAAGCAGATTTTTGTGTTTGCAATAATTATTTCTCACATTATTTCTCACCTGTGAATATTCTCATTCATCCAGGTGATGGTTATCTCAACCAAGTCCAGTTGTGTTTGACTTAATTTCCTTGAGAGACACATTGAAAGCATAACCTGTAGATTATAGACGGTAGATATACAGACTGTATACAGTGATATATCTGTATATCAGTTTATGTTTTCTGGCTCAGTATTGTGCAGATTGTAGACGTCTCCTTGAACATGTCTGGTGAACATTTCATTCCAGTGTTGTCCATGGTGCAGGCGTACTGCTGCTTCAGGTACTCCTGGTCAAACGTCTTTCCAGCTGATCTGCCTCCCAGGCAGGCTGTGAGATGGACAGTAGCTTTAAACCTGGAGGAGAGCAGCACCAGAGACAGAGCCAGAGTGACGATGAAGAACGGGACACTTTCCAAAGAGCTGCTCTCTTCTGGGAGGATGAACGGGATGACGATGCGGTTTCTTCCTGGTTGACCATATTGTTTTATAAGAAACTCAAACCTTTTCCATGAACCGTCCTCTGGTGGTTTCAGAGGGCTGAGTGTGATGCTGGGAATCATTTTGTCTCCAGCCTTCTTCATTGAGTTCCAGTGGTCGGGCAGTTTGGTGGGACGATGCTCTTCACCTGGAGTTTGACAGCTTTTTGTTTGGCTACAGTAAAACACTCTGTGTTGAGGCCTAATGCGTCCTGTAGCGACACCGTATGCTACGTCAGCAGTGATGACACAGTTCCAGGGAGAATACAGGATCACGTCTGTGATGGAGGACAGAGGCAGCAGCCAGCTGGCCGGGATCATTGAGTCTCTGATGGATCCATGTGCATCAAAGATGATGTCAACGCTGTTACTGTGGTCCTTCTTTTCTTCCTCATTGATGTGTGTCTTCAGGAAGTTAAACATGTCCTCCAGTTGGGAGAAGGCGTCAGAGCATGAATTTTCTCTCAACCATCGACAAACAGCTTCATGCTCACATTTTTCTCTCACAAAGTCAGCGAATCTCTTCCTGCTCATCATCTTCATAAAACTGAAAAAAGAAGAATTTTAAAAGGAGTTCAGACGTTTTTTCCAGTAAAGCTGCTACTTATTTATTCATATTTATTCATATGAACTTCAGGAACATGAACATGTGTGCATGACTCTAACATTTTATCACTAGTTCAGTCTCTCTACACTCAGGTCATTGAACACAAGACGTCTTATTAGGAACCAAAACATAAATATCAAACTTCAGTCATTTAATCTTCAGGCCTTAGTAGTCATGCCTTTAATCAGCTGTTTTATTAAATATTATAATAATAATACGTCGTTTTACTCAGATTTATTGTATTGTCGTGTTTGAAGACAACAGGAAGCTTCAGCTTCAGTTTCTATGCTCAGTAAAGTATTTATCTGTCTGTTAATTACTTACAGAAGGAAAATAAACCACATTTGTTAATGTTCAGTTTTTGTTGCTGTGATTGTTGTTGTTGTGGTTGTTGACTGCATTATGAAAAAACATAATCATCATGGTTATATAACATTGTACAGATGTTTTTATTTCATTATATTACATATATCAGTCTATATATATATATATATATATATATATAGACTAATATATGTTTATTAATATATATATATATATATATATATATATATATATATATATATATATATATATATATATATATATATTAATCTGCAACTTCAGTCTCACTAAAACATTGTGCGAAACATATTTTGGAGGATCTTTAATTTAATGAGATCATGAAGCTGAAAGTATAATTAATTTGTTGTCGTCTTACCTGTTTGGGATCTTCACAGGTTTTATTGATAAAATATGACAATATTAAGCTTCATGTTTTATTATATTGGCAGAAGAAGAGGAGGAGCCGTCTCGTGATGAATGATTGTGTGTTTCTATTGGCTGACGTGTGTTAAAGGTAATCCCCTACAAGTCAAAGTGAAAATGTACTCTGATAATAATCCCTGGGATTTCCAAAACTTCTCTCTCTCTCTCTTGAGGGAAACATCTCATCACAAAACTGTTTATTTTTATTTGTTTATTTTTTATCAATCAATATTCAATGTTTGTGTGATTGCAGAATATTTGAACAGGAGTTGGAGGAAATGCTGCCAGATGAGGGCGCTAATAGTTATTATGTCATCCTGAAGGGACCATGAACTGTGAAATAATAATATTTCAAGTTGAATCCACTGGCACAGTTTGTCTCTAAATCAATGTCTTCTGATCACATGATTAATTCACATGACTTAAAAAGGCTCATTTATAGTGTTTCTGTCTTTCTATTGGCTGTTGTCTCAGACTGCAAGTGAAACAGAAACCAGGTAATATTAGCAACATACTAAGATTATGTTGTTAATATTTAACTGACACAGAGGGTGTCTCTCATTAAACACACAGATTTACTATTAATGGTTGTTCATGTCTTATGTAAATGCTGTACTGTCTGAATGAAACGAAAGGATCCAACATTCATCTGGAAACACCATCATCATCATAGGAAATCATTAGTTTTGCAGGTATGTGGTGTTGGATGAAAAGTCAGAGGATCAAAGTTATTAGAGTTCATCCTTTGGGGAACATGAACGTGTGAAACTAACGTCACAACACACAGACACAGAGCCACAGTGATGTTTGACATGTATGTTACAGGTGTGATGATCAGCAGACCTTGTGTGAATTCCTGTAAAGCACCTGATTTACTGAGCGGGCGTGGCACGTGTTCACTCCTGCAGACTGCAGCCGTGACTTCATTTCCTGTTGTGTTCATTTTGTTTCACTCATCAAACAAACAGCAGACATGAGCGGTGCATGTACAGGCAGCAGTGTGACCCATGAACGCAGCTTCAGTCTGATGTGGATGTGCTGAAATTCATCATTTCATATAAATGTCAAACACACGGTAAAGTTTGGATGTTATTACATGTGACAGCTTTACTGGTGATGAAGGCTTGATGACTTCCATCTACCAGACTGATCTGTGCCTTAAATTTAACAAATTCATTTTGCATTATACTTTATACATTATTATACTGCAGACACAGGCGAGGCATTTATACTGTGTGTGTGCTGCATGAGTCAAACCAGTTTATAAAATTGTTTTTTCATTTTCATTCTCTTCTTTTTTTTTGGTTTTGGTTTCTGAATTTATGATCTCTATCCTCTCCGAAACAATAAGTCACAACAATAAAGGAGATGTTCAACCTTCACATCAATTCAAATAGATCAAATCATCATAAAACTAAGCACACAAAATACCCTCAAATGATATACATTTGGTTTACATATACGACTGTATGCATACTATACTGTATATTAAATACATACACCATTTATTCCTTCATGTTTTCACTGTGGCGCCCCCTGTTGTTAGTTGTGTTGTGTGCTTCATTAATCTCACCTCTGTCAGCTCGTGCGGTCCAGTCTTGATGGTTGAACTGATGTTGGTTATTTTCAGCAGCATGTGCCCTGAACAACTCATCACATGCATACATCTCCTTAGACCGACGTCCTGCCTCTTGTAGCAGCATTTCTAACAACCCTGAGAGCTTTAGCAGCTCATCTCTGGCTGACCGAAGGCAGATTTCTCTTATTATGAACCAAATCCAACATGCATCTTCTGTGAACGTCTTTAAGAAACATCTTTTTTATATATGTTTTTAATTTTTCTTTGAAGTATATTATGCTTTTATTTACCTGTTTTTATGTAATATATTGCATTTCTTTTTCTCAGCTTTATTGCATTTTAACCTCTTGAGTATCTCATTTATAGCTACTGTGAATGCCATTACTGATCATGTGGTCCTTTAACTCCCACATTAAACTAATTTAATACTTATTTTACTGAGAACTTTACTAATTTAATTATTAAAAATCCTACAATGTGATTTTCTGAAGTTTTTTTTTTTTGGTTGGACTAAATACTTTATGTCCCACTGTATAATACTACTACTACTACTACTACTAATAATAATAATAATACACATATCCAAAAAACCTAGAATAAGATGCATAAGTAAATATGTTTATAGTATGATAAGTGAGAACGGTCATGATGTATACAGAGACACAGACATCAGCACACGTAGACACAGTATGAGGCACTTTGGAGGCAGAAAGGTCAAACTTCACTTTATTCCAGTCGACCACAGAAACAAACAGTTTGTTTCTGTTTCTAGTTTGTAGGCACATTTTAAGCACAGATTCCTTCAGACGTCATTCATTGCTGCCAGTCGAGAACGGATGAAAACAAGATCTACAGATGGTTGAACTGAACACAGGTTGTTTCAACTTCAGACAGAAAAAATTACCTTCCATTTCATCGTGTGATATTACTGTTTTCACTGTTATGGCCTCTTCCTCACTGGCCCTGTCCCGGCAGCGCCCCCAGCAGGCCGTTGGCTGTAGTGAACAGGTTGATGGGTGATGATCCGTCTGTGATGAGGGTGGACTTCAGCCCCAGAGCCTGCAGCATTTTAACCTGAAGAAGGAGACACATGAGTTAGAGAGAGGAATGGCAGCTGTGAAGTACTGTACAATTTTGAGGTACTTTAACTTTGCTTGAGTATTTTTCCATTAGATGCTACTTTATACTTCTACATGTCAGAGGTACATCTAGTACTTTCTACATGTCAGAGGTACATCTAGTACTTTCTACATGTCAGAGGTACATCTAGTACTTTCTACTGCACTACATTTATCTGACAGCTTTAGTTACTGTTCAGATGCAGATTTGACTCAATGGATAATATAAGAAGCTTTTAATATCCAACACATTGTTAAAGATGAAACCAGTGGTTTCAACCTTTTAGTCTGTTGACGTCTTACTAACAGCAGTGTGTAGTCGGGTCACATTTCAGATGTCTATGAGTTGTTAACAGCTCCACCAAATAGTGATTTTTACCTCTAAACTTCTCACATGGTTTCATTTCAATAAATGTTCAAATGATCCAATATTTCAGCAGAAATCAAAGATATATAAATATTAGTGGTGGGCATAGATTATTTTTTTTAATCTAGATTAATCTAGAATAAAGTACTGACCAACAGTAAGTCTTTGAGAACGGGTTTCTTAAACCAGAGGATGCATTAGAACAGGAGCCAAAATGCATCACTGACTGTTTATAGCAAAGGGATGCTTTGTGTTCAGGTGGTATTTGAGACTGGAAGAACTCCTACAGTAAACCAGTTCATTACATAAGGTGAACACAACCTTAGTGTAAATGACCCCATAAAAGGTCCATTATTTTAGGTGAATTACATTATTAATATACAAGATAATTTCTATTTTTTGATACTGCATTAATATCTTTCTACTAGCAGTCAGTTGTGTTTATGTACAGAGGACCTATATGCCTTTCTATGCACTGTGGTAAGAGGAACTTTTATTTTGAAAAGCTTAATGTCCGTGCTACTGCACCTGTAGCAGGAATCGTTCAGTCAGACTACAGCGCTGTAAGAGATGGTCACATAGCGCTATCTCGCCAATGTTTTCAGTTTGGACCCGTAATGAGGCACCAACTCTTACGGTGCTCATAGTTTATGATATATTCTTTGTATTAAGATGAAGTGAGAAAATAAAAACCATAAACTTAACCAGCAGTTGAAGATCATTGCCACAAAGTTACGGAGACCATTACACTTAGTGTTGTTGATGCCACCATCAGGAAGCTTCTTAAAGTGAATTTTCCCTGAAGCAAGTCATCATGATAGACTATCACGTTTGGTAGTTCAGTAATTCACAGGCGCGTAGAGGTTCAAAAACTAGTTCCCGTCTCCTACAATGCAAATATGTATACATCCGCGCTAAAATATCACGGTGAAAGTGATCAGGTTGCTTATTATAGGACCCAGCTCCAAACCCAAATCATAGATTAACGGCGGTATTTTTATATCGCTCGATAAGAGTCTCACATTATCGCAGCGCGTCAACGCCGATAACGGCCCACCACTAGTACATACGGATACATGGAGTATTTTTACATTGCTGTACTGGTACTTTTGTTTATGTAAAAGGATCTGAAGATAGTTATCTTTTCCATCATAGTTTTCCAGACATCCAGAAAAGACAAAAAAGCTTCAAATCATCACATAAGAAAAGTTGAAACCAGCAAATCTTTTGTTTTTTCTTTAAATTGATCAAAATAGTTCCTAAATGAAAGTGTGATCACATGTTCATTAATGCGGTTCCTTAATGTATTTTATGTGTCTTTTGTAGCCGTCATTACACCTGCCCAGGGACTGCAGTTGAAAATCTATTAATGTGCACCGTCCTTGTCATGTTAAACTACATCAATAAATAAATGAATGACTTAATACACTCCTCAGCAGCGGTACAGTACCTGCAGCTCAGGCCCAGCTCTCGCCATCTCCTTCAGCGTGTCAGCGCCCAGACTGTCCACCATCCGACTGAAGCGCTGACACTCGATCAGAGCCAGACGTTCCTGCTTTTCCACCTCCAGATGATCGATCTCCTTCTTGTAGACCAGCTCCTGCTCACGAGCCTTCGACAGCCGCTGAAGCTCCGCCTCCTGCACACACACACACGTGTGGTGAAATGTTACACCTGTGAACGTTTGTTCATACGTGGAACAGAAATCTTCAACAGTGAGGTTGCATGATCCTCACTGAGCTTCACAAAGTTCAAAGTCCAAAGATTACTTTTAGTTTGAATACAGCACAAACAAACGCATTAGAGGAAAATAGTTAAAGTGTGTTTTTTCAGCTCATTTCCAGAGTTGACTGATGTTTGGAGTTACTTGTGAGTTGTATTTTGAAAGGGCGAACAGAAACAGGAAGTCAGGACGTACCGCCTCGATCCTCTGAGCCTCAGCTTTCAGTTTGGCCTCGTTGACTGCCGCCTCGCCTTGAATACGAGCCGCCTCAGCTCGCGACTGCGCCTCAGCCTTCGCAGCTCCTGTGCTCTCCACCGCTGCACTAAAACACAGAGGACGGGTTAACATGTCAGATGAACCTCAGAGTATGACGTAATATATGACATGATATAATATGTTCACCTGAGGGCCTCCAGCTCCAGCAGCTCCTTCCTGGCTCTCTCTGCCTCGGCCTGGTCGGTGATTCTCTGCCGCTCCAGCTTCCCCCGAGCCTCCTGCTCGAGACGCTCCGCCTCGTGCCTGCGAACACAAAGAACAACCTCATGTAGAGTGAGTTAACGGCAGAGTAGGCCCAGCTGTGTGTCATGTGTGTCTCGGACCGTGCAGTGGCCTCCTGGGAGTTGGTGGTGATCTCAATAGCCAGCTGGACGCTCTTCTGCAGGGCGTCCCGTGTCCTCTGGTCGACGGGCTCCACAGACTGGATGTCCACACTGCTGATTATCAGGTTGTTCTGGTTGAAGCGCAGACTGGGACGAAGCACCATCTTCTCATCGAAGCCGAACACGGCCGAGCAGATGATCCGGTTGGAGTTCTGCAGACAAAAAAAGCCTTTATGAACGTACACATCCAGTCGTTTGCTTCGGTTTAATAGTTAAAACAAGATATTCCTTGATGGACAGCAGATGGTGGAATAAGAACCTTGTGGAAATCGTCAAACTGCACGGAGGCGACGGCTCCTCTGACGCGGGAGGCGATGGCTTTACACGCGTCTCCCACAAAGTCAGGAACTGAAAACAAAGCTGTGGCATCTGAAGGGTCTGCTGGAGACTTCACATCAAAGTGCCTGACAGGAGTGGAAGAGGGATCACGTTCAGCTTTCACACATCGCAACCTAAATGTGAAGGAGTAGACGGAGCGGCACGGTTGCTTACCAGTTATAGGAGAGCTGCAGCTGCAGTCGGGCGTGGTCGGCCGTCTCGATGGTGATGATGTCAGTGAAGAAGTCGGGCCCCAGCAGGAGGCAGACGGCCTTGATGACGTTGGCCCTCTTGGGTTTGTCCCCGGACAGCGACAGCACGGTGAACTGCTCGTCGGGCCCCAGCATCACCATCTCTGGTCCAAACACCACCCTGAAGACGAGAACACCCCCACGTCACTCCTCATTTCACCTCCACCTGCTTCCATCAGGAAAGGAAACTTGAGTCCTACCTGGCCTTCTTCTCTCTGTAGTCGTACACCTGGACGGCAGCGTTGTGGGGGACCCTGTAGGACACCACCTTGGTCTTGTCCCTCGGCCGGTCCACGGCAACTCTGGTCCGGTCAGAGCGGTCGGCCAGCGGGTCGAGAGGAGAAGTCAGCAGCGCCTCGACGTTAGCGGGAAGCTCCTTCTGCCACAGTTCCTCATCCTGAGTCAGCATGTAGGTGTGACCGATCACTGCACGCACCTGAGAGGCAGGAAGTGACATGAATCACAAGAATCACAAAATTAATATCCTGCATTTTCTGTCTATTATATTGTTACTTTAAATAACAATATGGACTATTGATTAGGTGAAAGGACGGAAAGTTAACAGTAGTCGTTCGGATAAAAAAACATGATGACGTGATGAGTGATGATGAGACCGTATCATCAGATACGTCTTCCACGTGGTTTCGTCACCTTGTGTCTTCTGCAGCAGTTTAATTGCACCGACTGAAGAATTATCGCCTGATATTCACACAACAACAATAATAATAATAATAATAATAATAATAATTTCTCTTGCTGATTTTACTATATATTGGGATGGAAACTTGACTAGTGTTGCAAGTCATCGAAAAGCAGAAATACCTGTAAGAAATCTACAAATACAAATCTTTCACTTCAGGATATAAGAGAAGACTACTTATATCTGCAAATATGGAAATCAAATGTTATGTTACTCAAAGGTTACAGACAGGTTCTCATTTATTATTATTATTCTTAAGAAAGTTAATTGATATTTGTTACTAAAATTTGTTATTGATGGTGGTCTGCAGGCTAAAACTAGCGGTATGGTCCTTTAAAGGCGAGTCACTTGTACCTTTCCAGTTTTGATATCCCGCACGTAGATTCCCTCGTTCTCGTCCAGTGGGATGGCCTCACGTCTCACCATCACCTCTACCGCCACAGGGGGGACGTACTCGATGGGGCCCCGCAGCATCCAACGGTCTCCAGGGCGACGGAGGACACCACTCCTCCGTGAGCGCTTGGCCCTCCCCTGCAGCTCCTCCTCAGGCTCCTCTTCCTCCTCGTGCTAGCAGAGAGAATGCGGGAGAGAGAGGAGAGGAGGAGGGAGAGAGACACTGAGATGAAAATAAACACAGAAAATGTAAAAGGAGGATGAGGAGAACATCAAGAGTGGTGTGATAATGAGAGAGGGAAGGAAGAAGAAGAGTCTGGGTAGGATGCCTTTAGGTTAAGAAGGAGGACGGTGCAGTGAAGGACACGCACACAGCTGACTCAAAGACTTATGAGAAGCAGGTTAACTCCCACCGAAAAATAACTGGCTGTAGCTCACAATGAAACTTTGGTTAAAACTGGTGTCTATATAAAAGCTGTCAGTTAATCGATCAACAAAAAACATATTCCTTAAGATAAAATGCTAAAATTCTCCAGTTCCACCTTCTCAACTGTGGATATTTTCTGGTTAGCAGTAGGAAATTGAATCTCTTTGGAGTCACATATTATCAACATATTGAATTCATTGTTTTAAAAACATTTGCAGATTTTTAAAGTTCCCCTCCAGACGTTTATAAGATTTATATGAACATAATCAGCTGTAAACTCCCTTCCTGCTGACTCTGCTGCCTGGCCGGTTTTCAGATGTAAACACTGGAGGAGACATAGAGGGAAAGGTGGAGGAGATAAACACCAGCTACAACCGTGTCCACATAGACAAGCAAGACTGTCTCTGCATCCATTTCAACATCGGAGGAAACACCGATGCAAGTGTGGAAGGATTGAACACTGTCTGCACCCACATGACTCATCTATAATGTGCAAGTTAGTAGAAACACCAGTTGTTCTTCTGTTGGACATCTAACAAAGTGTTTGCTGCAGGATTAACCATTAACCATGACACCTGTGGTTACCATGGCAACCACAGGTGTCACCAAAATCAATCAGACCTGACACCTGAAGGAGTGAAACTTGGATGTTTTCTCTCTCATCACCTCCTCAGTGTCGTTGAACGCCTCCACAGCTTTCAGCACCAGACCTTCCTCCTCCGACAGCACGTACACGTCCTGGATGCCGTGTTCAAGATGCTCACCTGGCTGCAGGAAAAATGAGCGCTCACCCTGACCGTGAGAAAAAAAAAATCATTAGTAGATCTGCAACAATTGAGCTTTTAATGACTTTTCCTTTAAAGTGTTAAAAATGAGTGAAAATGATAAAGTTGTTATTTGAATCCAGCAGTTTAGGAATTATTCTCTTCAGATTTGACATGTTGTAAAACAAAAACAAAATATGACAGTTAAGATGCGGGCGTCGTATCCTCACCTTCATCACCATCTTCTGGCCCAGCTGAGGTTTTCCATCGGGTCCAACCGGGTCGAGGATCACACAGTACTGCCGGCTGCTCAAAGTGGTCACGTTCACCACGCCCACCACCTCCTCGGCCACAGAGGGGATGTGAGCTTCCCGGTCGGCCATGGTGACCATCCACTCTTCCCCTGTACGCCGTTCCCGCCCGCCGGCGTCTTTAAAAGAGCGCAGAGCGCGAACATGGAGCGCTTTCTGGTGGCACACGCAGAGTAAATGTTGGTGTGTCTACTTGCTCTGCCGTTAATGTACAGATTAACAATGAAATCTAAGGTAGCGTTGCGGATGCATTATCATCAATGTACTGCTATATATTTTATTGTATATTCTGTGCACTATGGACCCTTGTCTGCATCCTTAATAAAGTTATTATTATTATTATTAATAATAATCATAATAATACCCACAAACTGACCAGTATGTATTACACAAGTCGATTAAAAGGTATAATATGTAACTTTATATATATGGTTATGGTTATTTAACAATGAAGACAACAACTCCCATGATCCCATTAATTCATGACGTCATTAAACTTCTGTTGTTTTGATTCAAACTCATATAGGCAGAAAATTACATGTTTTCAGAAAAGTTTAAATCATCATACACAAGTAAATATAATATGCATGATGAAATTGCATTCACTCGTAGCTCAATGTGCTCAATACAAACACATAAGCATATGTAAAAACATCAATACATATGTCATACATGTTAAATAGCAGCAGCGGCTACTCTTCAGATAATTGATCATTTAATTCATTTTTAAACAAAAACTGATTTAATGTGCATAAGAAGCCTTTGCAGATCAGAAAAACTCACAAGTTACATCTCAAAGACTCGATTCAAAAGATTTAAGAACAGCTGAGAATAATAATAATAATAAAATCCAGAAGAGTGAAGGAGTCACCTTGTCAGTGAGGATGAATGCATTAACAATGTCGATGACCTCCTCATGGGCACCTGGAAGGTACGCTCCCACCTTACTGACCAGCCACTCCTCACCTGCACACACACACACGCACGCGCACAAATACACACACACAGATTAGCATTTTAAAAATGTTAGCATCAGTGTTGGGACGGTGAATGCAATGCAATCTATAAACTGGGTTTGGAGCTGGGTCCTATAATAAGCAACCTGATGACCTTCAGGGCGAGAACTAGTTTTTGAACCTCTACGCGCCTGTGAATTACTGAACGATTCCTGCTACAGGTGCAGTAGCACGGACATTAAGCTTTTCAAAATAAAAGTTCCTCTTACCACAGTGCATAGAAAGGCATATAGGTCCTCTGTACATAAACAAAACTGACTGCTAGTAGAAAGATATTAATGCAGTATCAAAAAATAGAAATGATCTTGCATATTAATAACGTAATTCACCTAAAATAATGGACCTTTTATGGGGTCATTTACACTAGATTAATTTCAAGATTTCGGTGAGATTAATATAGATTAAAAAAATTAATCTATGCCCACCACTACTTCAAACCCTAACCATAATACTCTGATTACTTTTGGGAATTACCTCATTATTTATTTACACATCCAGTGGTAAGACATCCAGCAGACAACACGGTCTTCAGTTAACTGCAGTATTAAAATAAAGTAAAACGCATGTGACAACATTCATTTATAAAACTATTAGAAATATTACAAACTATATTGCCATAATACAGAGTCACTGTATTCAGAATAGCACCTATTTGAACTGTGACTCTTCATGTAAACATTAATATTTTAATGATGAACCAGGTTACAGAATGATGTTGTAACTGAATCAAACCCAAAGTCAAATAGGAACCTTGTGAATCGGAAGTAAATCGATTTGGGAAATCAGTATCAATACCCAGTCCTGGTTAGCATTAGCATGTCAGCATTTACCTGTGACTCTGCGGATGCCCCCTCGGTCCACTCCTTCCTTACGAGCTCTCAGTCGGATCGCCTGGTTCTCTCTGATCACAGTGGCCTTGATGGTCTCCAGAACCACCACCTCCTTTCTTGGGATGTAGGTTCCTGCCACAACATCAAAAACATTATGTTTAAGTTTCTAAACATGTTCTGTATGTGATTTGTTTTCAGTTACATAAATGCAGGAAGTATTTAATTATATGTGGGATGACCCGTTTCAATAGTGTGACATGAACATTAAAATTATCTTTAAGATGAAGAGCATCTAGACTGATAGAAACGGACCCGGTCCTTCGAACAGCCACTCATCTCCAGCCACTCTCTTCACTCCTCCCTCGTCCTCGAAGTCCAGCAGCGCCTGCAGACGCAGCGCCGTGTCCGGATACACGATCTGCAGCGGCGTCACGTCCTGACACACACACACACACACGTATAATAAAACACATCAAGGCCAGACTGGGTATATCATTATTTTTGCAGGTATTGACCAGATGATGGCGCTAGATGGAACATCAGAGGATCACCAGAGTTTCTCACAGACCTGCTGGATCTCCTCTCCGGGGTACAGCGGGAACGGATCCTGGGTCAGACGGATCTCCAGGTCAGCGTGGCGGAGTTTGGCCTGACCGGATTGGTCGAAGAGGACCTGTCCGTTATCATCACGGGCCACAGGGTTGGCGACCACGCAGTAGTGACGTGGCGGCACCATGACCATCCGCACCGGAGAGAAGAGCACTCTGGGAAATACAGGATGAGGTCACGATGATCACTGTCAAAGTTACTGCAGTATAAATACGGCATACCGATACAATATAAATACAATACAACAGTTACTTATGTAGATGTACATTTCTTATATACTTTATATACTCTTATATAAACTGAGTGTCCACAGGAAAACAAAACTGCCCCTTAAGTTAATGCAAATATTATCATGTTTCCCATCTACAAAGATACAGAAAGAATCAGTGAACACAGTAAATCAATAGTGAAATCACTGCAGAGTCACATGGTTGGCTCGCAGTGCAGTTTTCTGTTTCAGTGCGATAAAACCACAGTGTGTGTGTGTGTGTGTGTGTGTGTGTGTGTGTGTGTGTGTGTGTGTGTGTGTGAAATAAAGTCAATCAGTGTATCCACAACATTACAGTACTGTTTGGATAAACACAAAGATGTGTGTGTGTGTTTGTGACTGTAGTCAGGGAGATAACACACCAAGTCACTGAGAACAAGACAAATCACAAGGATTACAGCTTGATCTGCACATTTTATTTGCATGTGTCAATGATTTTCAGCAAAAATCAAAGATTAGAGAAAAAGTCCAAAAGCTGAAAACAGATTTGTGTATCAGAACTTTGTTTCTTCTTCTTTTCTCTCCCATTAATCATCTCACGACCCCTCAGATTTATCTGGTGACCCTTTGGAGGGCCCCGACCCCTAGGTTGGGAACCACTGGACTAAACTAGCTAACTGTATATAAAGTAGTTGAAACTAGCTCCACCTCCAGCAGCTACAACAGTAACATGCTGCTCTAACACTGATGCTTCAGTATTAATAATATAATGATGTCATATATAATAATATATCAGTCACTACTGATACTGCAGTACTTTAACTACATCAAGATCACAGTACTTATGTACTGTTACTGCAGTACTTTAACTACATCAAGATCACAGTACTTATGTACTGTTACTGCAGTACTTTAACTACATCAAGCTGATAGTACTTGTGTATTTTGAGTCAAGTAGGACTTTTCATGCAGGACTTAGGTTGTATAGATCAGAGTACTGTCACACAGAGCGTCATTAATGTTATCAGTAACAGTATCAGTAGCTGTGTGTTGTGTACTTTGAATCTAGTGCTGAGAGTATCTGAACCATCAACTTCAAACCAGAAGAAGCTTCATTGAATCACAGCTGAATATCTTTCTGCCCTCTGACCTTTCATTGTCCTGACGGATGTAGGTCAGCGGTCCGATCTCTATGCGGGCGATGTTGATGTTCTGGTCCAGTACATGGATGTAGTGGTGAGGCGGGATCCGGATGATTGATGCCTCCACCGGCCCCTCAAACTCCACCCCGCGGGTTCCTCCCTTCTTAGACATGATCTAAACTAAATACTGCAGAGAAGAGAGAGAGGTTACAAACAGACTGCGTCATGGCTTTATCCACTTTAAACATAGTACACAGCTTCTATATAAATATCTTACAGATGTTTGAGTATTTAAAGTAGATGTGAAGCTTGTCTGAGGCTTCATCAGTGTGAGTTAGTCAGTTACTGCAAGAAACACATGTTCACTGTTCATTTACTGACTGTTGATTTAAGACACCTGAAACATTGTGAAACGGTCGTTAAGGTTAAGAAATGAGGCTCAAAGTTGAAACATGACTCAGAGATTAAAATGCGGCTGATTGAGTGAAAACAGGCGCTGGACTGCAGGTATGCACACGGACACGCCTACGACACCAGAACAAAGTCTGAACACTGATAGATTTAACGGTTACACATACTGCACATTCAGCAGAGCTTTAACAGAAGCTTCTGTCTGCTGACGAATCGTCCGGTCAGTAATATTTACATTCAGGTAACATGAAGCAGGTAACGATGAAGGCCGAAACGTTAGAGAAAGGCTGCCAGTTTGAGTCGATTAGTACCAACACCAAACTAGATGACCCACCAATCATTTATGAAAATAATCAGTATTGATCCCCTGGCTGTTACCTGTAATGAGTGATGATGAGTGAGAATCTACACAGAAATATTTCATATTTTCAGAAGAAAATAAATAAATTAGAGTAAATGATAGATTGTGGTCTCGACTGATGTGATGTGATTATTATTTACAGCTACTTCTGTTCTTGGTGATAAAAATACAACACACACGTGCTTTATAACCTGTTGTTGTTGGGGACAAAGTACATCAACTGTGTCTGGACAGGTGTGTGTGTCTGGACAGGTGTCCTGCAGGCCTGACAACCCTCCCACTGTCACTGTATACACGAGGCTTTCAAATCAAATCAAATTTTATTTGTATAGTCCAAAGTCACAAAATACATTTGTCTCAGAGGGCTTTACAATCTGTACAGGGAGTTACACCCTCTGTCCTTAGACCCTCGATTAGTGAGGAAAAACTTGACCACCAAAAAACCTTTTAACAGGGAAAAAGGTGGAAGAAACCTCAGAAAGTCGCCTTGACTACCAACAGTGTTGGGTAAGTTACTAAAAAAAAGTAACAGGTTACTTTACTTCAGTTACTGCTTTGAACTGTAATGGAATTACTTTACTTATTCCTAATGTTAAAAAGTAACTCACTACTCATTACTTTACTTTACTTTTTCCCACTCATACAAATTCTGTATGCAAAACAAGATTATTTCATTTAACTTTATTTTAAAGGCAATGACCTTGTCCAAAGTATAAATATGGTTCAAGGCATAACTGCATCATTTGAAAAATGATGCAAAAATAAAAGTCTGAAAAAATGACTGAAAAGTAGGCTATAGGCCTACATAAAGTCCAAGGCATTTGAAACACTTGTAATTTGAAAACAAAATGAACTTCTAGCCCGGTACTTACAAACAAATGCTTCAGTCAAACCCACAAAAAAGTTTCGCTACAAGCTTGGTATGGCTGTGCTGTCTTGCTAGGTGCTTAGACAACAATACTGCAGTGGAAAGCAGTTTATCTCCAGGGCATATTTTGCACTTGACTGAAATGTTTTTTCCTATGTGTGCAATAAACTGGAAATAATGGGAATATTTCCAATTGCCGAATGCCCCTGTACTAGAGTTGTCACGATACCAAGATGAGTAACCACGATACTATACCAGACAAAGTATCACGGTTCCGGGTAATATCGCGATACTGCTGCCTTTTTATTATTATTTTTATGAACTGCAGTGTATTTGTACAAGTTATAAGTACTTATTAATTACTTATAATGTTGTTTGGTGCATCATATACATAATACTGGTGAAGTTAGAATTAGACTGAAAGAAGTATTTTTATGAATAACATTTATTAAAAAGTTAAAATTTAAAAACAGATCCACTGGCCTTTTCTCTGCATGTTTGTGTGTCTAGTCAAACTTTGAGGTATTTAACATAAAGGACAGAACTTATGCAAAGGCATATCAAAGGCTACTTCATTGAACTGTAGCTCAATTCTATAAATAATAACTTAACAAAATACTGAACAATATGTAGAATACAATATAGACAGAGTCTACATTACTGCTGTGATCTTCTCTTAATTTCACACAGATTTCTGGAAATGAAAACAAGCATGTCTAATCTAAAAAAAGTTTTCTTTGCACATTAATTTGTGTTGTACTAATATAAATAATCAATTTAGTACAATTAACAGGAACTGATTACCTGTGAAATCTATATTTTTATGCATTTTCTAGGTGCTTTATACTTTGACATTATTTAACTCTTTATTCCTCAGCCTGTACACGGAGCATATAGCCTAATATTAGCCAGTGAGAAAATAAACAGGGCATATTAATCTGGTATTCGACATATAAATCTGGGTGACGACACTGCAGGTGTTTTATGAGGTTGGATGTGTTCCCTCCTTTGGCTCCTATAGCTTGGTGGCAGCGCCTGCGCAGTGGACGGCCATTGTCTATTGCTTTCCCGTCTGTGCCTTGCTTAAGACCAAAATAGTTATAAAATGTGACTTTTGGAGTTTGGTTTCTTGAGAAAAGTGTGTTGTGCTTCGGCAGACTCGCCGCTCGGGCCCGGTGCTTTTCGCGTTTCGTGTTTGTGACCGTGAACGCGTCTGGGCGAGACAGCCAATCAGCTAACAGACGGGCGGACCCAGCGTGCGGAAACAGCCTATCATATCCCCGGACGTCACCAGTAACAGGCAAACAGCCAATCATTCAGCAGCTGTGTAGTTCGGTTGCAGTTCCATGTTGGTTTGTTTACAAAGGAGTAGCATGCAGTGAGAAGCCGGGAGGAGAGCAGAGGCGGCCGCTATGTAGCGGAGACTGGCACCGGTAGTATCGTAATCCACGGTAATACCGTCGAGTAAAATTTCTAGTATAGTAGTATAGTTATGATTTGGCACCGCGGGGTACCGGGTATACCGTGGGTATCGTGCAACTCTAGGCCCTGTACACTCGTCCACATCCATGACTTCGCTACTCCCATGATCTCACGCAAACTCCGCAGCATCACGCATGCGCCAGTAGTCTGATTTAACCCAGAGCCAGGAAGAGAGAATTCATGCCGGTTTACACAAATCATTTCGTTTTATTAATCAACATATAGATGATTTCACTGCACAAAAAGGTAACGCGGTAACAAGCGTTACTGTAGTCTAGTAACTGTAATGAAGTTACCAAAATTTTAACTGTAATGCGTTACGTTCCTGACAAGAGTAATGAAATTACAGTAACACGTTACTTTGTAACTTTGTTACTTTGTAACGCGTTACCCCAACACTGACTACCAACCTGTTTACTGCTCACTACTAAATATATGACAGCGTGTGATTTCAAGTATTAAGATTTAAGTGCTGTGTTGAACACGACCTGATTTATTACTGCACGGTGTTAACGTCATAGCGGCGGCTTAGGAAACACCTGGAACACGTCACCTGTTTCACGACGACTGAACATGGTCAGAAACAAGCTCCGTGACGGGGCACCGAGACGAGGCTAGAAGACGAGGCTAGAAGACGGGGCACCGAGACGAGGCTAGAAGACGAGGCTAGAAGACGGGGCACCGAGACGAGGCTAGGAGACGGGGCACCGAGACGAGGCTAGGAGACGAGGCTAGAAGACGGGGCACCGAGACGAGGCTAGGAGACGGGGCTCCGGACTCTTACCTCAGCGGCGGCCCGGACTCACGGACCGATGTTCAACTGTTGCAAGAGCCAAGACAACCAGAAAGACTCGGAGTCTGCGGGGCGTCACCGAGCTTATGGACCGGAAGAGCGGTCACGTGGTCTCAGATTGAGGAAGTTAAAATTATCTCCAAATCAGATCAGAAAAAACTTCTTTGGTGTCAAAACATCTTCAGGAGTCAGAAACAAAGTGTTTAAAACCAGGCAAGAAAACAGAACACATAAAAACACACCGTGTGTATGAGAGATGACACACACACACACACACACACACGCTCTGACCTGAAGCCTCTTGTCTTTTATACCCTCCGTCATGTCCTTGAGTCTACGGGACAGTTTCTAAGATACCTGCAGCTGTAGACACCATTAGATACGTTTCTAGATGCTCATTGGTTCTCATTGAGACATAGAGAGACATAGAGAGAGAGAGACTTAGAGAGAGACAAAGAGAGAGAGAGAGAGAGACATAGACATAGAGAGTAAGAGAGACAGTAAGAGAGAGAGAGAGACAGCAAGAGAGAGAGAGAGACATAGAGAGAGAGAGAGACAGCAAGAGAGAGAGAGAGACAGTACGAGAGAGAGACAGCAAGAGAGAGAGAGAGACATAGAGAGAGACAGCAAGAGAGAGAGAGAGACATAGAGAGAGACAAAGAGAGAGAGAGACTTAGAGAGAGACAAAGAGAGAGAGAGAGACAGAGAGAGAGAGAGAGTAAGAGAGACAGTAAGAGAGAGAGAGACAAAGAGAGAGACAGTAAGAGAGAGAGACATAGAGAGAGAGAGAGAGACAAAGAGAGAGATAGTAAGAGAAAGAGAGAGAGAGATGTTATATGTCAATGTTTTATTGAAATCTAGGATTATCTTCAGTTTAAAGTAAAACAGTGTTTTCACCACTTTACACCCACTTTACAAGTCAGGTTTCACATATCTAAGAATAAGAAATTAAAAGCTTTATGCCATAAAGAAAGTGGGCAGGTTTCACGGATGTGGACACCGGGGCAAGAATGAAAAGAGGCTTTAACAAATTCAGGCAGGAAGGTGGCTCAAAACCACAGATCAGGTAAAAAGGATAATCTGGAACAGGATCAGGTTTCTGGTGGCAGGAATACAGGACATGATGAAAGTGGGCAGGTATATTATACAGGCTGGATCCACACAAAAATGCTGTTTAGTAAGTAAAGTAGTATTTTTGTCAAATGTGTGATCAGTTTTAACTAATCATCCTCCTTCATGGCCTTTGGCGGGTGACTCGAGTCAGCCATCCAAATGCTCCTCCTAATGCTCCTCCAACGCTCGCCACAGCTGCAGCTGCACCTCCCGACAGACCTGCTGCACCTACAGCAACACATCACATGTTAGGTGTTTCTCAGAGGATTAGTAATACTAAGAACACTAAATTGCTGCAACTTATCGTCATAAAGTCAAAGTCATTCTTTCAGTTCCAGATTGATAAACTGATTTGATTAATTTCATTAATGATCATGGCTTTTACCTGCTGACTGCAAAATAGCCACTAGACTTCCTGCTGCCACTCCTCCTCCGTTAGCGATTGCAGCACTGGACATCATGCTTGCAGCAATGGAGCCTCCTGCTATTCCAGCCGAGGTGAAACCTATGGCCCCCAGAACAAAAGGGGCCGCAGCAACAGCTCCTACTACACATGGATGAGAACACAGACTTCTTCATGACAGAGAGCTGAAATACGTCACATAATCTACATTAAAGAGTGTCAAAAAAAGTCTTACCTGCACCCACAGCTGCCCCTGAAACACACAATTATAACATTTACTACTATATATATATATATATATATATATATATATATATATAGTGTTTCTACAATAATTTTGATCCTTTTTCAAAAGCTATCCATCATGAGTGTGTGTGTGTGTGTGTGTGTGTGTGACCTATAATGACGGCTGGCTTCACTGTTTTCTTGCGAGTATCGATGGTCTCCAGAACCACCACCTCCTTTCTTGGGATGTAGGTTCCTGCCACAACATCAAAAAACATTATGTTTAAGTTTCTGAACATGTTCAGTATGTGATTTGTTTTCAGTTACATAAATGCAGGAAGTATTTAATTATATGTGGGATGACCCGTTTCAATAGTGTGACATGAACATTAAAAATAAATCTTTAATACATGTGTAAATAAGCAAAAATGAGAAAAAATGAAAATCATACAAAATTATAAATATTGATATTAGAGCACAGATGAAGAGCATCTAGACTGATAGAAACGGACCCGGTCCTTCGAACAGCCACTCATCTCCAGCCACTCTCTTCACTCCTCCCTCGTCCTCGAAGTCCAGCAGCGCCTGCAGACGCAGCGCCGTGTCCGGATACACGATCTGCAGCGGCGTCACGTCCTGACACACACACACAGACACACACACACACACACGTATAATAAAACACATCAAGGCCAGACTGGGTATATCATTATTTTTGCAGGTATTGACCAGATGATGGCGCTAGATGGAACATCAGAGGATCACCAGAGTTTCTCACAGACCTGCTGGATCTCCTCTCCGGGGTACAGCGGGAACGGATCCTGGGTCAGACGGATCTCCAGGTCAGCGTGGCGGAGTTTGGCCTGACCGGATTGGTCGAAGAGGACCTGTCCGTTATCATCACGGGCCACAGGGTTGGCGACCACGCAGTAGTGACGCGGCGGCACCATGACCATACGCACCGGAGAGAAGAGCACTCTGGGAAATACAGGATGAGGTCACGATGATCACTGTCAAAGTTACTGAACTACTTTAATTGTCTTGTTTCACTAATTTACAGATTTTTTTATCTGACAATCAGCTGCTGGAGGTGGAGCTAGTTTCAACTACTTTATATACAGTTAGCTAGTTTAGTCCAGTGGTTCCCAACCTAGGGGTCGGGGCCCTCCAAAGGGTCACCAGATAAATCTGAGGGGTCGTGAGATGATTAATGGGAGAGGAAAGAAGAAGAAACAAAGTTCTGATACACAAATCTGTTTTCAGCTTTTGGACTTTTTCTCTAATCTTTGATTTTTGTTGAAAATCATTGACACATGCAAATAAAATGTGCAGATCAAGCTGTAATCCTTGTGATTTGTCTCGTTCTCAGTGACTTGGTGTGTTATCATTGTGATGACGCACTGTGTTATCTCCCTGACTACAGCACGCACATCACCATGGTGTTACACTGTTACTGTTGTTGTTTTTCTATTCATTGTATATACTTTTTCTTACATGTAAATGTGCCTTACCTTTATATTTTATGTTCTATATATACATATGTATATATATATTTGATTTTATTTAAATTTTATTTTATATTTGGATAATTGGGCTGCTCCAGGACCAGGGGAAACCAATTTCGTTGCATCCCATGTTTACATGTGTTGTAATGACAAATAAAAATCCTTGAATCCTTGAATTGAATCCTTGAAAAACACACACATTTAATTATGACAAAGTAGACACACACACACACACACACACACGTTAGGAAGCAGCTGAATATCTTTCTGCCCTCTGACCTTTCATTGTCCTGACGGATGTAGGTCAGCGGTCCGATCTCTATGCGGGCGGTGTTGGTGTTCTGGTCCAGTACATGGATGTAGTGGTGAGGCGGGATCCGGATGATTGACTGCATCATGGCTTTATTAAAGTATTTAAAGTAGATGTGAAGCTTACAGTACACACAGGAAGTATTCACAGTACTTTACTTTCACTCATTATGTTACAGTCTTATTCCAAAATGAATATAGTTCATTTCTTTCCTCACACTATCCCATAATGACAACATGAAAACTGTCGTGGTGACTCCATGAGACGTGTTGGTGCCGTAAAGTGTTCAAGCACCAACAAATCAACTCCACGCTGCTGGAAAATATTCACAACTATGTTTAGTGAGAATAAATGAAGTATAATAACTTACTGACCGATGTTTAATTATGGCGTCAACCCGGAAGAGCGATCAGCGGTCACGTGGCTTGCGTCAGTCTTTATATTTTATATTTTTATTTTATATATTGAAGACAAAAAGCAAAATAAGTCTCCTTTTACCTTTTGATTTAATTATGACAAAGTAGACACACACACACACACACACACAGGAAATAAAGTCCCACAGAGGTCACATGATCACTGGGGAGGATGGTTAAATATGGAAACTGTACACAGAAAATACACATTTTATAAACATATCACACAACAACAAGGACCAGATCTATTTTACAGGAACACAACCATGTAAAAATACATGTATGTTGTTAAGTTCACCATCATTATTAATAAAATACTTTTGTCATTATGGAATTTATCACAACTTACAGTACAATTTATTTTCAGTAAATCAATCTTTTCAGCGTCTGTGTTTCTTTCTATTGTGAAATTTGAATATAAAATTAATTTCTTGGTGTTTTTATTTGAAGAAACGTGTTAAATATGCAGTCATGTTGAAGCTATAACGAGCAGCGACCTGAAACTTTATTTCTCTTATTGGAACCTGATAAGTATTAAAACGAAGCATCTTCTTTTTACATGACAGTTTTAGAGAACAATGATGTGTGTATGTTCACACTGGTTTTTAATTACCATAAAGCACAATAGCACCTTTATGTAATAAAATACAATACTCTTTATTTCAAGCTTGAACACAGCTTTGAGTGTCCTGACTGCTTTTGCATGTATTAATAATGTATACAAACATAATGCAGCCACAAGGGGGCACAAGCCAGAGTCTTATTGTGACGGTCCAAACCGGATAAATACAGAGGGTTGTGTCAGGAGGAAGCATCAGATGTAAAACTTTGGCCACATCAAACATATGAATTAAATCTATGACTTCTATACCGGATCGGTCAAGGCCCGGGTTAACAACGACCGCCATCGGTGCTGTTCACCTACAGGGTGGAAACTGGACTAATGTTGGTCAAAGAAGAAGAGGAGGAAGGTGTGTTCGCAGGAAGAGAGAGAAGATGAAAGCCAAGAGTCTAGGACTGAGAGTAGGGACTTTGAATGTTGGGACTATGAGAGGAAAAGGTAGAGAGTTGGTTGACATGATGCAGAGGAGGAAGGTAGACACACTGTGTGTCCAGGAGACCAGGTGGAAAGGTAGCAAGGCTAGAAGCTGAGGAGCAGGGTTCAAGTTGATCTATCATGGTGTAGATAGTAAGAGAAATGGAGTAGGAGTTATCTTGAAGGAGGAGTTTGTTAGGAGTGTCCTGGAGGTACAAAGAGTGTCAGATAGAGTGATGAGTCTGAAGCTAGAAATCAAAGGTGTGATGTTTAATGTTGTTAGTGGGTATGCTCCACAGGTAGGATGAAAGAGACATTCTGGTTGGACCTCGATGAAGTGATGCAGAGCATCCCGAGAGGTGAGAGAGGTGTCATTGGTGCAGACTTTAATGGACATGTTGGTGCAGGAAACAGAGATGATGAGAAAACGTACTTCTGATAGTACAAAAAATACATGTTTAGAGTGTATTTAAAGGTTAACTTCTAGGACATTTTACAGAAAAGTTAGTGCTATCTGAGACAAATTATGAGAAAAAAATTAAAAATGTGGCTTAGTGTCAATTTATTAAATTTGGGGTTATACGTAGTTGTTAATTTGATTCATGTTACATTACATTCTTAGTTTAGTTTATGATAATAATTATTATTATAGGAAATCATTGAAAACATGTAATATGCTAAAATATGAATAAATAATATATAAATATGAAAACTGGGTATTTTGTCAGTAAATTGTCAATTGTCTAATTTATTATGATTCTTTTGATAATTAATATTATGAACCCAAATATAATGACCAACCAAACCAACTTAATACTTAGTTCTTTTAATTTTTACCAAATTCCATCAACTTTTTTGTAAAATGTCTTAAAAATAGCATTTGAATCTTCTAGGTTATTACTATAAAATTAAAGTATGTGTAAAGTGTTTGTGTTTGTGAAAGTATGTGAGGAGAATCTGTACAAGACCTTTGGCTGAATATCTGCGCCGATATATAGCTCTAGTGCACAATATACATATTTAGATAACTCTAATTTAAATACTATTTGGCTAAAATGAATATAAAAAATAGTAAATATGTTACTGAAATAAGCTGAACATGCATCTCTTCCCTTTATATAAACAACAGCATTTTACCGGCTTTCTGCAGCTTCATTAACACACATGTATTCGTAGAAAAGGTCAATTTTAAGAACACAAACAAACTTGGACCGAGCCGAGGACAAACTAAACACAGTTAATATCACCTGGTATAAAATAGTTTTTCTTAAATATTAAAAAGGATAAAATTTGAAATGGTCAGACATGACAAATAGAGAGCCGAAGTCAAGATTCATATTCTGTCCCAGACGTCATAAAAACTCAAAACTACACTGACATTATTCATCAAATAAATACCACAAATCTGCCTCACAACTGTGAGTCCTGTGGTTTACCCCATGTGTAGATAAAATGGTACATCATCTTCAGCAGCACAAAACACAAAGATATTCAGTTTACAATCATATGACAAAGAAAAGCATCAAATCTGCCAAGCTGGTTATTCTAGTGATGTATTATCTGCACCTTGCACTAGAAAAATGTCATGAGAGAGCGTTGTAGCTACAACAGAGACACGTATTTAAGTTCACCTGACAGCTGCTTGTGTTATTCTGTGGTTGAATGCTAACATCAAACTACGCTAAGCTAACGAGAACCATCACAAATAACAGGAAGTCATATTTCTAAGTAGTCTTGGTGTTTTTTTTATCCTGTGGAGTCAATGGAGTCACTTTGCATTAAAATGCATTTGATCAGATGTGTGATCAGATTTCAATCACATTTCTTTCTGTTATTTACATCCTGTTCTGATGTCAGATGTTAAACATGGTCAAAGTTCAGAAAACTGGGGTAAACGTTTGTAGAAAAGCTACCTGCAAGTCAGAATTCAGGGCTGCAACCGGCTCTGAACACAAAGGTTGCAACCTTTTTCTACCTGAGCAAATGAGCTGCTGGTTCATTGCACATGCTCATAAATGGCTGTCTGCTCTGTAGCCTTGGTTGCTAAGGTGGTTGCTAAGGTGTTTCCATGTGTTGCCACGTTGTTCACTCTCATATTTCAGATGTGATTCAGCTCCAACATGTACGGATGGATGTGACAAGTTGACATTTGGAGTAAAGAAGGAGAAACAGAAGTGAAATCCTGCTACTATAGTTTGTTTACGTCGGAGGGAGGAGGAACTTCCTGAAGCTGACCAATCAGAACAGAGCAGGCTTAATCTAAATAAGTGACATTCAGTCTATTGTCTGTTTAGCCATCAGCATTGGACAGATTAATGCCATTTTTTCATTGCTGAGAGGTTTGATTTATTAAATATTTATGTGATGTGTGGTGCTAATTTGTGAGGGGTACTCATATGTACTAGATACTACATCCATATTAAAACATGTACGTTAAACTCCAGAAGCATGTTTCACTTTTTCAGACAGTGAGACAGAAAGTGACATAAAGACTTCGGCTCTATCTTCTGTCAAACACAGACAAATATTAGTATTCAGGAATAATCACGAATACTCGAGATGTTCCTCACAGTGGTCCGCTGCTCCGACCTCTTTCTCTGCGGTTGGTTCATGTTTGATAAGACAACATAAACATTAAAAACATCCAACCATACAGAAATCAGATTCAAACAGTTTGAGTTAGGAATGAGAGTGCAGGACTCAGTTTGTCTGGTGGAGGAAGCACAGTGAGGATTAAGTGCTGGTGTTTGACTCATCTCCAGCTCACTCCATCCACCCGCCTCTGTTCCATCTTTTCCTCTTTCTGAGAGTCACTTCCTGAGTTTGCGGGTGGATATTTAGTTTTTTATTCTGAAGGTGGATTCATGAGTCTTCAGTCCAACATGGCGTCTAGCTGGTCAGCCAGGTCGTCGAACATGTTGCCGATGTCGTCCAGAATGGTCCCTGCTGACTTCACTGTGTTCGTTCCGCTGGTGTAGAAATAATAAACGAGGTTCAATTAATAGAATTGGTGGAAAGTAACTCAGTACATTCACTCAAGTACTGTACTTAGGTACAATTTTGAGGTGCTTGTACTTTACTTGAGTATTTTTGATACTACTTTATACTTCTTTCTACTACATGTCAGAGGTAAATCTAGTACTTTCTACTCCACTACATTTATCTGACAGCTTTAGTTACTGTTCAGATGCAGATTTGACTCAATGGATAATATAAGAAGCTTTTAAAATCCAACACATTGTTAAAGATGAAACCAGTGGTTTCAACCTTTTAGTCTTTTGACGTCTTACTAAAAGCAGTGTGTAGTCGGGTCACATTTCAGATGTCTATGAGTTGTTAACAGCTCCACCAAATAGTGATTTTTACCTCTAAACTTCTCACATGGTTTCATTTCAATAAATGTTCAAATGATCCAATATTTCAGCAAAAATTAAAGATTAGAGAAAAAGTCCAAAAGCTGAAAACAGATTTGTGTATCAGAACTTTGTTTCTTCTTCTTTCCTCTCCCATTAATCATCTCACGACCCCTCAGATTTATCTGGTGACCCTTTGGAGGGCCCCGACCCCTAGGTTGGGAACCACTGGACTAAACTATCTAACTGTATATAAAGTAGTTGAAACTAGCTCCACCTCCAGCAGCTACAACAGTAACATGCTGCTCTAACACTGATGCTTCAGTATTAATAATATAATGATGTCATATATAATAATATATCAGTCACTACTGATACTGCAGTACTTTAACTACATCAAGATCACAGTACTTATGTACTGATACTGCAGTACTTTAACTACATCAAGATCACTATACTTATGTACTGTTACTGCAGTACTTTAACTACATCAAGATCACAGTACTTATGTACTGTTACTGCAGTACTTTAACTACATCAAGATCACTATACTTATGTACTGATACTTAAATGGGATTTTTCATTCAGAATTTACATTGTTGTATTGGTGCTTTTACATAATTTAAGGATCTGAGTTCTTCTTTTACTGGTGATAAATATTAATATATACAAAACATTTATAATCAATAAAAATCTAATGCAAGACATTTTAAGAGTTTCTTACCTGTCTGAGTCATCAAGGTTCAGTTTCTTCTCGACGGCGATTAGAGCTGCTTCCAGAGATGTACTGGTCTGATCCAGTCTCTGCTGGACCACCTCCGTCCCACAGGACAACTCCGGGACAAGACCCGGACCCACCACACACACCTGAGGCTTTGCTGTTGTCAGTAAGGGGCTCTGAGGGGAGGGGGCTGTGACTGGGATCAGGGGGGTGTGAGTGGGAGAGGATGGAGAGGTGAAGGCCACACTCTGAACCACACTGACGGTCACAGCTGGAGAGGAGAGTCCAGCTCCTGAGGAGACAGAAACAAGCAGGTCACGTACCAACAAGTCCCAAGTCAACAGCAACAAGACACAAGACAAGAGCAACAAGTCACAAGACAAGAGCAACAAGACATGGACAACAAGTCTCAAGTCAACAGCAACAAGACACAAGACAAGAGCAACAAGACACAAGACAAGAGCAACAAGTCCCAAGTCAACAGCAACAAGACACAAGACAAGAGCAACAAGTCACAAGACAAGAGCAACAAGACATGGACAACAAGTCCCAAGTCAACAGCAACAAGACACAAGACAAGAGCAACAAGTCACAAGACAAGAGCAACAAGACATGGACAACAAGTCCCAAGTCAACAGCAACAAGACACAAGACAAGAGCAACAAGTCACAAGACAAGAGCAACAAGACATGGACAACAAGTCCCAAGACAAGAGCAACAAGTCACAAGACAAGAGCAACAAGACATGGACAACAAGTCCCAAGTCAACAGCAACAAGACACAAGACAAGAGCAACAAGTCACAAGACAAGAGCAACAAGACATGGACAACAAGTCCCAAGACAAGAGCAACAAGTCACAAGACAAGAGCAACAAGACATGGACAACAAGTCCCAAGTCAACAGCAACAAGACACAAGACAAGAGCAACAAGTCACAAGACAAGAGCAACAAGACATGGACAACAAGTCTCAAGTCAACAGCAACAAGACACAAGACAAGAGCAACAAGACACAAGACAAGAGCAACAAGACACAAGACAAGAGCAACAAGACACAAGACAAGAGCAACAAGACATGGACAACAAGTCTCAAGTCAACAGCAACAAGACACAAGACAAGAGCAACAAGACACAAGACAAGAGCAACAAGACACAAGACAAGAGCAACAAGACACAAGACAAGAGCAACAAGACACAAGACAAGAGCAACAAGACACAAGACGTGACTGTGAAAACACAAATTCTGATTCATCACTTCCCGTCAGGAAGATTTTTATGCACTGTTCATACCTGATGTAACATTACCTTGTGCCGCTAGCAGACTGTGGCGGACAGGTTTTGGGGCAACTGCAGGAGGTTTTGGGGAAAGTGGAGGTTTGATGAGGGACCCTGTAGCTGGACTGGCTGGCCTCTCCACACCGACTTCACTCATCCTCAGACTGACCTCCTCCTGGCACTGGGATGGAGGCCTGCTGCTGCCCGACTCCGAGCCTGCCTCTCTGCTGGGGGAGCCTCCACCCTGCTCTTTGTCTTTGGGTTTATGTCGGCGCTTCACTGTGTCTGACTCCTTCAGATTAAACTCAGGCACTTCCAAGTTTTTGCCTGCTGGTTTTTCTGGTGGTTCCAGCACTGACTCTGCCCTGGGCGGCCCTGGAGCTTTTGGCCTCTGTTTGATAGTCAGGTTGCCCTCTTCAGCAAAAGGGATGCACTCACTGGAGCTGTTCTGAGGGGATGAGGATCCATCCAATCCACGACCTTTAGATTCTTCTTCTTCTGAGTCCGATTTCACCGCTCGGTCTGGCTTGGTGCTGCTGCTGGTCTGGAGACACTCACTCTGCACCCTCCTCCTCACCCCTGGAGTCTCTCTGGACTCGGGGGGAGGCAATTCCTGCTTAATGAGGTCTAGTTTAGGTCCTGGGTGGTTCAACAACTCATTGCTGTCCTCCAGAGTGGCTGTGATGCTCCTCACGCTCCCTGGACTGTTGGTCATCATGCCACTGGCGGAGGAAGTCGTGCTGCTGTCGCTCAGCTCCCCGCTGGTGGTACTGGTCACTGAGCTTAGTCTCTTGGGAGGGGGAGGAGGGGGACCCTTTTTTCGGGCACGTACCGCAAACGATTGACTGCGTCCTACGTTGCTGTTCTTCTCGGGACTCAACTGTAATCGAGCCAGCTGGCTACGGCCGGGTTTGCGGGTTAAGGTGGCGTATGATGGCAGGTTTCCAGAAGGAAGAGTGTGCTCCTCATCCTCATCATCGGGCTCTCCGTCTGACAGAGCGTAGCGGGTCAGGCTATGAGTGCGCTTCTTGGGATGCGTCAGAGTCCGAGTGTAGTCCTCAGGTCTGGCGGATGGGTTCAGATCTGTGGAGCCACAGTGAGAATGCAGGTAGTTGAAACCCTTCAGTGCCGGGGAGCCGTGAGGAGAGGAGCCACATGAGCCTGGTAGTTTAGGCTTAGCTGGGATGGCTGGGTACTTGAACACAGTGGCCGTACCTAGAGGCACCTGCTTGGGCAGCAGCTGCTGCATGGGCCTCTGGTCCCAGCCCTCAGGAAGGTTCCTCTCCTTGGCAGGGCTGCTGTCCAGGCTCTCCTGGGACCAGCTGTGGGGGGTGTTGGAAGCTGCGGGAGGCTCCTGGGAGCGGCCAGAGCCTCTGGACCTGTTATCTATGCTCTCCTGGCTCTGCGACAGCCCCACAGCATTCTTGATGGCCAAGCCTTCCTCGCAGCCTCCGTAGTGGCTGGACATGGCCGTCTGCAGCTCTGCACTCAGCTCACTGTCCTGGAAGGACAGCATCTTTGGGGTGTGAGGTGAAGAGCATTCACCTCCAGCATCAGGCGGCTCGATGGTGACCAGATGGAGGGCTCCGGGGGCTTTGCGTCGCAGCGTGCCTTGGCCTGATTCAGCCTGAAGAATCGCCCTCTGGATGTCACACAGCTTCTTCACTGCCAGCATCAGCTTCTTCTGGTGGCCTGGAGAGGAGAAATTTACCATCAAACCAAAGCAAAACAACACCTGTACAGTCACATTAAAGAACATATAACATCTCCTCACCCAGCTTGGTGATGCCAATCTCCTGCAGATCCTCCCATGTAATGTCTCTGACGATGCTAATGGAGTCATAGCCATTTTCAGAGAGCTTTTTGTGGTACTGTGGGAGGCCGATGGCACTGAGCCATTCGACCAGATCAGACTGTGAGAAAAGAAACATCAGTTAGTTCAAAGTCACAGTGTATTCACCAGGTTTGCAGCTCAGGTATAAAACGGTTCCTCACTGGAATGTACTCCGGTAGCCACTCAGGGATGTTCAGGTTGTTGATCTCAATGGAGATTTTCTTGCGGTGGCCTGGCTTGGTCACACCGATGGCTGTCAGATCCTGCAGATACAACAAGAAACAAGACATGAGTTACTCTTCTATACTTCTATACTACACCTACTATAAGCTTTAATCTTCACACAGTGGCTGCCAGTAAAATGTTAAACAAATGAAGTCACAGTTCCAGCCAGCTGGTCTAATGCTGCTGTGTTAATTACACAAATATAAATCCTCAGAGTGTATTTGTTCACCTCAGGAGTCATTCTGCTGATGGTGGGGACGTCATAACCAGCACTGATGAAGTTTCCAGTGTATTGCTCCAGCTGGAACTCACTCAGCCACTGATAAATAGCCTCTGCATCCTACAACACACACAAGTGCAAAAGATGAAAATGCTATTTATGAGGAGGTCTGAGCGTCTCCTGCCGTTGTGCCCTTGCTTTCTTTAATAGTATGAATACATTATAAGACAGCTTGTAACAAAAGATATTTAAAAACCAAGTAATAATAAATGGTAAAAAAATTAAAATGAGTACAAATAAATAAGGATATAAAAATGAATGCATAATACAAAAACAACCAGAACGTTGGGGTGCACATTAAATGTAAAGGAGCTGATTTTATCACCAGCATTTAAGTTGATGTGTTGAACTTGTTAGTAAACAGTTGTTTATTTCCACATCCAGCAGCAACATTATCATCATGTGGAGTCGTGTAAATAAAGGACTGACAAAACAACATTTTGAATACGGCATCACTGTGTGGATCTTTACCTTTCCCTCCAGCAGCTGCTGAGGACGGACAAACTGCTGAGAGAAACTCTGCTCTGCAGGTCTCTGCACCGTCACCGTCTGCCTCCGAGAAGTCCCACCTGCAATCACAGGAGGTCACACATTGGTCAACAGGTGTACTGAACTAAGTCATGCGATCTTAGAAACTGTATTCATAACAAGTCCTCCAAATTAAGCAACCGCGTAGCTTATTTGTACGTGAACTCCAGTACGACACATAGGGCATACATACATACAAGGTTTAGGCACAGACCCACTTTGTTGGGGTTAGGAGAAGATGATCAGTATAATGCTGTAAAAATGTCCCGAGATGATGGTACAATCTCTGGTTTAAAACGCCAGACATCACAAACAGTCCTCTCCTGCTGCTTGTGCAACTTTCTCCCACTTTCTGCCATGTGACTATCTTTCCAAGCCTGAGTGGACAGGCTGGTTTGTAAATATTTCCTTAGACTATTGGTGTGACAGTAATGCTTTAATTTAAAAAGTGGTAAAAAAAAAATAGGAAGGAAGGAGAAGCCACCTTTTACTGATTATATGTTGAACATACGTAATGAATAAGGGAGTCTAACATAAAGAGAAACACATTATAAAAACATGTTTGATAAAGTAAAGGTACCTGCAGGATGGTCTGGCTGTTTGCTGGAGTCTGACTGTCCAGAATCAACAGCAGGGGGCGCTGGCTGCACATAAAACACAAACATATATTGTATTTTATAAAAAGCAGAGAACTGATCAGAAGTTGAAGAATGTAAAATAAGAAATCAGCAGTACAGTAGATGCTAACAGCTGATATTCAACATCTTCAGTTTGTGAACTTTGACACAGAGACTTAAAAATCACAGAGGATAAATAATACCAAAACTGAAAGGTGCTCACCGACATGTAAATGACCACGTCTGTCAAATGCCCCTGAAGTTAAAGTTGGTGTGTTGCCTACATGCAGTAAAAGCTGACATTTGCATTTTTTGCATTTTCATCACATTTTTTACTTATTTTTACTTTTAAGGATCTGTTTATTTTGAGTGAAACGAACATTTCATTTATTATGATTATTACAAAAAATCTGACTACTCCTAGGAGCAAAATCTTACCCAGTTTTAATTTTCTATGTAGTCAGATTTCTGTTGGTGTGTAATACCAAGATGTCTGAAAACACTAAGACACAAAGACATTAACTCATTTTCTGATAATTTCCTTCATTCAGTTTAGAAATGAAAAATTAAGATTTATTCTTTTACTTCCTTTAAAGCTAAAACTCATAAAATTAGCTTATTTTGATTGACCTTCTAAAAAAGATGTTGATGAAGCAATTTTACATCATTAAAGATTTCACTTTTTTTTTTTATTGTAACTGAAATCATTTTAACTGTTTTTTTGTTTTTTCATATTTAAGATGACAGCAGTACAAGAATAAATAGACGTACAGTTGGTCCAAAGGACCAAAGCAGAAATAAAAATATAAAAATGAGGAAATTTTGAAATTAGAAGCTATATGCAGTATATACTAAATACAGTAAGTGTGTTTAATGTGCAATAATGAGTTCATGTTAAAAATGTACCATGTGCTTTGTGTTTTTATCCTGCTCTTTGTGGACAAATAAAGTAATTGATTGGATGGATTTTATAAAAACAAAGTTTTCATGATTTTAAGTTATCAAACCAGTAGATTCCCAAAACCAAGAATTATTTTAAATTTTTTTTCTTTATTTGCTCTAAGAACAACTTAAATCTTTGCCAACTGCTGGTTTATTACATTGTGTCTTGTTGTTAATTTAGCCCACATGAATGCATGAATCAGCTGATGATTCAAATGTACAAACAATCAAATATGTCTTTTACATCAGATCTGACAGTTTTACATTGAAGACTGATATTAGCCTGATATACTGTATGTGTGTACCTTGCTAGCATTGTCATGATGGCCGGTGTTGTGTTGGAGTCCGTTGGGTGCGTTGTTGCTCTCGGTGCTCTGTCCACTCCCGGCGCTGCGGGTGCTGCCGACGCTGCTGGTGCTCCCAACACTGTTTCTGTCTCCAGCTGCAGAGACACAAATACATTCATGATGATGGCGGACACGTCTGTCAGAAGCAGCAGCTTATTGCAACAGACTGAGGGGCCAGGATGCAGGTTTCTGGTATGAAAGCTGTGCTGCAGCAGAGCAGGCGAGCCATGACGGACATGTAGCCAGCAGCGTAGGGCTTTAAAGAGGGGAGTAGGAGGGTAGCAAAAGTCTGAAGCCATACACACCGAGTATTTCATTTCCTAAACGGCAGAAACTTCACTAAACTGTGAGTAGCTTTAATGTGTCTGTAAAATGTTTCAATCTGCTTCTCAGAAGTGACCAGAAAACAGAAAAACAGACTGAAGTTTCACCAAAAATACTTCACAGTCTAAAACTAAGATACACTCGAACAATAAATAGGCAGATCATTAAAAAAAAAAATATTTCAGAAACTCATTAGAGAAGCAGCCTCGCTACTTAGCTAAAAAGAAAATATATTCATATAGATTCCTCATATAGAAATCTAGTGAACTTTGCCCTCGATTCAACCCTCTTTAGATAACCATGACATTTATATCAATATACAATAGTTATTTTTGGTGGATCCTTATTTTAAATTTGGGACAAAAAATTAAGTGTGGCAGGACTTCAATCACTGATATAAAATGTGATGATACATTGAGGATGAGTAGGGATAGAGTTGCGTGGCCTCGTTGTGGCAGCAGCAAGGAGTTTGGACTTTAAGTTTAGCCTGAAGCAGACAAATATTTGGACCCAACGCACCAAGACGACTGTCTGCCGCCGGCTGTTTCACACCGTCAGGAGCCTGAAGGTTTTCTAGTGTGCTGCAGGCTGCAGGTGTGGTCAGGCAACGTGAAGCGGTGTGAGGGAAGCAGGAGTGACCTGAAGTCACATGAAGTGACGGGAGGTGACGACACAATGTGAGGTGACTTGAAGTGACATAAGGTAGTGTGAGTTGATGTGACGCAACCAGAAGTTAGTTAAAGTGACACAAAGGCAACATGAAGGAACTTGACATGAAGGAACTTGGGGCGACATGAAGGAACTTGGGGCGACATGAGGCAACATGAAGGAACTTGACATGAAGGAACTTGGGGCGACATGAGGCAACATGAAAAAACTTGACATGAAGGAACTTGAGGCAACATGTAGGAAGTTCAGGTGACATGAGACAACGTAAAAGAACCTGGAGTGACATGAAGGAACCTGGGGTGACATGAGGCTAAATGAAGTAACTTGAGGCGACACAAAGGAACTTGGGGCACATGAGGCAACATGAAGGAATGTGAGGCGACACAAAGGAACTTGGGGCACATGAGGCAACATGAAGGAATGTGAGGCGACACAAAGGAACTTGGGGCACATGAGGCAACATGAAGGAATGTGAGGCGACACAAAGGAACTTGGGGTGACATGAAGGAACCTGGGGTGACATGAAAGAACTTGAGGCGACATGAAGGAACTTGAGGTGACATGAGGCAACGTAAAAGAACCTGGAGCGACATAAAGGAACCTGGGGCGACATGAAGGAACTTGAGGCGACATGAAGGAACTTGAGGCGACACGAAGGAACTTGGGGCGACACGAAGGAACTTGAGGCGACACGAAGGAACTTGAGGCGACACGAAGGAACTTGAGGCGACACGAAGGAACTTGAGGCGACACGAAGGAACTTGGGGTGACATGAAGGAACCTGGGGTGACATGAAAGAACTTGAGGCGACATGAAGGAACTTGAGGTGACATGAGGCAACGTAAAAGAACCTGGAGCGACATAAAGGAACCTGGGGCGACATGAAGGAACTTGAGGCGACATGAAGGAACTTGAGGCGACACGAAGGAACTTGGGGCGACACGAAGGAACTTGAGGCGACACGAAGGAACTTGAGGCGACACGAAGGAACTTGAGGCGACACGAAGGAACTTGAGGCGACACGAAGGAACTTGGGGTGACATGAAGGAACTTGAGGCGACATGAAGGAACTTGAGGCAACATGAAGGAAGTTGGGGCAACATAAAGGAAGTTGGGGCGACATAAAGCAATGTGAGGCGAAATGAAGTGACATGAAGCGATGTGCAATAATGTGAAGTGACACAGCCATCAGATTCAGATGACAGCGGCTCTCTGACGTGGTCTTGGTGTGTTGGGGTCCTGATGCAGAGCGTTCAGCGGGGCAGCGATGCAGCTTCAGGGCAGCTGAGGAGGAGACGGCATCGTTCGGGGGCTCTTACCATGACACGAGTCCCTGAGCACCCAGATGTCCTCGAAGGGACATCCAGACTGAGACAGACGGCTCGGAGACAGACCTCGGATCAGACACAAAGACTCTGGGCTGAGTTCTGCCGGGCGGGGGGGTTGTGGGATGGGGTGGGGGTGGGTAACAGGGGTGGGGTAAGTAATTGAAGTTTTCTCTAATCTGTTCACAGTGGATGAGCCTTCTAGCTTCCTGTAGCTGCAGCGGTGACAGTGTTTAGTGCAGGTCTGATGTTGCTGAATAAAAACTCTCCCTGTAGCACAATCCACTGTTGCACAGACTCACATATAGTTCATCGATGTAGAACGTCTCCTGACAGCAACAAACAGATAAAAACGTACAACTAACAACTACTGTAGGAAAGAGACAATATTTAACACATTTAAACAGGAAACTTGACACATTTACCTGCAGACACCCTGGACTCCATGCTGGAATTCAGATTCTGGTGTTTAAGTTCCCATGTGTGTTTTGTGTTCTGAGTGTGTATACCTGTGTTGGCAGTGAGGCCGTTGGCTATCGGCAGCACCACGTGGGTGGGGGGGGCGTACAGAGTGTAGGAGTCATCGGTCTGAGGGGCGGAGCTGAGGCTGGAGGAGAGGGGGGCTCTGGACAGCAGCTGCTGACGCTGGGTGGGCAGAGAGGCGTGCCGGGACAGGGTGCCCCCTACAGGGCGAGATGGGGAGGAGGAGTAGGAGTAGGAAGAGGAGGAGGGGGAAGTTATCAAGCTGATGGTTAGAGGTGGAGGTCAGTCATTATGATGGAAGCACAAGGGAGGAAAGAGGAGATGGAGGCATGGGATGATCTGGAAGCAGGCGGGTTAGTTTTTAAATTCAGGATCTGTAAGCAGCACTGAGGGGCTTTAAATCTACATACTGTATGATGAAGGTCATGAAGCTCTGGGATCTACAGCTCTGGAAAAAGACCACTGCATTTTTTTTTAATTAGCATCTCGACATGTATGATAGAAACTGATAAATTTGCAGTGGTCTCTTAATTTTTTCCAGAGTTGTATAAATGACTGACGTAGAGTGAACACCGACCATGGACACGGTGAAGATGACAGTCCCACACTGTCCTGCTGCCCGAAATACTCTCTAGATCACAAAATATGGATTCATCTGCTGCTAAAAATAATCCCCAACAAATCCACTATTCCTCATGGTGATGTTTGCTCAAATAAACAATTGACTTATGGTAAAGCTATTCAAACAAAACTACAAAACCAACCCTAACTCTAACCATTCATGTGCTAATAGAGTAGGGAGGTCAGAAAGCTTTGGTTTTCTTGACATTTCAGCTGTCATCAATCAGACCTGGTTTGATATTTTCACTAATCCGGTCTGGAGGTGTGAGAGGCCGAGTGATGACAGAAACAAACTGACCGTTTCGTCTGCTGATGACCTCCACGATGGATGGAGGGAAGAAGCCTACTCTGTCTGTCCCTCTCTGGCTGTCGTGGATGTGTCCCTTCCAGCGTCCGTCCATGTGCTGCTCCAACACCTGCAGGAGGATGAGACGGTCGCTGAATACAATCCTCTCCCATTAAAATAAATAAAATGAAAGAGTGAGTAATGCAGGGCAATAAGGAATGAAATAAATGTGAATGCAACCTGGACCAGAACGAGCAGCAGAGAATGAATATATGTATTGACCAATTAAAAATAATGAATGAAACTAACTTTTCTCTAAACTCTCCACAGTAAGTGGGTGATCTTCCTCTAACAGGAGGAACTAACAGGAGTGACTGACATAAAGCTGCAATTATCAGTCGATTAATCGATTTTGCCAGTTTAATAACTTAATTGCCAACTATGTTGTTAATCAACTAATTGATTTTAGTTGATTTTTAAAAAAGAACATTTCCAAATTCTCTGTTTCCAGCTTCTTAAGTGTGAATATTTTCTGGTTTTATTATTTCTCTATGACATGTTTGAGACCAACAAACTAATCAATTATTCGATAATGAAAATAATTGTTAGTTACAGTGCCAGACTGAAAGGATTAAACAGCTTCCTGCAGCACAATCCACAGTCACACCAGTCTCACAACTGTTTTGATGTCTGGATTTTTCCACTCTTCATACAGGATATAAAAAACAAGTCTGAACATGAACCAGAGCTGCATCACGTCCCTCCAGCTTCAGCTTTACACACCACTGATTCATTCACAGGAAGATACACCACTGAGTACTTTGAGATGTTCTTCTAATGTTTTGTAAGTGTTTGAACATGTATTTAAGAGTCAGTCATTTATGGGAATTGTGGAGATAATGAGAGTTGTGAAGCCACTGGTTCAGGAACTCGTTTCCACATTCTATATTCACATCTCTTTTCTTTAAACAAAATCCTCAATATTACTGCACATAGAAACTCAAGACTCTCCTGGATAACGTAACCATATAAGGCCCATGTCAGATGCATTTGAAAACAAAATGTTGCACTGTAGTTATTGAATTAATCCAAAATCAACCCAAAATCTGAAAATAACTGGATTTAATCTGCAGATTGTAAAAATAGTTTTCTCCGAAGCAGAACTGTTAAAAACGAATCTGTATAAAAAGCAAACGGTGTCCCACAAGGCTTAGTCCTGGAGCCTGTTCTGTTCACTATTTATTTATATAAATAATATTGTTTCTGCTGTAACTGGATGAAATATATATCTTTATGCCGATGACACTTTCTTATATTGCACCGTGGATGTTGTACATTCTGTTGTACAGATAAGAAGTTGCACTCAATAACCATAAGTTAGGTCTAAATGCAGATAAAACAAAATTCATGTTTTTCAGTTCATTCCTGGATTATGGCTGTGACTCAATTGAGCAATTAGATGCTGTTTATACACTAATATTAATTACTGGTGATACTTATGATACTTGTCATTGTTAGCTGTATGCTGCTATTTGGAATAATATGCAGAACAATCTAAAGCTTACCTCATTTTGATCATTAGGACATTTTTAATTTCATTCATCCTTTCCTCACACATTTATCCATCTTTTGTTCTGATGATTCAAACTAGGAAAGTTTCATGTTGACAGACTTTTGCTGCATGTACCTGGTTAGGAAGACGATTACAGCCACATAATTAGTCAAGTCAGAAAATTATTCAGCAACTATTTTGATAATCAAAGTGATTTTTGTGTGTGTGTTGGACTTGTCTCCACCTGTTTCTGAAAGGACTCAGTCACTTGTTCCCACATTAAAGGTTTGTCTCAGCTGACTTCAAACATGACCTTTATTCAGATGTTTCTGCCCACCTGACACAAGACACTTGAGGCTGCAGGAGGAGGAAGTGAGTGAGTGTCTCACCATGATGACGTCTCCGGCTCTGATGTTGAGGGCGGTGGGGTCGTGGAGGTTCCAGTAGTCCTTCAGAGCTCTGACCTGCAAAACACCCGTCGCATCTGTCGAGAAACAGTCACAGTTCAGTTTGGGAGGTCAGGAACAGAATCACAGTCCAAACTCCTCCAGAAAAAAAACTATAAGAAACTACAGAGTCAGTATATGAAGCTGCACAATCAGATTAGATCTTATTCTAGAGCCGATATCAAGTTCAAAGGTTTTATGCCCTTCAGACGCCTGAAGGGGGCGCCTGATCAACAACGAGCCAAAACATCCAGCCAGTCTCCAAGACGCAGAATCAGCGATCAATGTCTTGATCATTATTTTGTAATGATAATAAATCAACACTGTTATATATGAAAGACTGTGACACCCACATATTTAACATCACATATCTAACATCACATATCTACAACATTGAGGCTGTGGACGAGCCACCAAAAAACATTTCTGATTACTCAATTATATCATAAATGACTCAAAATTATTTATTGATTAACAAAATGGTTTGTGATTCATTTTCTGTTTTCTGCAGTTCTCAATTCAACAAAATACAGCAGATGTTTCTCAGTTACACTAATTTAAAAGCCAAGTTAATATAACGACAATTTATCAGAATCTGTGAAGTCACAATCACAAAAACTGTATGTTGATTTCTGCAGCAACTGTGGTGAAAAGTCTCACATCAATAACGTGTTTACTGAGCGTGTTGGAGTTATTCACGTCTGCTCTACTTCTGTTATCAAGGCAGCAACACAACTGCTCTTTATTCCCTCAGTCAGTTCCCACAGGAACTTCAAACGGCGGCGGGATTACGGAGCACACACACAGTCTCACATACTGTATATACAGCTCTGTGGATGTGAGCCGGCTGCTCTTTGAAGCTGTGAGAGCCGACAGATATGAGCTTAAGGTTACATAACCCAACATTTGAACACCAGCTGCTTTTGTGAATTGCAGATTATAGTGTTGCATCAGGTGAATCTGCAGCACGGAGAGCTGAAGACGAGCTCTGAGACAGAAGCGACGTCCTGACCTCGCAGCAGCTGCTTGATGTCCTTGCTGGCGTGTGACGTGGTGAACTGGTTGACGATGTCCAGAGCCGTCTGGTTGTAGGTGTTACGGATGTTTACGTCCACTCCGGCCTGAACAGACAACACAAAGACAATAAAATTTACTCTTCTTTAACAATAATTAGTCTCAAACTATGCAGCTTTATTAACAAGTCAAGAGAATTTGTTTTTTTTAATAATTTGGCAGATATATATATATATATATATATATATATATATATATAAAGATTTTAGAAAATATGCTGCTCAAAGAGTCCCCAGTGTGAGGATGAGATGAGTGTTGAGGTGAACTCACGTCCAGCAGCAGTCGCACCACCTCCGTTTTCCCATACAGGGAAGCTTCGTGCAGAGCCGTTCCAGACTTGGTGGTGTTGTTGATGTCGATGCCGGCCGTCAGCAGCAGCCTGCAACAAACAGAGAAGTGTGATCAGCCTGCGAGACCTGAAACTGGGCAGAGAGCTCTGGAGGGATTCATCAAATTCATGTATGTGTCACAACAAAGTTTTAGGTTTTATCAGAAAGCTGCAGGCTTAAGAAAACATAGTGAATGACTTTAGACCTTGTGGACACTAACAACATATCAAACAATAAAACATTTGAAGATGTCATGTTGAGGTTTTGGGAAACACTGATTGTCTTTTTTTGACATGTTATGGATCAAACAGCTTTAACTGAATAATGTAACACAGATGACACGTACTCATACAAACAGCAGCGTGTTGGCTGAATGAGACTCGTCTTACCGTATGATGTCTTTGTGTCCGTTACGGGCGGCGAGGTGCAGCGGGGTGGTGAAAGCCGAGTCTGTCGGCTCCTTCCTGTCCCCCTCCAACAACGCCACCACCATGTTACTGCTCAGCAGCAGCTGGGCCACCTGAGGAGCCAAGAAGGAGAAATGAAGACTCAACTGCGACTACAACAGCAGACAAAGACTCAGAGGTCTGCGGGTGACAATGATGTAAGACCTCAGTGACCCATAAATGAGCCCAGATGTTTGTCTCACAGCTGGAACTCATGTTCAGTTTTAGGAGAACGAAACAAATTTTTTTTCTAATCCATCACGTAGATGTTGAGTTATTTCATGAAGTTTATGAAATATTTCACTGCAAATCACTGAAGTTCAACTGCTTTGAAATTCATTTTTCTTGTGATCGCATTTGCTTTATTGACATGTGATTACTTTCTTTGTAAGACACAGAAGAGCTTTAAATGATCACATCTGAGAAGCTGTCATATATGTGGCATTTCTGGTTAAAATGACTAATAGCTACAGATTTTAATTCAATATCTGAAAAAGGAAAATTGTCAGTTTAATTTCTTATTTTAAAGAAAAGTCTTATGAAAGCAAAACAAAAATAAAGAACAAATAATAATACGGCTGCAGAACACTGAATTAATAACTCGATAAACACGATCAATGCTTCAGTTTCAGAAGGAGAATGAAACACAGCAGCACACACACACGCACGCACGCACACACACAAACACACACGCAGACACACACACACACACACACGCACGCACGCACACACACACACAAACACACACGCACACACACAGTCTCTAAACATTGTATCAAAGCCTGAGTCACACGGCGGGGTCACATGTTCTTTCATCATGAAGAGTTTTGATTCAAACATGAGATTCGTTGACACGACAACAAATATACAAAAAAATCAATAAGAATTATTCTTTAATATGAGCATTATATTACAAACTATGAAGATAGAGGTAGTTATACAGACGGTTCTTTAAGGATTATTTCTTTACTGAGTTTTTTGAATGATACCATAAATACAGAGGCAGACTCACCCTGACGCGTCCAAACTCGCAGGCCAGATCGAGCGGAGTCTTCTTGGCCTTGTTGACCAGACAGGGGTTCGACTGATGCTGCAGCAGCATCTCAGACTGACACAAGAACACACAAGAAGTGACAGAAAAGAGAAACGTTTGAACAACACCTTAAATCACATCCATGAGCAGAATACATTTCCTCAGAACAGCTGCATTGACTCAGTAGTCGTAATTAATTAGTTGTTGTTAGTTGTTAATTAGTTGTAATTAATTGATTACATTATTTTTTCTGAGTCCGTTCATTTTTTGCAGCGCTTAAAACAAACGTGTTGAGTCAGTTTCCAGCAGCAGGTGTTTATCCTGAGCTGAAATCATCACAGTGATGACATGAAAATATGAAAAACTAACAACTGACTGTCATCGCCCTGTCAGGCTGATGATTCAGTCCTTGCTAGCCTAGCAACATTAATGCTACCGACAACCCATAATGCATCACTCTCTGTAGGAGATGCTGTTACAGCGGCGCTCTGTCTGTTCAAGAAGATCTGACACAACCTCCACTATTTAAATGTCATTTCCAGAATATAACACTGTTTTCTATTGGAGATAATACATGATGGTGACGAAGCGAAGGACGTCTTGAAGTTCAAACTCACCACTTCGTAGTGTCCATACTGAGCAGCCAGGTGCAGAGGGATGTGTCCATCCAGAGAGACTCCGTTCACTGACGCTCCGGAGCGAAGCAGCATCAGGACCGACTCAGCTTTACCCTGCCAGGCTGCATAATGCAGCGGACGCATCCCTGCAGGGTCCACACACACACACACACACACACACACACACACACACACACACACTTTAATATTCACTCACATATTCTGGTGAACTTCTGTAAAATTAATTAGTAATATTGATCCTTAAGATCAGAACATTTGTCACCTTATTGTACGTCTGACATCATTAGGGTTCAATAAAGTTAAAAGTGTGAGTAAACTCTGTGTGTGCGTGTGTGTGTGTGTGTGAGAGAGAGACACTGTAAGCAGAAACACACACGCACACACACCAGCTGGTCGATGCACTGATGTAAACAAGCTGCAGCGAACGCAACACATCAGCTGTTAATCTGCTGTGATGGTCTGAACCAGCTGATGCTGTCTGGCAACACACACACACACACACACACACACACACACGCACACACAGCCAGGTCATGTGACTCATGTGACTGGACAGCAGGACAGAAAATGGAATTTGCTCCCAGCAGCTGTTTATTTAAATAAACTAGTTAGATCTTCATACAGGGGACGATCAATAAAGTTATATACAGTAAAAACTACAGTTATATTGATCACATTAATGTTAACATGTAAATATTAACATGTGGCTCATGTACCTGACGTCTGTGTGTTTGACCCGAAGGAAACACTTTAAACACACTGTAACACTGAAACATATCTACTGGATGTGAAGCTTCACATTACAAGGCTACTATGGAGGCTGGATGACGTGTATACATGTATGTAACACGTCCTCCTCCAGACAGACTGAGCAGGACGCTTCATACGTTAGTTTTCATCTCTCCTTTCATATCAAAGATCAATAAAAACATGAAGGTGGCACTTTGAAATTTGACATTTAGTCACATTTTTAAAACTAGTGCAGCTAAAGGAGGAAGGATGTGTGTTAATGTGCGTTTCTCACCGTTGCTGTCCTTGATGTCCACGGTGGCCTGGGCCTCCAGCAGCGCCGACAGCAGCTCTGGGGTTCCTGTGAGAGCAGCGTGATGCAGGGCCGAAAACCTGCAAGAGACAGAAAGATGATTAGGAAACGTGTCTCGAACAGGAAATAAAATCCCTATGTTGACTCAAGTTTCCCAGAATTCCCTGCAGTAACCCACCACCCAGCTGGATGCAGCCGTCTCCCTCAGAAGCACTAAAACACACCACATCAGATCAGACAGGATCAAACACTCAGAGGGTTTCATTAAGAGTCCTCCGACTGTTCACAACTGCAATGCTGTAAAACCGAACACAGATATTAAAACAAACGCATAAATAAATAGGATCAGAAGGAGTGATCGGGCTCAAATAAGGAGGCAGTCATAGTGGAAACACAGGCCTGTGTGTTTTATTTATCTATTTTCATTCATTTAAGAATAAAACAGATTTCCATTTAGGATGTTATCTGAGGGCAGATGTCATCAGTAAGTGAAAAGGTGACTCATACACAGACATCTGAAATGACCCGACTACACACTGCTTCTAGTAAAACCACTGGTTTCATCTAACAATGTGTTAATATATTAATATATTATATATTATCCATTGAGTCAAATCCACAGATTAAAGTTGTAGATTCAAACTGAATATTTTTGCTACTGAAGTATTCAGTGATTTGTAGGTGATAAATAAAATAACTTTACTGTTCGTTAACTTCCTGTGTGTCATGTTTGTGTTTCTCCAAACGTGTCAGAAACTGATTCAAAAGAAACGACGACCTCCTGGTGATCCATAACATCAGAGTGTGTTTAAAAGAGAAACGAACGGAACCAAACTAACAGCTATCGTACCGACAGAAGTAAAGTTATTTAAAGTTCATCGTCAGCTAAGCTGATACAGAGGGCGTGACTGATGTTTACCTGGAGCTGGACATCCACACGGGACACACATCAGTTCATTCATCCAAACACCAGCAGACTTCATCAACACTCAACACAACAAACCAACAACAGCTTCAACAATTATTCAGTAACAATAAGAAAAGCAACACAAACATCTGCTGCACCAAAAGAAAAAAGTTGTTTGTATAGAGACAAATGTCCTAATATCATCACATCATAGTGTCTTATAAATTATTTATTAATGTTTATATGAATAAATGCTGAAAATCAGCTGCTAAATATTGCAGCAGAGACTTTTCCTGTCCTGTTATTTCCTTCTGGTCAGTTTCATTTGTCTTTAATCACTTTTTCCCATTTTTTTATATATTTTTTCCATTTTCATAATTTTTAGTTTTGGTGTGCATTAGTATATATTTATATTTGTTCTGTTTTATTTTCAGCTTTGGATCTATACAAACTGACTCCAGCTTCTTAAATATGAATAATTTCTGGTTTCTTTCGTCTTCTGTGACAGTAAATTAAATATCTTTGTAGTGGACAAAACGAGACATCTGAGGACAACATGTTGGACTTTGGAAACACTGATCCATCCACAGAGAGGAGAGGAAATAAAGCTACAGGCTACATGTGGTTGTCTGTAAATAACCACCCAGCCACCGACATGAGAGCAGCTCTGCACAGGAGAATAAAGGAAGAGGGGAGGGCGGTTTGAGTGCTGCGCTTCCTTCCTTTGTTTCTGTTGCGTAACATCATTCATGCAGGCGCGGTAACAAACAGCGCCGAGGGCAGCTGCAACAGTAATGGATGGATTACTGAGAGAGCTTACAAAGAGCAGGAGAGAGTGACGGAAGAGGAGAAGAAGAAATGCTTTACTTTAACATCAGCAGCCCGTCTGAGTCAGGAGGGTTTAAACTTTAAACCGAACCTCAGCTCAGGAAGAAAACGTGTTATAATTAGTTGTAATTATATTAATGAAGGATGGCAGAGTGACTGAAGGCTGCTAATGGAGACTCTCACAGGGGGAGACTATTATCTGGAAGTAAGAGGTCAAATAGGCAAAGCTCCACGTAGACTAGAGGTCAAGAGGTCAGTCCCTCCTGCTCCTAACAGAGACCAGACCCTGGTGTGTGTGTGTGTGTGTGTGTGGTCAATAATAACATTACATAATGTGAAATCTTCTGTTCAACATCTACATGCTCCCACTGGAAACAACTCAATATCTCACCATAAATATGCAGACGACACACAGATCTACAAAACCTCATCACCAGAGGATGATGAGTAACCGCGTTGGACAGATCAATGACTGGATGAGAAATTTCTTCAGTTGAACAAAGACAAAACTGAAGTAAGTGTAACTGGAAGAAGAATGATTGAAGGTCAACGCTCAGCTTCAACCAGTTATGTTAAAAACCACAAAACACAACAGAAATCTGGGTGTGGTCACAAATATATCAAGCCTAAAGGACCCGAGAATCGAAGACTTAAACTGCTCTGTTGTCAGCCAATAAAGGTATAAATATCCTCCTGCTGCCCACCTGAGCGTCCTCAGACCTGTTGAAAGCTCCGGGTCCTCTGTGGAGGCCCACAGACAGAGCTCCACAGAGGCCCTGACCTCCCCCCACCTCTCCCCCTCGCTGGTGCACTGTGGTGGCATCAAATACAACAAACCCCCCCGTTCAGACAGAGAGGGAGAGTTACAGCCGGCCGTCATTCCTGCTGATAGTGTCACATTCCTGCAGAGACCCGGCCAATCACAGAGCTCCGTTATCTTCCTCTGACTGCAGTCTGGCAGCAGGACGCCACTGATGAAGACTTCTGACGACTAACAGCAATGTTTGTTTTAGTTTGAACATTTTCAGACCTACAAAATTCCCCAAAGTTACTCGTGTTGTCGTCACTGGACCAGTTTTAAACTGAGCCCTAAAATGACAAATTAGAGCCCAGATGTGTTTGATGAGATCTCGTGGCCTTCTAATAAGAGTTTTGCTTTCAGATGTTTTATTATAAGTAGTCATACATATTAGGACTGATTTAAAACTAATTGCTAATATTTTGACTTGCACATCATTATTCTGATTTTCATTAAAAACATTAAAATTAATTTTGCAGGGATCTGTGTGTAGACCAGGACATCTCTGCATCACGACAACATATCTGAAAATCCAACACACATTTCACCTTTAAAATTTTTAAAATTGCAGGACATATTCTGATTTTGATCAAATTTAACTGTTTAGCCCCAATACATAAATAAAAAGACAAAGTTATGCGTTCTGTCATTGTGTTACTTGTGTGTAATTATACTGAAAATAAATTATTCCCCTTTTTGCTGCAGGACGTCTCCAGCGTTGGTATGCATCAATATATCGGTTGATGGTCCAACGTTGGTATGCATCAATATATCGGTTGATGGTCCAACGTTTGTATGCATTAATATATCGATTGATGGTCCAACGTTTGTATGCATTAATATATCGATTGATGGTCCAACGTTGGTATGCATTAATATATCGATTGATGGTCCAGCGTTGGTATGCATCAATATATCGGTTGATGGTCCAGCGTTGGTATGCATCAATATATCGGTTGATGGTCCAGCGTTGGTATGCATCAACATATCGGTTGATGGTCCAACGTTGGTATGCATCAATATATCGGTTGATGGTCCAACGTTGGTATGTATTAATATATCGGTTGGTGGTCCAACGTTGGTATGCATCAATATATCGGTTGATGGTCCAACGTTGGTATGCATCAATATATCGGTTGATGGTCCAGCGTTGGTATGCATCAATATATCGGTTGATGGTCCAACGTTGGTATGTATTAATATATCGGTTGATGGTCCAGCGTTGGTATGCATCAATATATCGGTTGATGGTCCAACGTTGGTATGCATCAATATATCGGTTGATGGTCCAGCGTTGGTATGCATCAATATATCGGTTGATGGTCCAACGTTGGTATGCATCAATCAATCGGTTGATGGTCCAACGTTGGTATGCATCAATATATCGGTTGATGGTCCAACGTTCTGATGCTAAATTCAGATAAAACTGAAGTTCTCGTAATAGGACCCAAACACCTTAGAAACTATCATTGCAGAGATTTAGCCTAAAGCTCCTCCTCTCCAGGTGTATCCAGGTATTACTCATGCTGTGTTTGGATTGTGTTTGAACTTGCAGACAGACACGAGTAAGGCGTGGAGGTAAAAACAGCCGAACCTCCGTCATAAATCAGAGTTATTAAGGGTGTGTGAGCCATTCATCACAGAGTGTTTGTCTTTATTGACATGCATGCCAGCATGTGTGAGAAACACACACATGGGGTATAAAAGGAGGCTTGTGAGACAAATTAGTGTTTGAGTCTCTGTTGACGTCTCCGGCGGAGCGTTGGCTCGGAGTTGGATGCGTTTCCACGGAGAGCGGTGCTGGAATGGGCCTGTGATGGTGGCAGCTCTGACCTTTTGTCCGGGAACAAGAGCCCCGGGCCGCCAGCGACCAGCAATTATAACGGGAATATTTCACTGTTTTCTGACATTTCATGGACAAAACGATTAACTGAATAATCCTGAGTGACAGTCCGATAAAGAATCAGTGTTTACAAACATGAACACACTGGAGGATTGTGGGATGTTGCGTTTAGATGCAGCGGTGTGATCACGGCTGCTGCTGCATCGCCCGGCGACTCGCCAGCAGCTCTGATGAATAATGAAAAACTTTTCCTCTGCCTGAGATCTACAGTCCCTGTGGAGGCTATTAGCCCCCCACACACACACACACACACAGACACACACACACACGCACAGACACAGACAGACACAGACAGACAGAAACACACACACACACACACACACACACGCACACGCACAGACACAGACACAGACAGACACAGACACACACACACACACACACACACACACACACACACACACACACAGACAGACAGAAAGACAGAGACACACACACACACACACAAACATTTCACAGGGTTTGAGTCGCGACAGCCATAAAAGATAAACGGTCAACCTTCCTGAGACGACCATTCGTCATAAAACTGGAGCATCAACACTGTTTTTATCAAATGAAAAAGAGAAACACAGATAAAGCTGATAAAATGATGCTAAAAATATTCACTAAAGATGTTGATGAAAACTGCCAGAGGACAAATTAAATAAAATGATGTTTATAATTCTTATTTTGAATAGATAATGTTATATCATTCACCACTTTTAACTGTAATGAGTAGAATAAGGACAATTTAATATCGCAGTAAAGTCTCCAAACAGGAAACGTACACGATCACATCTTTAGTTTGTCAAGAACATTTACTACACAGCAGACGAGTAATTTAATCATTTAGATGGTCGTCTTCTGAGACAAACTTAAGTCTTAATTAACTCTTAAATTGTCATAATTGTCTAACATCACATGAGGAACCGTCTCATTTTCTGTCATACCGGCTCTCTGTAAACACCACCATCTAATCAGTCATGCTCCACCCCTCTGCCCCCCGACCTTTGACCCCGTCACTCGATGGTATCTCAGGACTGAAGGAGGTCTTCAGTGTGTTTTACTGCCCTCTCTGTGAGTTACAACAGCAATGTTGACTTTAAACTGAAAAGATAGCTTTAAAGGACCAGTCTGCTTCCTCTTTAGAAACGGCTCACAAACATATAGATCTATACATAATTTCTTAAAACAGCTGGTTAATGCAGTTTTTAAACAAACAAACAAACAAACAAGAATAAATAGTGCATTTGTTGGGGACTACTTTCAACGGTGGATGAATCTACATTTGTTGTGGCCTAACTAGAGTGATTAATTGATTAGTTGCCAGCTATTAACTTAATTAAACTATTTTGATAAAGAATCGTTTATTTAATTCAGTTCTTAAATGTTCAGTTCTGGTTTCTTTAGTCGTCTGTGACAATAAACTGAATATCTTTGAGCTGTGGACAAAAGGAGACATTTGAGGACGACGTGTTGGATTTTTGGAAACACTGATCCACATTTTTTTGAAGCTCCACAGATATTTCAGTCTGGAGCAAAGTGATAAACTGATAAAAGATAAAATGGGAACAATTTGGAGATATTTGGAAAGAATAAAAAAATATACATTTAAGAGAAATATGAATGAACACAAACCCGGCGAGAGGCACCTCTGAGTCAGAAGGAGATGTTACATGCAGGATAATAAGAAGTTTTCACAAAGAGAAATATTGATGAAGAGAGAAACTTTCTTCCTGTATTTCTGCTTCCAGGCTAATAAACTCTGAGATGGAGAATTGAAGCAGTCAGCATTTCCAGCCGCCGCTGAGGAAACCTGAGGGTGAGCAGAGCGAGGTGGAGGCTCGCGGTTCAAACTCAGAGAGGAAGAAACACGTCTGAAATTATGTTTTGACTCCAGACTTGACTACATCACTGAATCTGCTGCCTCAGCCGGACAGACGGCAGCAGCAGTTACTGCAGAGTGGAAACACCGTTTAATAGATGGAGAGGGAGCACAGAGCAGAGAAATGTGCCCAGAAATATAGAGTTTTATAGTGTTGACTGCATCACTCACCCATCTGAGTCCTGGTAGTTCACATTCAGTCTCTTAGTGGAGCCCAGCAACTCTGAAAAACACAGAACACAGAATATTAATATCCAAACATGATAATCACCAGTCAGTAGTGTTGTCTGCTCTCAGATGGGGAGATGTGTGGGCATTTATCCAGACGCTTCATTAGACCCGGGCTGGGTCACAGCTCTTTGATCTCCTGCCAGACCCCCTACTTCTTCTTCTTCTTCTTCTTCTTCTTCTGCTCCCCGAGGCCTTCGCAGACTCCCACCTCATCAGCTGAGACCACGTCCACCTCCTCCAGCAGCTCGGCCTTCTCTCTGCAGCCTCACTTTCAGTCCCACTCACAGGAATGTCGTGCAGATCCTGTGACAGTGTGAGCTGTGAGCTGCGGTGGTGGCCGGCCTGCGGGTCATTATAACGCCACAGTCACCGACTCTGCTCCTGAACCATCAAACAATCACACTTGTGTAACTAACAGAGAGTCGTGATGTCACTTCCTGTGTAGCCTCTGTAACTCCAGCCAGGTACCAACCACAAGACATAAAAACTGTTGAGTGTCTGTCTTATACAGAACTACTCTCCAGAGACTGAAAACATGAAGCTGCTTTAGTGTTTTGGTCATTAATGTGACCAAACAGAAACCTGGTGACAGCAGGTCAAAGGTCAGTCACAGGACACTGGATCCAACCTCCACCCCTCAACCCCAACAACAATACAGCTTTGAAGTATCTGAGATCTCAGAGAAATGCAGGCGGAGTTTCCTCTGGGGGTCTGCGTGCTGCTTTGATAATGACCTGGATTTTATAATTAAATGTGAATAAATCAGCACATGAACACGACTCAAATGAAGCTGCAGACACACAGAGCCGTCTCCTCTCAGGGCTCTGGAAATGAAAAAGTGACGCAAACGTGGAAAGTACTTGGACACAACTGTAACATCACTGATCAATCAGTGTTTCTGTGGTTCCAACAACTGAAACAGAGTGAGACGTCTTCTCTCTAGAGGATCACGTGTCACACTGATTCAATTTAAGCTGATCAGTTCAATAATAAGTATGATTCTGATGGATTAAATACACCCAAATCAGCGTTGGGTCCCTCATTTTCTTTAGTACAGTATATGGCTACAACTAATGAATATACTCATTACTGATCAATATCAGATTATCTATAAAATATCAGAAACTGTTAAAATATCCTCCTGACGTCTGTTTCAGTCCTGACACAAAGCTCTCGTGTGGGCTGCTGGACACCAACGTTTTCTTCTTCCTCCAGCCGCTGACTGAGCTCCAACAGGAACCTACAGTAGTTGCTGCTAAATATTGAAGCCAGCAGTCATCCAAAAGCTATCATCATCTGCTGCACATTTGTCCAAAGTTATTTTTAATGTTGTTTATGGCGAGAGGCAGAGAGACTGAGAGCTGAGCTGGAGCCTGATGCAGCTCCAACATTTGGAGCAACTCCGTCTCTTTTTATAATTCCTGCTGAAAGTTTAACATGCTGTGGATCAGCTGCCGCAAGTATGTAGAAAGGAGGAGGAGGTTTTGCAAGAGTCTGCAAATTTGAGAGGTCTCGTTAGGATCAGGCTGAAAGGGAATCTGTTGTAAAAGTCTACTGACTAAAATTAGACGGCCGCTGTGAGAATCCAAACTATGATTAGACGTCTGCAGGCAACGCCTCACACATCTCTTTGTGTCTTTGGGTCTTGACGGCTGCATTTGGGACAAAGCAATAAACAAACGAGGACGATGTGGCAGCCCGTCATTTTCCTCTCGCTTCTCATTGTGGTGAAGAGCAGAGACCACGTTTTCTTTCAAGAACGCTGGACGTCCTCCAGAAACACCACAACAGACTCCAGTCAGAATCAGAAACGCAGCGAGGTTTGACTCCGAAGATTTACGCCGCAGTTTAAATCTTGTAGTCTGAATGTAAACAGGCCTTCCAGTTTGAAAAGCAGCACACGTCTTCATCTGGTTAATAAAGACAACAGTGTTTCCAGAATTACTACAACGTACAGGAAGAACGTTACAAATATAAAAAGACAAACTCAACGTTCCAGTTTGAACGTTTCATCAGCTGCTGCATCTGTTGGGTTCAGAGCGACGTGCTCTGTTGGTGCACGCGTTACGATTCCTGGATGAAATTCTACTTTTACAGCCTCATGTATCATCAGATTATATGAAAGGGCAAATATTGGCTAATGATTATTTTCATGATCAATTAATCGGATGATCTTCTTCTTCAGACTGTTTAACAGCGTCTCTTGAACAGTGAATACAGAGACATAGTGGGGTTTGTTTGATGCAGCCAGCAGCTCAGAGCCTTCCTCCTCCTCCTTCTTCCTCCTCCTCCTCTTCTTCCTCCTCCTCTTCCTCCTTCTTCCTCCTCCTCCTCTTCTTCATCTTCCTCTTCTTCCTCCTCCTCCTCTTCTTCCTCCTCCTTTTCCTCCTCCCCTTCCTTCTCTTCCTCCTCTTCTTTCTCCTCCTCCTCTTTCTTCTCTTCCTCCTCCTCTTTCTCTTCTTCCTCCTCCTCCTCCTCCTTTTCTTCCTCCTCCTTCTCCTCCTCCCCTTCCTTCTCTTCCTCCTCCTCTTCATCTTCCTCCTCATCTTCCTCCTCCTCTTCTTCCTCTTCCTCCTCCTTCTCCCCTTCCTTCTCTTCCTCCTCCTCCTCTTCTTCCTCCTCCTCTTCCTCTTCCTCCTTCTCTTCCTCCTCCTCTTCCTCCTCCTCCTTCTCTTCCTCCTCCTCCTCTTCTTCCTCTTCCTCATCCTCCTCCTCCTCTTCCTTCTCTTCCTCCTTCTCTTCCTCTTCCTCCTCCTCCTCTTCCTCCTCTGACCCTGGCACAGGAACACAGGAGCTGTGGAAGTGTTTGTCCCAAGCAGGAGTGGGATTCATGCGCCTCGTCTCCACTGACGGAGTGAGGACGATGACGGCAGCGGAGAGATGAAGATTAGCTTCCTTTGAGTCGTATCTGTGTCACTTCAGCTCAGTCGTGTTTGGACGAAGAGCACAATCACACAGATACAAACACACACGGTTTTATCAGTTTACTGAGCTCTGAAAGACAAAGTCAGCATGTTACATATCTAACCCCGTCACAGGCAGGATGTGTGTTCAATAAGGCTCAACGACTTTCAAACCGACCTTCAAAAACGCTTATGGAGTCTGGTATGGAAGATTAGAAATGCCTACATGAAAGAAGTCAAGTGAAATACATCAAATAAAACTATTTATTCTCATCACATCATTTTATTTTTTTTTTATTTCTCTCAAAACTTTTTCTCGGAAACTTTTTTAAATTTTTCTTCTTCTTTTCTGAAATATTTGGATTTTTTCTTCTTTTTATAACATTAAACATTTATAATATTTCCCATTAAATTACGACATTTGATCTTTTTGGAACTTTTTTTCCTTTAACAGTGGCTTTAGTTGTATGGCTGTACGACATGCTGGCAGGTTGGTGGTTTACAGTATGAACATGCGTCCGGTATAATGATGCGTTCTGTGGACACTGCTCCTCGGTCAGTGGGCAGTGTCTGTGGCTGTTCATGATTTCAAGGAAACGGGTGAGGAAACGGGTGAGGAGAAACGAGGCGTCGGGCAGTAACCTGGCCGTGACTCTGTGTCGGAGGAAGAAGAGGGGGAGCGTGGTGTTGACAGAGGCTCTCGAGGCGTGGAGGAGCTCTCAGGAACAAAGGCCGGCCTCGGAGCAGGGCCCCGTCTACACTTCCTTTCCCAACACTATTGTTCCACCGAGCGGGAGGCCAAAGCATTGTGTGAGCTCGGACCCTCCCCGAGGGAAACAAGAAACCCACCGAGTGATGGCTGAAAGAAAAGAGGAAGCCTTTTACATACTAATTACATACTAGAGTTACTGACTAGAATAAAATCTAAATATTTTAAGAACCTTTGTAATTTAAAAGAAAAGTTTTACTTTATTTTTTATGACAAATGTTTAATTGATTATCAAGATACACATTAACGTACGTTTCACCTAAAACTAAAGCTGCTACAGTGAGTCGACAGTAAACTGATCATATGTGGGCTTTAGGAAACACATTTGGTTTCAGCTCTACGTAAAGACTTTCTGTTGTTTTGTTATATTGTGGTGTGTCATGACTCTTCAGGTGCTGCTGCTGATGGTTTTAGAAGTTTTGGTTGGTGTTTCGGTGGTAAGAACGGCCTCGTTCCTCCACCAGCGTCCCCGGCCATCGCTGCACTCTGCCACCCGACTCCAGAGGCCGCCAGGAATGTAAACAACTGTTTTCACCAGGTATCTCTGAGTAAATCTGACATGTTTTTGATGGTACACAGCTTCAGACTGAAGTGGAAGAAGCAGAGTGAAATTCGAGCTCTGCACCCTTCTGCTAGTTTGGAGGTTTTGGCAGGAGGAGCGACACTGTGGCATGGAAATACAGAAGCTTTAACTCAGCCAATAAAAACACGGGACAGAACGAGCTCTGAATCACACATGTACGCCTGAACAGGCACAAGGAGGGAATAAAAAACCCACGGTTCAATAAGAGGTTCAGTTTCAGAAGGAAAAAGACTAAAACCTCCAAAACTCAAAACATTTGCACAAAAAACAAAAGACAGGATGACATCACTGCTGAGACTGAAAGCTGCATTAACACAAAAACATGCTTGTTGTTTTTGCTGTTATTTATATCTTCTCTGATTCAGCTTTTGCAGCATCTGAACAAATCATTTACAAGTTTTCAAACTTATTTATTTGGCAAATTTTGAAAAATAATAGAAAAAAATAATAGGACAGACATTGTATTTGATTATTGGTTGCAGGGAAGCTTCTGCTGCAGAAAGACTGAAGTGCTGCTGATTTTTCTAATGTTCATTATTGAATGCTGGTTAAATTTTGATAATCCCTACAGACTTTGATCAATCAAAACCTCATTTCACCTGCTGACTGGGACGTGGGACAAACAGCGTGATTGATTCCTGCTATTAGGAAAAGAACAGAAAGCCTCCATATCTGCATGTCCGTCTTTGATTCAGCCACTGAATGAACTTCTGTTATTTCGGTTTATTCTGTTCGATCACAGACAGGATTTTACAACGTAATCCACCAGATGGAGATGTGAGGTTTAAATGTGGGAATGACATGTTGAGTCCGGGACAAAGAAGGAGAGCTGAGAGAGAAACTCTGGCTGCTTTCTCACCACCACACAGCTGATCAATGACAGCATGAAGTGAGAAAACTGCCCCCCCCCCAAATCAGTAGTTGTAAACACACTCCTGAGAGTACACGGGCCCCTTAAATGTCTCGTATCCTGCACATGTCCAGCTCTGTATTTCTATTCTGGCTCTACTGGAATATCTCTGCATGGTTTCCAGTTAAAACCTCCTCATTGATCTTATCCTGGTCCTTTCTGCAGCCCCTCAGTTCAGCCTCTGTCTCAAACAGGACGTTTTAGCTCCTGTCTCTTTAAGGCCCGCCTCTTGATTAACCTGCTCTGTTCTGATTGGTCAGCTTCAGGAAGCTTCCTCCGTCTCCGGAGGCGACGTAAACAAACTATAGTAGCAGGATTTCACTTCTGTTTCTTCTTCTTTACTCCAAATGTCAACTTCTCACATCCATCCGTACATGTTGGAGCTGAATCACATCTGAAATATGAGTGAACAACGTGACAACACATGGAAACACCATAGCAACCATCTTAGCAACCAAGGCTACAGAGCGGATGACTGTGAGCATGTGCGAACACTTCAAAGTCAGCAGAGCAGGTTGAAGCCCCGACTTCAGCTTCTCTACAAATATTCAGCTCAAGTTTTAAATCTTTGACCACGTTTCACGTCTGACATCAGAACAGGATGGAAATGTAAACAGAAAGTAAACACCCTCCTACAACAATTTCTCCACACGATGACAAATAATTCATGCAGCAACAGGCCTGAATACTTTGCTAAGCGGTGAGTGTTGTTGTTTTTGCATTTGTCTTTGTAATATTTGGTAATCGAGGCCCCTCCCACTCCTGAAGCTCACTTCTATACACGAATCGGACCGAATAAGCTCACCTTGAACTTAGATGAAATACGATTTTACCTGGAAACAGAGGTAACTTTAGACCTTTTTTTCAGAGCACTTATAAACTCTCACTCGTCTTGAGTGAAACACAGCAGCAGCCAGAAGGAATTAAGAATTTCATGTTCCATGAAACGGTGTTCAAAAAAGCACAGCAAGTCTGAAGCAAACACATCCTCAAGGTTTTATTCCACAGGAGACTCAGCTCTGGTTTTCCTTTCAAGACGGGAAAATGAGCCCCAGACAGAGACCATAAATCTGAGTCTGACAGCTAAGCAAGCAGCTAAAGCTACATAAAAAACATATGTGATATATATGATATATATAAACACACGAGCCTATGAAGCTGACATCTACATCAGCGTTTAAAAAATAATACACGGACTCAATTACGATTTCTGCTTGTATGTCTACATCTTTCAAATATGTCAGCGTTTCAGGAATATCCGGTTCTGAGGATTAATATCATAAAAACAATAAAAAAGCTCATAAGAATGGATTTGGTTGGTTTTTTATTCTTTGTTCCTTGTCTTACTTTGATTTGGGGGATAATCATGTGCTCAGATTTTGAACTACAGTTCCTATAATGCTTTGGGGATGTAAACAGGAAGTGTTTAGCCCATATTTGTTTACAATCTGCTGAACTGGGGCTGAAGCTGCAACTAATGCATTTTCCCAAAGTCCAAACTCCAAAACTACTCTCGACTTTCATATCTGACAAACAAAAGCCTAAAAATCTGATCTGACTAAATGATGACTCAAACCTCAGCCTCCTATTAAAACAAACGCGTTTTGCATTTGATGCATGAAGATATCTGCTGACTGAACACACTGATGGGTTAGAAGTGTGTTTTGGTTGCTGTTTGCTGAGAGGCCAGAGTCAACGGAGGCTAATGAGGACGCAGAAAGATGCTTTCTGGTGTGTTGATCCAGCTGGAAGCTGCTGACAGTCGTCTCATTATCACTGCGCTGTGGAGACAGCGAGCAGGACACTTCAGGCCTGGACAGGAGAGGACGTCCTGAATGTGGCCGTAAACCTAATGGGAACTAATGGACAGCTGGCAGGTGTAGTGGACGCATTATGACACCAGCTTCTTAATGAGAGACTAGTTGTCCCAGAGGACGGTTAAATAAACCCTCCAGTATAGATTTTAAAGGACCAGTTCACATGTTTCCAGTGTGTTAAAGCATCAGTCAGGTGTCCATATGAACAGTGACTGTAATCATTGCTCCTGTTCATACTGGCTGTTCAAAGATCTGCTTCAAATGTGCTTTCAGTGTCAGTGATGGAGGTTAAAATCATTTAAAGTAGATGTGAAGCTTCTCTGAGGCTTCATCAGTGTGAGTTAGTCATATCAAGTGGATATCTGACACATTTACAGTCTGTTTAGCATCAAATTCCCTCTTTGTGTTTCCCTGTTGAGCTGTGGTGGAAGTATAGGAACAAAAAGAGGGACTTTGGCTCTAAAAACACTGTAACGTTGAAACATATCTGCTGGATTTGAAGCTTCATATTAGCTTCACATAAACTTTAAATCCATGTTTGTGGGTTTAGTCTCCATCACTTCCATTGTAAGTGTATTATGAAGGGATCTAATGGTCAGTATGAACAGGAGGATGATTACAGCAACAAACACATGTTCACTGTTCATTTACTGACTGTTGGTTTAGGACACTCTTGAAAAACTGTGAAACTGTCCTTTAAAACTGGTGACTACAGTTAAAGGTATGAGTAACTGATTAATCAATAACTAATCAGACATGTATCTGAGCTGAACTATAAAGGAGCTGAGTGGAGCTGAAGAGTCTCAGGAGGAGGTTTATTTGAACCTAAAGCAACACACACATTGTTCAGAGGGATGTGAGCTCAGCTCCACACCCGTTCCTCTGCTCATAATAGACTTTTCCTCACAAACTAAGCTCCATCTTTCAGGACAATCACCTCCTCCTGCATGAGGCCGGGCCTCCACTTACAGTAACAGAGATAAGGTGACATATTAACTGCAGCAGGAAAAGCTCCACAGTTCTTCATTTCTTTCTTTTTATCTTAAAGCCTCCCCAGAAAAAGAGCAGCGAGTCTGCTGGCGAAACCCGGGAGGCCCGCTCGCCTTTCTCTCTGCGTCCACTGAAAAAAACAACTTGAAGAAACACTCTGTATTTCAGCGGAGTCGGATTGCAGCTCCAGAAAGGGGATCGAAGGTATTGCTATGGGGTTCACATACCGATGCCATGACATCACCGCCTCTATTCAAACGCTCGCTGCTGCTCGGACAATAGCTGGCACAGACACAACTCTGAGAAGGAACAGAAAATAACAGAAACTTTAAGCCTCAAGTTCACAGCTGTGAGTCAGACGTCATGCTGCGCTGATCCTCAAAGCTCTTTTCAGTTTTAAGGTGTTTGGATATGCAGACCTGCAGTAGCTGTGGAGTAAAATACAACCGTTTTTAGCATCTTACCACAATTCTGACCCAAATTAGTATTCTGTGAATTCCTCTCATGCTCAGTGGTGGGAAAACGTCTTCAGACACAGTGAGACAAATCAAGTGAGATACGAGACCGTCTGAAGGAACAAACAACACACAGCTAACATTATTAACAAGAAAAACTAAATGTGTGTGAGAATGATGTTATGCACCTAAAGTTTAAAAGGATTTCTGCTTTGAAATTATAGACCAGTGGAAGTAAAGCAGCCTCCGTCACTGCGGCAGCGTCGCATTTATAAACCAGCGAATAGCAGTGATGTTTGTACTTGCACCAAGGAATCGGTCCTGGACGATCCTGTAGAAGCAGCAAGTTTATAATCTGCAAACTCAATGTTCTCCAACAACAAACTGCTGCATCAAGTCTTTCAGAAATCTGCATCAGATCCTCGTGAAGACCGACCAGCAGCCGCTAAACCCGGAGCTGAAACATTTAACTATTTTCAGCAAAAACGCCAAAAAGAGTTCTGTGGTTTCAGCTAAACTTCACGTTTTTAGGTTTTCGTCGTTGATTAGGAGGACAGGTAAGTTGTTGACGTCGCCTCAGGTGGTAACTGAAACAGTATAAGATGCACAAGCATCACATGACCTCACAGTTCAGTCATGTGACCTGAGCTGCAATGCACCAAATGAAGAAAAATGCCAGCAGCCGTTAACATTTAGCCTCAAACTGTGAGCAGGCAGCTCACTTTGGAACAGAGCCATCTAATTATATTGAAGACGGTGTTTAAAAGCGAATCATCAACAGACCGTCGGTTCATCAGCAGTTCATCAGACGTCTGGCTGACTGGACCTGAGAGGCCACAAAAACTCTATGTGGGTTAATTAGTTTAAGTATCTGAGAGCAGCTCAAAAAGTCCCGTGTGATGCAACTTGTCTTATTTTTAGGTCTAAATAGATTTCATCAACTGCTGTCTGTGGAGATGCAGCTCTATCGATGCTCTTAAAGCATCTATTTAAGACATATTGAGCATCAGTCATTGATTCCAGATGATATCAGCTGAGCCTGTTAGACCTGCAAGCAAGTCTAATTTTTAGTTACTTATTTATTCTGGAAACATATTTTTGCATAAATCTGTATCATCGTCCACTGGTTTGCTGCTTCTTCTTCTGTTTCGCTTTACATCAGGACTAACCTCCTGACAGCCAGGGGTCCCGAGGGGCCCCCCAGGTCCCAACACACATATATAAGAGCTTTGTTGACCCGCCTGCTTCACAGGCTATAAGGGACCCGCCTGTCTAGTAGACCAATTAAACATTTAACACGCTAACAGCAGAGTTGACAGGCAAACACTATCAGCTCAAACACAGAGACAGAATTTCATGGACTGTCTGAAAGGTTTTAACACTTTCCCTCAAATCTGTGGCGTCTGTGGAAATTTCCGTCCTCATTATTCTCTCAGTTTGGTGTTTTGTGACAGCAGAGCGCGCAGCGACAACTAAAGCGCAGATAATGTGCAGGAAACTTCCTGTTTCTGGGTGTGAATCTCAGAAATTGCTCCAGTTACATACGAAGCAAGTCAAATGACTCAGTTATTCCTCATTTGTCAGCAGGAAAACCAAGACGCTTGACAGCAGGTGGTGAACAATTTGAAGAAAAACGCTGCAGTTATTGAATTTCTGTATTTCTCAAACGTCTCATCAGTCTCAGAGTGACGCACGTTTGTTTATCATATTAGACCAACTATATTCTATATGCAACACTTAGACACTAGTTGATATTTCTTAACGTCCAAACAGACATCTTTAAATGTCTTGTTTTGAGACCACTGAATATTTGACATTTTTGCTTAAAACATGATGATGACTTTTCAAATAGTTGCTGATTACTTTTGGAACCTTTTCTGCTGGATTGATCGGAGGTGGAAATAAAGGACAATCAGCTCGTGTGAGGGGACGTTTTGTTGGGGGCTGATTGGCTGAGCCGAGTTTGAACCCAAACTCGTGAATAAAACATTAGACAGAAGAAGTATGAGGCGGTAAGAGCGACACGCCGCTCGCCTTTTTGTTTTGGTTCTCAACCGCCAGCTTTTCATAGAGAGACGACAGGTTTACGAGCCTCCGATAATGAGACACTGATGAGCTTCAGCAGCAAACATCACTCCAGTGGGTCAATGATAATACGCCTCGTGGCACACATTGTTAAAGAAGACAGACGGAGATGTTAAATGGATAAAACAGACTTTAAATGAGGAAATAAGTTCTTAAGTAATTTTTACAAAAAACATAAATTAAATCAATCGTTACAAAAGCGAGAAAGCTCTGAAAGTATTTTAACATTTTGTGTTTATCCTTGTGTCACCTGCAAGTACTCTGAAGCAGCAGCATGTATATTTCTATCCCTCCACAGTCTGATCTGTCAGCGTTAACGTGTTGATGAACGTACAGACACTCATCAGAGCTTCATAGTGACTTTCAGATCATCGTTTATCTGACCAGCTTCAACTTTTAAAGTTCTGGTTCACGCTCAGCTCTCAAAGTGTCGACTACAGAACAAACTGAATGAAAACTATCCTGAACACGAGGATCTTCAAAGGATACCGAGGTTATGAGATTAGTCAGTTAACCTGCGGTACAGTCACAGCGCGCCGACTCCAGACCTGGACCTGCTCCCCTTCCCTCCCCAACGCTATAGTTCCTGTTGATCTGTTGATGGCAGTCGGGCGGATACTGAAGCAGCAGATGTCAGGAGTTTGGGTCACACATGTCCCTAAAAATCACGAAAACGGACAACGAGGCCATCGGTGGTTCATCTTGAGCTGCAATTAACCAATAATCCCTCAATCATTAGAAAAAAATTGTAAACAAAGTGACGTCATCCAACATGTTGTTGTCCACAACCCAAAGATGCTCAGTTTACTGTCAGACGTCAAACTGCATCGACTCAAAGCCTAAATTTAAGAAATTAAGATGAACTGTGTATGAAGTTTCTAATCATTCATTCATTCATGGAGCAGACCGCAGTGAACAGGCCGTTGTCAGCAGTAACATACGAGCTGATGGACTGGGCGTGTGGAGGTGAGGAACAATGGGCGGGAGTCATGTGACTGAGCCTCAGAGCAGGACGGGCCCGTCAGCATATGAACTGTGCAGCCTGACGTGAGCGAGACGCGTCCATGACACGTCAGAGTCACCGTGAGGACAAACTTCAATAACAGATGACCAACGAGCCAATAAAAACACAGCGTTAATGTAAACAGTAAACAACCTGAGATCAATGTGTGATCAGGAAACCGAAACCGTAGCTTTAAATAACATGGATGCATCACATCAGCGGATGGTTTGTTGTTCTGCAGCGTTTAAAGCTGAAACAATTAGTTAATCAGGAACTGTTTTCACAATCAGTTGTTTAAATAATAATTAATAAGCAAAACTGCAGAAAATAATTTGGTTCTTCTCAAATGTGAGACTGTCTTACTTTTCTTTGATAGTAAACTGACAAACAATCAGTTGGTTTACGTAATATACAGGACAAGTAAACTCCTCTAGAGGTCGGAGGTCACTGATGACGCCGGGTGGTCCTGTGACAGGTGAGAGGTTATCTGCCTGATAAAGCCTGACCTCCTGCTGGCCCCTGGGGGCCCTCAGCTGCTCCCAGAGACCCGGAGTCGAACATCACATCATTCCAACAAACTCTCTAAACGTCACAAACTCTGGTTTCATCCTGATGATTTCACCTGTTCACGAGGAGCCGGGCGTTCCAGAGATTTCAGCATCAGCATCCATATAAGGCCTGTTCCTGTTCGTTTGTGGGCGAGTTTCATTCACAAAAATGTTCCCAAAGAGAGAAAATAAGAAAAACAGACTGACTGAGTTTCACAAGCAGCGAATCCAGGAAACGTCCCTCTTTTTGTTCCTATACTTCAACCACTCGAGAAGAATTTGAGAAGAATTTAAAATAAACTGGAAGTGCTTTGACTCTGCACTGAAAACCATAATTATGATAATATTTAATAATAACAACACCAATTAAAAGAGATTCAGTTCAGGATGAGCAGCACAACACAAACATTTATTAAAATCTGTGTAACAGGGTTTTAAATAAACGAACCTGCTAACCGCTGCCGATACAGAAACTGGGACCTGAAGGATGGACTGAAGTACGGGACCAACAGTATGTGTTGCTTCGAACGTAAAACGTTCCCGAACATCACAAACCATCACAAAAACACGAAGAAGAACCACAAAACCGAACCGGCTGAAGTGGTGGTTTATTTATTCAATAACTCCTCTCCTCTAACCTCTAAGATGCATTTAAAGTCTGCATCAGGGAGGCTTTAATGAAAGACAGTTGCATTATGGGAAACGTAGGATGATGATTCCAGAAAATGAATCAGTGTGAGAGGTGTACTCACTGTTCCTGTTGCTCTTGAGTTTGGACAGCAGCTTCTGAGTGGACAGCAGGTCTCCGCTCTTCACTGCCTGCAGGAGGTCCTGCTCCTTCCCCATAATCCCTCCTCAGGTTTCAACCAGCTTTATTTAAAAATCCTGCCACCGTCGCCTCAGAGCCGCATGCTGCTGAGCACTGGAGACATGCACCTGCTTCAGGTGACACTTCCTGTCTCTGACACTCAACTGACAGGAAACAAAAACCCTCCTGTGATATTTCCTCTGAGCTCAGCTGATGAATCTCCAGGGTCAGCAGGAGGATGGTGGAGCTGCTGATGTGACTGAAGAGCGAGATGTGATCAACCCGACTGAACCTAAGAAGGAAAAGAAACAATAAAAACACATCAGAAACCAAGAAGCAACAGACAAAGACAATGAAGAAACTGACGTCTTCTCACCATGAAGACAGACACGAAATATAAACATGTCCAGCTCTGTATTTCTATTGTGTCTCTACTGAATATCTCTGCATGGTTTCCAGTTAAAACCTCCTTATTGATCTCATCCTGGTCCTTTCTGCAGCCCCTCAGTTCAGCCTCTGTCTGAAACAGGACGTTTTAGCTCCTGTCTCTTTAAGACCCGCCTCCTGATGAGCCCGCTCTGTTCTGATTGGTCAGCTTCAGGAAGCTTCCCCTGCTCCGGAGGCGATGTAAACAAACTATAGTGGCAGGATTTCACTTCTGTTTCTTCTTCTTTACTCCAAATGTCAACTTGTCACATCCATCCGAACATCTGCAACTATTCTGATAATCAATTACCTGTTTTAAGTCATTTTTCCAAATGTGAATATTTTCTGGTTTCTTTAGTCCTCCATGACAGTAAACGTCATGTTGGAAACTGATCCACACTTTTCAGCATTTTCTGACATTTTATGGATCAAACAACTAATCGATTTATTGAGAAAACAACTGAAAGATTAATAAATAAAGAAATATTGATTAGTTGCAGCTCTAGCTTGGTATCATCCACCATAAATCTTGAATGCAACTTAACATGTTTTTGCATTTTTATGATTGTTTTTCTTTTTTTCTGAGCTGCATTATTATTTTTATATAATAATTATTACATTCAATATTAATTAATTTAAAGGCTGCATCACATCCACATCTGAAGATAATGAGACACTTGCTGAACGGAGTTCATGAATATTTCAAAGCACATTTAATCACTTAACTGACGTGTTTAATTGATTAATCCACAGACTGTTTTCTTATTGATCGATTCATTGTTTTATCAATATGTCAAACGATTGTGTGACCTGAAGGATATTTGACTTGCAGTAATGAGACGTTTGTTAATAAAAACAACATATAAGTGATTTTAATGACTAAAAGTCAAAATGATTCAATCAATCAATCACAGCACAACAATCAATAACTGTTCAAGCTGCACATTTACTCATCAAACACACACACCTGTTCCAGGTGCTTCAGTGCGTGTCCTGAGAGCTGATTGGTCGCTTTAATTACAGACAGTTCAGGATCTGAGTAACCACAGATGTGACGTCACGCGGCGTGACGTCACGGCGCCGTGCAGGACTGTGCACCAGACTCGTCGGTTGTTCCTTTCTGGTGACTGGAGGCTGCTTAAAGTCTTCCAGGCCGGTGAGCAGAGCGCTTCGCTGCGGACAGTCCTGCTCTCTGCACGCCGGGACCGACGCTGCTGCTCGTCCTGGTTTCATTACATAACCAGGCAGCCGCAGAGCTGTCGGTCCCATTAACAGCCATCATGTCCCTTCTTCCTCCACCTCCTCCAGGCGTTTTTATTCTTACTGCCTCCGTGACAAGAGGAGCAATGCGCAGATTTGACTTGCAGGGACTCAAAGATAAAAGAAGTTGACATTTCCAACTAGAGAAAGTTAAAGTGGTGTATGAAGGGTGGATGAAGGATGTATGATGGGTGGATGATGGGTGGATGAAGGGTGGATGAAGGGTGGATGATGGGTGGATGAAGGGTGGATGAAGGGTGGATGATGGGTGGATGAAGGGTGGATGAAGGATGTATGATGGGTGGATGAAGGGTGGATGAAGGGTGGATGATGGGTCACTGGAAACACGGTGTCCCATAAACTGTGTTGAGCATATAATGAAATGTTCATTTGACGCCTTTTTATCTATAAACTATCTTCTGCTTTAATATCGTCACGCTGCTCGTTAACTACATTATAAACCAACAGCGCTGCTGAACGTGTTAAAAGCCGATAAATCAGCAGTGATCAGCTGACCTGATACTTCATATAGACTCTATATTATAGACTCTATATTATAGACTCTATATTATAGACTCTATATTATAGAGTCTATAATATAGAGTCTATATTATAGAGTCTATATTATAGAGTCTATAATATAGAGTCTATATTATAGAGTCTATATTATAGAGTCTATATTATAGAGTCTATAATATAGAGTCTATATTATAGACTCTATATTATAGAGTCTATATGAAGTAACTACATGAAGTAACTACATGAACTTCCATGATGATGATGAGGAGCTCTGCGTCCCTGGACTCGGTACGTAAACTCACCTTTTGTACCTGTGAGGACATTAAACTCATATAAAACTCACCTTTTCACTCAGACACGTCTGAAACTTTCCAGCCCTGATCTGTAGCAGGACGTTAGCCGTTTGTAGGAAGAGCTGAAACTTTCCTTATTCCGGGATATTCCACATAAACCGAGTTTCTTCTTGTACGACTGCTGCCCGCCGAGAGCACGACAGCCTCGTTTCGGCTCCACCAACAACTTCCGGTAACATTTGACGTATTTTAGGAACTTTTGCACTTCGTGGCGCAGACGGTCAGCCGCCGCTGCTCCTGCTTTTCCCTCCGCGCCGTGAATGCCACATCCCCCCCCCCGCTGCGGCTCCAGGATGCGGGACAGCTGTCAAGCTCCCCGCAAAACGACAGGCAACGTCCGGCTCTGACTTTCAAAGTAAAGGTTTGAAACTACTATCGCCCAAAACAGGCGTCAAACATGGACCCGTTTTAAGGACTTCTCTTTGGAGGACAGCGGAGGGAGAAGTACTCACATCCTGTACCCGAGTACCAATACAGCAATGTAAAAATACTCCAGTACAAGTAAACTCTTCTTATTAAGTTAAGTTTTTTTTTTTATGTTGCTCCAAACTTGAAACCCTTAGATTTAAACCATAAATGTAAAAGTTTCCTTTTGGATGAACAAATGTACAATCAAATTATTATTGTTTTAATTTTAATGAACAAGATGAATAAATGCAACGGGGAATGCTGCACTTTTATTTTGAAGAATCTATCGCGCTGCTTCCTGTTTTGATCTGAGTCTCTTAACAGAAATTTGTTTGACCCTCCCACAATAATCTACTCCAAAAAACCCAAATATGATAATAATAACAACAATAAATCGGTTCTTTATATAAACTTAAAAGTTTATTTTGTCACTTTATTCAAACATTTTGTCCTCCAGCATCTTCCTCCACTGACAGTTTGCATCTGACATGTTTGTGTAAATAATTGATTATTGTTTTCTTCAATTCTACATTTGTATATTTTGTAATGATTATTTTCCAAAACATTATATTCTTTTAAAATAAATAAATAAACCTTCAGTTGACATGATGTTAATTGAGAACCTGCACGCTGCTGCTCCATCTGCACTTCTCCTGCGTGTATTTGCGTGTATTTGTATGTATTTGTATGTGTATTTTCGTGTATTTGCGTGTATTTGTATGTGTATTTTCGTGTATTTGCGTGTATTTGTGCGTGTATTTGTGTGTGTGCCCTGCAGCGTCATGGCCCTTCATGGGGATTGGTTCAGCTGAGCTCATTAGGATCACCTGACAGGTGAATGGGATACAACATGTGAAAGTATCAGAAACTTCTGCCATATTAAATTGATCCATACAAATATCGATTAGTGGAGCTTTAATGTTTATATATTAAAATATATGCGTTAGCTGTTTTCACTTTGCAGATGAAAACTTATTTGATCATATTCTGAGTCAACTTTTACACACAGTTCTGAACATATTAAATATTATTACTACTTATGTGTACTATATAATTCACAGATGTTCACCCTGCTCCACCCCGGTCTCGAACTCACAACCTTTTTGTCATCTACAGTATGTTGTGATTTAGGTGGCTCCACATTATGACACTATGAGTTCACGAGTGTCAAAATTCATCAACATAGAGAAGACTGATGTTTAAAGATGCTCTTTTCCTGCTGACTGCAATTCACATGATGTCAAAAACTTGAAGTACAATTCTGAAATTTAACAGACTTCAACTGTGACGACAAAACGAACATTGAACATTTATTAACAAGAAAAGCTAAATATTGTTCTCAATGTTTGGATCCAAACCAACAATGAACTGATCACATGTACTGTGTGTGTATTGAAGCCTGATGTAGCTTCTTCCTCTGATAACCTGCTGATTTGTCATGTAGCGCCACCTGCAGGCCAAAGTTACAACTATACTGTTATTATACTATATGGTTTAATGTTTCCAGGAACAAACTGGTTTTGCATTAATCAGTGTTAATACCTGAGCAGGTGATCATATGACTGCTCACCTACCTGATACAGGTAAGGACAGAAAGTCCCCAGCAGGAGGAGCACACACCTAACTACAAAACTTCCCATCAGCCTCAGCTGTGCTAATTAACAAATGTTAGCATGCTAACTGAGATGCTACTGATGGTAAACATGAGCAGCAATAATACTGAATCATTTAGATATTTATTATATTTGGTGTAGAAACACAAACCCCCATTTTTTTCTTCTTCTTTCATCTTGTTTAACGCTACAGTTAAAATGTAGCAACACGTGTTTTTAATACATTTATTGTCATGAAAAAAGTTATTACAGAAGTTATTTGAAAAAAAAAAAACTTATAATAAATAAATCCAGTTTCAGTTTGCCTACATAAAAAAATCACACAAAAGCATCATTAAACAGCAGCTACCAGAGAACATGTGATCCAAATAAAACACTACGTTACCCACAATGCACTTCTATACAATACAGCTCTATACAAGCCAGTTTCCTAACTGTGACTGACAGATAATTAGAGCCACAAAAACAAACAATTAAATATTATATATTGAGAACAAAGTTGTAATATTTGGATTATAAAGTTATGTCATATATTTTAAAATGTAATACTGCGAGTGTCGTCATACTATTTTGAGAAAAAAAAAGAAATTTAAATATTCTGAGAATAAAATCATAATTCAAGGAAAAAAAGGTTTTTCCTTAATTAAAATATTATTAAATTAATTAATTAAAATATCTTTATTCTTGAAATCTTTTTTCGACAAATACTATCTGACAATATAAAAAAGTTGATTATTTCTTATTATAACCTATAAAAACGTCATCACTGAAAGGATAAATCAACTGTAAAACTGAATCCATGTTCATCCAGTCATCTTTACATAATTTGAGATAATAAAAGTGAAGATTTTACAACAATTTCTTTGGTTTGTTTTTGTTGGGGTGAAAACTTTAAAACTGTGAGAGGAAAGAAACCCAGAGAGCAGAAGGCACGAAGAGAAACCCGGTTTGTAATCAGCATTACAGAAACTGCACATATTAGCAGAATCTCCCAAAACATTCATGTTTGTAACTCTGCAGCAGTTACGCAGCAACATCATCATCATGTTTGTGTCCAATATTCACTCTGTTTCTGCTCTCTACCTGAGGGAAACACCTGAATGCTCCACTATGTTCACCAGCAGCAGAGCTACATTTACATGTGTAATGTGCAGTATTCTGGTAAAGTGTACAATAATACTGCAATATTATAATATACTATATTTTTATTTTTCAGTTTCCTTGGTATTAATGTATGTTTTTTGGCTTTTTTTCCCCTTTAGTTTGTTAAATAAACTTGACAAACTGACGTCAGCTTGTTGCACCTGCTCAGAAGTCGTCTATTCTTGTCGTGGTTGCTAAGGTGGTTGCTATGGTGTTTCCATGTGTTGCCACGTTGTTCACTCTCATATTTCAGATGTGATTCAGCTCCAACATGTACGGATGGATGTGACAAGTTGACATTTGGAGTAAAGAAGGAGAAACAGAAATGAAATCCTGCTTCTATAGTTTGTTTACGTCGAAGGAGGAGGAACTTCCTGAAGCTGACCAATCAGAACAGAGCGGGCTCATCAGGAGGCGGGCCTTAAAGAGACAGGAGCTAAAACGTCCTGTTTGAGACAGAGGCTGAACTGAGGGGCTGCAGAAAGGACCAGGATAAGATCAATAAGGAGGTTTTAACTGGAAACCATGCAGAGATATTCCAGTAGAGACAGAATAGAAATACAGAGCTGGACATGTGCAGGATATGAGACAACGTTTCATCGACAAATAAAAATGAGTCAACAACACGAGAGAAGGTGGAGGAAGAGGAACAGGAAGTGATGTCAGGAGGAAAAAGTAATGAGCAGCAATCTAAAGTCGGACATAAACCATCGTAATGAGAACACGTTGCAGCTTTAAAATGTACATCTACAGTATTTAACATTCAGGTTTTATGAGTCGGTGTTGCCATGGTGACCGTCTCAGAGGGAGTAGAGCTTCAGCTGCTCCTCCATGTCTCCCTCCGTCACCTCCCCCAGCGCCTCCTGGTTCTCTCTGAGCAGCAGGAAGATGGCCGCCAGCTGCTCCTGTTGAACCCTGGGAAGTCCACACACACACACACACACACACGTTTCCATGATCTGCTGACATGTAGAAACACAGCGTGTCACATGACATGTGGACATCTCATACCTGGATACAGAAACACAAGAACAACGCTGATTTCTGCTGAGAAAGTTTATTCTTTGTGTGAGTTTGATCTTCTTTCACTTTGTCCCTGAACGTTACAGCACAGCTCTGCTCTTAATTCATTTATTATTTTGACCACATAAAAATCAATATTATCTAAATGTTTTACAGCATTTTAAACAAGTTATTGAAGGAGAAACACACACGAGTCTCTATTACTTTGAGCTGCTGTGTTTTATCTGTCCTCTAATTTTGTTTATGTTGATTTTTGACCAGATCAACTTGAGCAGAGAAGAAGTTTCATCTTCATGAAGACCAATAAGAGGGAAATAAAGCTTAAAACGACGCAGGTCACTTACTTCAACCATAATTATTGGACGATTTGAATTAATTCAGTTGTGTCGCATTGAAGCAGGTTTGAGCAGCTGGATCTCCTTTTAATGAGTCTGACGGCAGCTTTAAAGTAAATAAATATCAGAATATATTTAGAAAACAATAACAAAGGTCTCTGCAGATAAATTATATTTCACCCTAAAAATGCTGCATTAACATCATTTATAAAGACTATAAGTCATGTGATGATGTTATTGGCTTATTTATTCCACGTTACACAAACATGCAACATATTCACTTTCTAATAAGTGACGCTCCTTCTCATCTCTGCAACTGGTTTCTCTTATAAATGTATTTATAATTAAATTAATTCATTTAAGTTTATCCTGTGAGACATTTCTTCAGTTCAAAACAAAAGGATCAGCGTGTAGGTTGTCGGTATCAGAGGTTATTAATCAATCCTTCTTTTATCGTGAGTCTTAGTTGTGTTGCAGTTTTTTACATGGTCACTTGGTGGCGCTGCTGCGTTCACATTTTGTGTAAATCGTACACGAAAGTTTGAAGGAAAAAAGCAGTTGAAAAATTTAAACTGAAATGGCTGCTGCACGCTGTATTTAATTTACAGGAAGAAGAAGAAAAACCACGAGGATGAAACTAATCTCAGATTTAACATAAGACTCTTTTAATAATCCAGAATTTACAAAAACCTCCAAAACTCTCAACTCTGGAACAAATAAAATGAACATCTGTATGGTGTCAAACATTTAAACGAAGAGAAGAAGAAGAAGAAGAAGACGAAGAAGAAGACAAGTGGATTTCTTCTGTTTTTAAAGTTAGCCGAGTTTAATGTTGCTGTTTGAGACTCGCAGGCGACACTAAACGCTGAACTTCATTTGGATTTAGATCACGGCTTTTCACACAATCAGCTCACTTTCTTCTACATGTGAAATTTCTCCCTTTGCTTCAAAACACTTCAAATTGATTCCTGAAGGCACTTTGGTGTAAAGACATTTACAAATATTCACTTCCTCCGAGGAGCAAACTGATCTTTAACTCTTCAGTGTTCGTCATCTTCGAACATCAGCTGGAAGAAAATAACAGAAGATAAAAGAAACTGAGGAGGGACGAAGTGTGATGTGATCATTCAGGTGCTCTGAAAGAAAAGAGAAGAAGGAGTTTTATTTAATTTAACTACGTGAACTGGTCCTTTAATCCCTGTTTCAGCATCATGACTGTGTTTGCTGAAGCTTGACTCACCGTGCTGCATGTTAGCGGGCAGCATGCAGGATTAGCAGGGAGCCACACAGCAGATGTGACCAATAAAAATCAATAAGATCAATAAAAACAGCGACACACCGAGCGCTCGGCCTGCAGTGACAGGAAACCTCCACCAGGTGAAGCGTGCTGACACAGTTGATTCATTGACATGCTTCATTTCATACTAGTTTCCTGGATTACCGTATTTTTTGGACTATAAAATGCACTTAAATACTTAAATTTTCTCAAAAATCAACAGTGCGCCTTAATTGCGTATTGATTCTGGTTGTGCTTCCTGATGTTTACGTGGTAAAGACGGTTTTCTTTCGCTTTATGTGCCTTATAGTCCGTAAAATACGGTAATCTGCAGCTATTTAATGGTTCATTTTTCATTTTAGTACATTTATCAAACAAAGAGGTGTAATTTGACGTTACATCGTTACTTTATCACTGACAGAAGTTTATCTGTAAGGTTTCAGCTTCTAAAGTCATATTTCCCTTTATTCTCTTGTTTTAGCTTATTTTATTTCCAATATAACTCTTTTTTAATTATATTAAATGTCTTTTTATATCGCTTGTACACGTCTTGACGTCTTTTATGTTTTATGTGAAGCACTTTGAACTGCCTCGTTGTTGTAAATAAACGTGGTTCTGGTGTCCTGCAGTGTTCATAATACTTAACATACATGAGGGGGTCAAAATATGTGCAACACCTGTCAGTATAATGAGTCCAGAGTAGACATGTAAACATGTAAACATGTAAACATGTCCCCCTGCAGTCCAGGACACGGGACAGGCTGCTTCAACACAGGCCTGACGCTCAGCTAAAGCTACGTAGCAGCTGTGTAGACTCACAGTCTGTTGGGTCGGGCGGCGTTCACTCGAGGACCGAGTTTATAGAAACTTGTGAGGGGGGTCAATGAAGAACTTAAACATTTTAATAGCTCGCTGCATCCAATCAGGAGGCTGCACACATCCGCGCCCCACGCTCACAAAAAAGAGAACTAAAACTGTAAAAATTATAGAAACGTCATTATGAAACCTTCCCTCTGTCCTCAGTCCTCAGGACGTGTTGGTTCAGGCTCGCTACGTTAATCACACAAAAGCTGATATTTTACATCAAAACACTGTATTCACATTTCACTTTAAACAATATCCATAATATTAGCGAACATAGAAACTCTGGATATCTTTCATATATTCATATACAGTGGAAGTGATGGAGGACATTAAATGACATGACTGATGGTCGTTTCATGTAGAAATGACAAAAATCAACACAGGACAAACTGGCAGAGAGCACGAACAATGGCGTGTGTGTGTGTGTTAGCGTGTACAGAGCATGTTGCGGAGGTCATGCAGCAGTGTCCAACGTGAAGGCAGGAAGACAGTGAAACTGACCTCTGCTCCTCCTCGATCTCCTCCTTGGTCATCAGCGCCTCGAACTTGCTTTGCTTCTTTCCGGGGGTGAACTTCACTTTATCTTCAGCTGCAGCCACGTCTGACACACAGGAGAGATGACGTGTTACTGAACATGCACGCTAACATCAGCCTACCGTCCGGCCGTCTATCATCTGTTACTGTTCAGTAACAGCAAAATAGACTGAAATTCAACTCAATTCCTGTTTATTTTTATTCAATTATAGAAATATTTATCACCATTACTTGTTTTGCAAAAATACGTGTTTTGTTGTCTTGTAAAGACACGGCTGCTCCAGCTCAATCTCTTAGAGAAACAGCGATCATCATTTTTCGACATCTTATAGACCGAACAACTAATCAATTAATTCAAGAAAGTAACCAATAGATTAATCAATAATGAAAATAACTGTTAGCTGCAGCTCCAACAATAAACTATCAGTTAGTCTGGAGTATGCTAACAGTGTTAGCACAGCATGCTATAAGATGAACACACACCTGCTGCATCACAGACGTAAAGCTGATTGTCAGGCTGTTGTTCAGGACAGTCAAGAGCTTTACTGACTGTTCCAGATTAACACACACACACACACACACACACACACACACACACACACACACACACACACACTGTTTATTCATAGTAAATGTATCTTGGTGCCGACATGTTCAACATACAGTTTATGTTTCAGATATAAATAAGCTGCCAGTCACACTGATATCCAGCAGATGGAGAACATCATCATTTATTATTATTATTATACTGTAAATGTATTGATTAGATTAGATTAGATTAGGAAAACGTCATTGAGATTAATCTCTTTTGCAAGAGTGTTATTTTTACCAAAACAGGCAGCAAACATAAAAACAAGTAAGACTGACAACAGCAGCTGTGTGTGTGTGTGTGTGTGTGTGTAGAGAGAGTATATGTGGACAGTAACATGCTGCAACTTGTATATGGAAACATGTAGGGATCAGGAACAGTAAATGTGGAGGGTGTTATTATTATTATTATTATTATTATTATTATTATTATTATTATTATTATTATTTTGTACCAAATACTCTCAGATGTTGAAACATGCAGTTAATCTTGATGAATGTTACTGTTTTGACAAACACAGACAGTATGAAACGTCCACTCACCGTTGTTCAGGGCGGACTCTGGTTCAGGTTCTGGTTCAGGTTCTGGAGATGCCTCAGAAACAAGCTCAGGGGTCGGCAGGTCGTCTTCAGGTGTGGACTCCTCCACAGGTTCTGAAACTTGTTCTGGTTCAGCTACAGGCTGCAGGACCGCTTCAGGTACCGGTTCAGTCTCGGCCACGGGTTCTGGCTCAGGCACTGCTACAGGTTCTGGTTCTGACACTGGTTCCTGGACTACAGCTGGTTCTGGGGCAGGTTCTGGTTCTGACACTGGTTCCTGGGCCGCAGCTGGTTCTAGGGCAGGTTCTGGTACTGATACTGGTTCCTGGACTACAGCTGGTTCTAAAATGGGTTCTGGTACTGATACTGGTTCCTGGGCTGCAGCTGGTTCGGGGACGGGTTCTGTTACTGATACTGGTTCCTGGACTACAGCTGGTTCTAAGATGGGTTCTTGTACTGATACTGGTTCCTGGACCTCAGCTGGTTCAGGGACAGGTTCTGGTACTGTTACTGGTTCCTGGACTACAGCTGGTCCTAAGATGGGTTCTGGTACAGTTACTGGTTCCTGGACTGCAGCTGGTTCTGGGACGGGTTCTGGTTCTGACACTGGTTCCTGGACTGCAGCTGGTTGAGGGACGGGTTCTGGTACTGTTACTAGTTCCTGGACTACAGCTGATCCTAAGATGGGTTCTGGTACAGTTACTGGTTCCTGGACCGCAGCTGGTTCTGGAACAGGTTCTAGGGCTGCAGCTGGTTGTTGTGTTGAAACTGGTTCTGAAACAGCCTGGAAAGATGAAAAGTTTTAAAAACAGTTAACGTCTTTCACAAATAAAAAGCACAAACATGTTTGTTTTATCAGCTTGTTGATGTTGATAAAACAACCAAACTTCAAAATAAAAAAGCCAAGAGATGTTTGTTTATTCTGTGAAACAAATAACAATATTGTTTACATGAGTTTTAAGACTAAACAGACACAAAAATACCAACATTAGCAACATTCAGCATCACTCTCTGTTAGCTGTTTCTGCTCTCTAACAATCTACCTGCTACAGCTAACCGTGTCTGTTAGCCGTTAGCTTCATCACTACATCATTATCATTCTTATGAAAATACTCATTATACAAGTTGTGTGTTTATGTATGTAATTTATTATAAATGAATCATTTTGATTTGAATATATCCTTTATGGATTTATATGGACATTATTATTATTATTATGTTTTATTATCGATGAATCTGTTGATGAATTATTTTCTCGATTAAAAAACTCAATGATATTCAGAAAATATTCACATTTAAGAAGCTCGAATCAGAGAATTTTGACTTTTTCTTCTTGACTAAAGACTTTCTGCCTGGACCTCTGACCTCTGAGCGGCTGTGGGCGTGACCGCTGTCACATGCAGCTGCTTGTTGAGGAGAAGCCACCGCGTGTTGTTGACACCCGGACAAATAAAACCCTCTTCAGAGTGCCGTTAACCTGTCCTCTCCATGACACCTGACACACACACACACACACACACACACACACTGTATGTCCATCGTTTCAATGACCTCCTGCCACCTGCACGGACGCACCTGTCTGTGTGTTTTGTGCTGACGCTGCAGCGTAAACACTCAACAACAGTCATGTTTCCATTGACAGAATTAAACGCTAACTGTTAGCTGTTAGCTAAGGGGGACCCAGAAGCTAACTCTTGAGATGTTAGTTAGCAAATAGCTCCAATGCTAACTGCTGCTAAAATGTTGATAAAAATGTGGACAGATACAGAAAGGAACGTCCTGTCTGGTCCAATCAGTCAAAACCAGCCTCGACCGGGACAGAAACCACAACTCATGAGTCACTGCGTTGACAGCAGGTGGCATCATGGGAGGTTGTACTGTAATAAGCTACTCCTGCCTGTCTGCTCTCTAAATCCCACAGCAGCCTCAAACTGGAACGGCATCCATTTAGTCGGAAACGCTCGTCCCTTCCTCTGAATTCCTGAGCTATGAAACACCAAAATAATCTCCACACCGAAGAGCCGACTTGATGAAACAGTGTTCACAGTCTAAACATGGAGTCATTAAATCAGTTTATGAGTCAGCAGGATAATAAACTGTATTCTTAGCTGAAGCCAAGGCCTAAATAGGTCAAATATGAGGTTGGATGAGTCCTACATGATATCATCATGTGCAATGTTATCCACACAAGCACTTTATTCCTGCTCTGAGGAATCAATCAACCAGGTGTCGTTGTTGCAGACTGTGTTACTCATTGGTTGTGTTAATAAACAGCTGTGGAGCCTTTCAGAGACACAACTGAGTGTGAATGCTGCTTCTCTCAGTATCCTGACTCACTGGAGCTGCAGCACGGCCAGAAAAGCCAGAAAAAATGGGAGGATTTCAGGGTGTGGTGGCGCCAGCTCTGAAATCACCACAGAGGAGGAACCTGGGTCCGGTACCGGGGAGGTAAGGCAGACTCCAGTCGGTCCAATGAGGAAACAGCTCAGTGCTGTTGGTCTGATTCAGTCCTCGGATTGTGACATGAAGACATGCTGATGGATGGATACTAACATTTTTTCAGTTTACTCGTACTTGTAGTGTTTGTGCTAAAAAGAAAACTGTTCTACTAAAGAGCTGAAATATCTCATTCAATACTTATTAAATAGTAGAAAAGCAAAGCAAGAACAGAAGGAGAAATGTGGACAGATACAGAAATGAACGTCCTGTTTGGTCCAATCAGTCAAAACCAGCCTGAACGGGACAGAAACCACAACTCATAAATCGTGACTCCACCTCTGGACGGGACAGAAACAGCTGGCTCTACAAACCTGCATGATGTGTGCAGGCTCACATTTCCATATATGGAGCTGCAGGATGCTGCATCGCTGTGAACACGGACGGTAATTTTCAAAGAATGAGGAGGGAGAAGTAAGAAGAGCTCAGGATACACAACATGTTTGACCCGTTACTCATGAAGCCAGAGTCATTTTCACATTTCTAATATAACATGTATTCGAATAATAAATAACGTCTGCAACAGTTGAACACGTCACTGTGAGCTTGTAATGCTGTTTTATCTCCTGCTCCATTTTTGGATGTGGAGCTGGTATAGCATGTAACTCTAGGACAACACGCTAAGCACACACTGTAAATGTCAGAGAGCCAGATACAGATACTGTCATAAATCAGCCAGTTACTGAAACACAAAACACACTGCAGGGAGGGAAAACCAAAAGTTTCTAAAAGATTGGAGAAGACGACCGTTTATCACTGGATGGTTAAAGTCAGCGTTTACCATTTCTATTAGTTTCATGTGTTCATCATCGTCATCATTTATTCACTAAGTCTGTTCATCCACACCGCTACTGTTACTCCTACTAACTGTTTTTATTCCTCACGTTTCCACTCAAAAGTACAGAAATATGGAATCTGGCTGCAGGGATTCGTCCACATGAGCATCAGTGAGGTCCAACACATACGAACATGCGACTATCACCTCAGACACAAACATCCGACAGCAGGAAGCTGTGACGTTTGCATTACTTCCACTCTGCTCATTACATCTTTCACTGTTAATACTCACAAAACAGAAGTGGAGTGAAACACACCTTCATTTAATTTTTTTTAATTTTGCGCCACATTTCGATGGAAACATCACTAGTGAAAACTGTGTTTACTGTGTAATGATGAGTGCACTGAAGAATACAGGATGTTTTTGATGAGACTCGCAGCGACTCTGCAGCTTTTTATGCTCACGTTTAAAGTCTCAACAAATGAGTCACGTCTCACATTAATACAGAAACACTGTTCACGTTCACACTTATTTAATGCATCCTCCCTGGACCTCTGATGTGGTGGAAACAGTGTTTTCAGGACAGAGAGAGGAGTGCAGATTTATGTCCGTGAAATAAAAGCAAAGGGCAGGTTTATAATTGGCTCAGAGCAGCATGTCAGGTTGTCAGTTTAATAACATGCCACCATCATTCATGTCACGGTTTATAGAGCCGTGGAGGGAAGGAAGGTGGAGGTCATGTGCTCATAGTGGATATTCAGCCTCGGCCACTGTTGTTTTGGATTAGAAGCCAGTAGACCTGCGTTATTGCCCAGAAACAATTAAAAACACATCAGTCCCAGCGCTGCACTGAGTCACTTCTTCCTTCATCATGAAGAATTTGGTCGTGTTAGTTTGTTTAGAAACGCCTCGAAACACGATCAGCGATGATGCTTTCAGTCTCCAGAGAGTAGTTTGTTGTTACATATCACATCCTCTGGAAATGTGTATGAGGTTCTTTGATTCATTTATAACAACAACGTTAAGAGGTTGTGATCTGTAGCACGACAAGCTAATGAAGCTATGAACAGAACCGTGTTCCTGCACATGCCCAGTAGTGTCTGCCTTACACAGAACTACTCTCTGGGGACTGAAAACATGAACTCTGCTATTAGTGTTTTTTCTGAACCAAACTCTTCATGGTGAAGGAACATCAACGTCTACCTCTCCCTGCAGCACCAGACTCCATTTCAGCCATGTGACACCATGGAGGCTGACACAGATATATAAATATAAGATTCATGTTTGGCACCAAATATAGATGGAGGGTCTGTTGCATGTTGCAGCAGTGGTCGGCACATTCCTCAGGCTTTTTAAAGGCCTCGGCTTCACACGGAGCGGGCCCGGTACCCTGGCCCTGGTCCGGTCCCGTACCCGGTCCGGCCCTGGTCCGGTCCCGTACCCGGTCCGGCCCTGGTCAAGCTGACAGCGGAGTGTCTGTTGATTTCTGTTGCCTGATTTGCATGCAGGATTATGGCTGTTGTAACATAAACAGGCATTCAAATGTTTCCGCAGGGTGAATACAGAGCCTCCACACCAGGACTGTCCAACATTTTTATGAAGAGCTGCCAGTGTGTGCACAAGCAAATCAGATGGCAGATCAACCAAAGTGAGTCTATATGCGAGATGAAAGAGCTACAAATAGCAGGAAACGTATTTTACTGTCTAATCTGGTAAATTTAATTAACGAGCAGAGAGGATAGAAAAGCAGCCTGAGTGTTGGAGCACAGGAGCGACTCTAAGCTGATAACACGGCTCCAGATCCTCCAAATCCACCTTCAGCGTCCAGCAGTTTGGTAGAAAGCTCCCAGATCTACTACCGATCAATCAATAATAAACTCAGACTGAATGATTCTTTAAAGTTTATATGAGATTTAAGCATTTAATTTAAAAAAAACTCAACTAATCAATTAATCCACTAATCATTGCAGCTCTACTTTACAGGTAAACTCATTAAGCAGGGCTGAAGATGAATGACAACATAATATTAATTTATATTAATTCCTCATATCTGTATTTATTGAATATATTAATTATTGATTGTGTGGATCACTTTTTGTACTGATTATTAAGAAAACTTCAATCATGTTCCTGTTCTGTTGTCTATAGTTTGTTCATTTATTGGTTAATCAGCTTTACAGAAAAATCATCACTAATATAAAAATGTCGTTTGTAATATCTAAACTCACTTTGTTCTTATTTATATTTTTATTCCTTGTGTATGAATCTTATTTTAGTTAGAAATTAAAGATCAATAATAAAAATATATTAAAATAAACACTGTAAAGCTTTGGTAATGTAACATGAGTATCTTTCTATGGATATTTTATTAACCAACTAATCAATTAATTAATTTAAAAAAGTTTATATTCTACCTTAACTTGTGTGTCAAGGACCGGGACGTCCTGGAGCTTCTCAGCGGCTCCGATGTCCTCCACAGGCGGAGCAGGTGGCTCGGGCCGCGGGGAGGCTTCAGGCTCGTGTCGGAGCGGTTCCCCCAGAGCTCTGGACGGAGGGACGCCGTCTCCATATCCCACTTTGGGCTTCTTGTTCCCGGCCGAGGAGGAGGAAGCGTCGGGCTTCTTGCTGAGGAGCGACGAGGCGAAATAAATGGCAACGACCGTGAAGAGGATCGCGGGCAGGATGACGGTGGCGTCCAGATCCATGATGGTTTCTACGGCTGTTCCTCAGCGGGAGGACGGCGTGTTATCAGCCTGCTGTCACTCACACACACTGAGGCGTCACAGCCACACACCTCCGGACGCAATAGCTGCTGGCAGCACATCCGGCCTGCTTTCACAATAAGAGCACCACAGGAAACAGAACGCACTGCTGTCAGAATAAAACAACATAAATTACAATATAATATAATTCTGTGTGAAAATGAGACTAAATGAAAGCAGGAAATAATGAAAATCTAAAATGTTTGTAATTAAACGTTTATTATAGTATTTATATAAATGAAAACAACACTCTCTATATTTTACTTTATATATATGTTTACCATAAACTGTGTGTTAAAACAACAGTCAGTCCATGTTGTTCTTGCTGACATTAGATCCTCCATGATGGAGGATTTGAGATTTGGTATTAAAGAAATAAAAACATACTTGACCATTTGCCTGTATATATATATGATGTATAATACATTTCATTTTGAAAGTTTCTTTAATTTTTATTGAGTCATACTAAGTTGACACTGTCCATTTCATTTTAGTAAATGTTGAGACTTAAATAAGTAACTTTCAAACTACTTAGTGACAATTAAAGTACAACTTTTACCTTTGACTAAATCATAATTTAGAGACGTGTCGTGTTTGTTTTTGAACGTATTGTGACAAATCACATCTTAATTTCTGTAAGTTTTAAATGAAAACAAACTGATTGATAGAAAAGATTTTATTGAGCAACAAAATGAGCTTTAATCACATCAGGCTGTGTCTCATTCTCACCTGCAGCCTGACAACAACTCATCTGCCTCTCGGAGGCAGAAAGGCAGAATGAAGGCACCGTGTGACTGACCTCAGAACAACATACAGTAGTGCCTTTAAATTAGTTTAGGAACAGATAAAAACACCCAACAGTCAGTCACACTGACAACTCACATATCACTTCTTAGAGGCACTTTAGCAACAGACGAACATCAACTGCACACATTAAGAAAAGTTTTAACCCGCAGGCTGACATATACACAAATATCCCAGCAGGAAAACAGAAAAGATTCAGCATTTTTATTATTTCTTTTAACAAAAATGCCAAATATTTGTTGGTTGAATAGTTGATGCTTTACTTGGTCTCAAATTTAAATCATTTGAACACCTTTCTGTTTCGGACAAAACAAGGAATCTGAACATATCAAATAAAAAAAAAGATGAATTAAAGGATTCATGTTTGGATCCAAACCGACAATGAACTGATCTACTAACAAGTGTTATATGTGTATCACAGCCTGATGTATCTTCTTCCTCTGTTGTTAAAAAAATATTAAAAACATGTTAAAGAAAACCAGAAAATACTCACATTAGAAAAGCGGGAAGGCTGGAAGAGTTAATCAATTAATTCGTGTTGCCAATCAGTTTTCCGTAGACTTGTTTAATCAACTAATCAGTTTTAACGCAGACAACAATAAACGATTCTGGGGAAATTATCAACACAACCAGAGTTTTCTGTATTTAATACAGTAATCGACGCCTCCTGATGCGACACATTAAAATGCTTTTAAATGTGTGACGGACTGAAGTGACGTCTCGACTCTCTAAATCACTGAGGCAGAGACGTGCCATCGATGACCTTACAGAACCAGGACCTCTGCTTTGGTTGCTACTATTACATTTATCAACAGTTTTGATAAATAAATCGTTTTGAGTCATTTTTTAGGATAAAAATGTCAAACTTCCGATTCTAGCTTCTAAATGTTAACATTTTCTGGTTTCTTTAGTCCTCTGTGACTAGAAACTGAACTTCATTGGGTTGTGGACAAAACATTTGCCATTTTTAGACCAAACTACTCGTTGATAAATTGAGAAAATCATCAACAAATTAATTGTGAGATGCAGCTCTTGTACAATCTAAAGAACAAAATGTCAATAAACAGCTCGGTGCAGAGAAAGACAGATTGTGTGACTGACTGGAAAACGTTACCACCGTGAAACTAGAGTCCCATGTGTTAGTTCAATATTGTTAACGTTTAGGTGCACAGATATTTGTTTATTAGTGCTGGTGATTCTGTGCAGAACCCACAACACAAACACCTGCATCATTCGTACAGGTAAACACCCCCACATTTCCTCCACAAGCTCACACCACAAAGCAGCACAAGAGAGTTTTAAAGCCCCCCTCCCCGCCGGTCTCCGCTCACTACAGAAGCTACACAAACACATTGATTGGTGTTGAAAAGCACAGTGGTGGGTTTCCAGCAGGTCCTCCTCTACAGACAGGCGGAGGTTTACCTACACCATCCTAGCAGCGGCTGTTGTGTTTGTGACAGGAGGAGTCACTGCTGGAGGTGGGCGGGGCCCGACGCAGAGCTGGAGGTTACCGCGACGAGCTCCTCTCCTTGCTGATGCAGTCGTCCTGGCTCCGGATGTCTCCGTTGGCCGCCATGCCGCAGGTGCGTCTCTTCTTCCTGCGGTGAGACATGGCGTCCCCCTCTGAGCCCGACTCGGCCTGCAGGGAACAACAACATAAGTCGCATCATAATCCGTTTCCTGTTCACTATAAAAGGTGCCAAAACGTCATATTAAACCTGCATTAACATTTCATCATTTTGATAAAAACATACTTAAAAGTTTTCATTAACAAGACAATTAGTCTAATTAGTTGCTGCTAAAGTTTTACTGAGGATCCTGGATGCTTGTGTGTGTGTGTGTGAGCACATACATCAGAGTCAGAGTCAGACGAGCTGGAGGAGGACGATGACGAGTCGCTGGAGCTGTCGGACGCAATGCCTGTTGATTCTTGTAGGTCCACTTTGTCTGCCAGAGCTGCCAGATCAGGCCTCTCCTGCTTCAAAATACTGACAGCAAACAGTTAAGAGACGTGTTACGACGGACCATTTTCATGAGCGCGATTTTACCAGACTGAGAATGGATGTTGAAAATATGAATGTGTGTGAATCTAAAAGGCAATGTGCTGCATTTAAGTATGAACAACCTGCTTTACACTGTAAACTGTGTTTCATGTTTTTTTCTTCTGCAGAGTTCAACAAAGCTGCAACAGACCAGTGAATAAAAAGTCATTTAACAGAACGGCAACGTTGTTGATTGTGGTGATATTTGGACTCGGCCGGCACAACTAAAGGAGCCAGAGAACAAAGGATTAACCTTCAGTGGATCAAGTGATCAATCGTTGCAGCTGTGACGGGCTGAAATGGCCTAAATGGGGAACAGTGTGACGCAGCCAATCAGGAGAAGCTCCGCGCTGCGTTAGGATTTTATGACTGAACTAATACCAGCCACGCTTTTTATTTCACATTAAAACTCAGCTGTTACAGGAGGCCAGCGGGGTGAGGCGCGCCTGTAGATATTTATGAGGATGCACAAGTGTTGAACTCTTACCGGTACCACTTCCTGGACAGTTTGGGCCGGCCTCGCACGGTTTTATGCCACACAATGGGGAAGTTGGTGGTGCTGGCGAAGTTTTGGGTGACGGCGATCGTTGTGTCCAAGTTGAGAACCACGTGCCACCACCCGCCTGCGGACACACAGCTAGTTACCATTAACATCCTCTCAACAAGACTGATGGAAATGTTCCTCAAATGTCTCATTTATTCCACAACTCAGACGACTAAAGAAAGTAAGAAGAAATGATTCAATTATCAAAATAGTAATAATTATTGTAATAGTTGACAACTGATCAATTAATTGAGTAACTGACTGTTCAGACTGAAAATCAGATGGACTATGAAATGTTGTGCAAACATTCATGATTCCCAGAGGATGGATCCTACTTTGCTGCAGATATTCATGTTGCTTCAAACAGCCAACATGGCTCTAGGGTTCATTTATTTATCTGCTGCTGTTTGTTTCTGTACCTGCATAGCGCTGCTAACTAGCGTTAGCCTGCCGGCAGGTAGAGACACACTGGACAGAGTAGCGATGGAGATGATCCTAATTAACAAACAGCTCGGCTCTGGACGTGAACGTTTACAGGACTCGAATATTTTAGCTCCAACGTTCGTGTCAGACCAGCCGAGTCGAGCTTCAACAACCAACCTGAACAGATGCTTTATAACGTCCACTCAAATCTTTTTATAGTTTGTTTTATTTATCCTTGAAATTCCTGTTTTTATTGCATTTGTTTTATTTCTGTATGTTGACTATATTTTATGATATTACATAAAGCATCTTGTTATTCTTGTATTGAAAGGCACTATAGAAAAACTTTATATAATATAAAAATCATTATATTATTATTGTTATGTAGCACTTTTTTTAACAAATCAAAAGGCATAACACCCACTGCTGTCCCTCTAACTGTCTTTCTTTACAGTTTACAGGTTCTTGTTGTGTCTGTGAGTCATTCAGGTGTAAATCCTGCATCTGAGGCTTTAATCCAGCCTCATCACCATCAGCTCTGTCGGCATTAGATGAATCCAGGTCACATCTGTTTCACTGCGTGTTGGTACACAGAGCTGTCTGTGCTGCAGGTCTGTGGAAACTAAAACACAACCTGTTTCTACTGTGTTTTTTACATACTACATTTATTCATGTGGTGTTGTATGGCTACTGGAACATATACTTTAATGGGAATCAGTGGTGACTATTAGAAAACGATGTTGCTTCACTGACCAGGTACAAACACGGTCTCCCCGGGTCTCTGGAGGATCTCCAGGGGCCTGAACTCTGGAGGCCAGTTGGGCTGCTGCGTGCGGGGATAAACCATGTTGAACCAGGTGATAGCCTCGTCCTGCTGGTTGCCTCCGTCCTCTCTGGTCACCTTGATCAGCTCGCGGGGGGTGTTGGTGGGGAACAGGCACCACCTCTTGTGGCCCTGAACCAGAGCGTTCCAGGCGCTGGTGCCCAGCGGGTCGATGTGGATGCCGGTGCCGGAGCGAGCCGGGCCCATCACGAACCACCTGAGGAGGCAACGCGAGAAGACAAAGCAAAAAGTTGCCCATTAATTTAATAGTTGGCAACTAACTGATTAATAGTTGCAGATCTATAGTACAGTGTTAATGGATTAATCCAATAATAAAATTAAATACACTATATTGCCAAAAGTATTTGGCCATCCATCCATATGATCAGTGTATAAAATCAAGTATTTTGGCATGGAGACTGTTTCTACAAACATCTGTGAATGAATGGGCCGGTCTCAGGAGCTCAGTGATTTCCAGTGTTGAACTGTCATAATGATGCCACCTGTGCAACAAAGTCTTGAAATTTCCTTGTTCCTAAATATTCCAAAGTCATCTGTCGGCTTTATTATAAGAAAATGGAAGAGAACGGTACATTTCGGACTGCGTTGTGCCGAGTGTGAAATTTGGTGGAGGAGGAATTATGGTGTGGGGTTGTTTTTCAGGAGTTGGGCTTGGCCCCTTAGTTCCAGTGAAAGGAACTTTGATTGCTCCAAGATACCAAAACATTTTGGACATTTCCAGTCGCCCAACCTTGTGGGAACAGTTTGAAGCGGGCCCCTTCCTCTTCCACTCTTGACTGTGCACCAGTGCACAAAGCATAAAGACATGAAGACAGAGTCTGGTGTGGATGAACTTGACTGGCCTGCACAGAGTCCTGACCTGAACCTTAATTAAAATAGTTCCTTAATTTCCCTTTGGGGGTAAATAAAGTTATCTATCCATCTATCTATCCATCTATCTATCCATCCATCCATCCATCCATCCATCGGGATGAATTAGAGCAGAGACTGAGAGACCATGTGGCCAAATACTTTTGGCAATATAGTGTACATGTAATATTCATTGTTTTTAGTCTCCTAGTCCAGCACACTGTGTGCCAAAGCATTTATTGCTGTCCTCTGTTCACTGAAATGCAATATGAAACATAACCAGCAGATAAGAAAAATGGTTTGGATGAAGAGAAAAGTGCGAGATTCACAAGTTTAACTGCATTAATTTGGAGTACTAACATCACCAGCTTTAATGTCTGATGTAAAAACACAAGTCTGATCTGCAGTGATAGGAGGTTGATGTTCATCAGCTTCTCTGTTGGTTTAAATGCTGCAGTGTGTTGGTCAAACTGTCTCCTTTGTTGCTGTTGGACTGAGCTGCTCTGTTACATTAGTCTGTGTATGATGGTGTAGAAAATACTTCACATTCACCTTGAAAAGATGATTTAAGTAATTAAATTAAAAATGTGTCTAAACACTAAACATCTTTGAAGATGAACTATGAGATAACTCCAGCGTTAAATAATCACAGGTCAAACCTGTAGGGTGGTCTGCGCTTCTCCCCTGCAAACTGGAACAGGTCGTCTCTGAAGAAGATGGGCACCTGGTAGTCCTCCAGCAGCTTCCGACGTTTGGCGTGTTCACCGTAGCTGCTGTCGAAGATGTAGAGCGGGCTGTCGTCCCTGGTTGTTTCCAGGTACTCCACATAGTACTTCATCTTCATCTTCACCGAGTATCCGTCATTGTCCTCCCCACACTTGAATTTCTGGTTGCGGTACTTGCGTTTGAGGCGCTCCAGAGTCCATTTGTCTCGGGCGGGCCAGGTCTCCTGGCAGTTCAGCAGGACGACAGGCTTGTAAGGCCGCTCGAAGCGCTGGATGAACTCTTCAGGACTGATGTGAAGGGCGTCCACACGCTCAACGTTGTCCTGAAACAACACATATCAGTACAGGTATACTCAGAGTATTGACCCACACCCTAAGTTCTGATACACAAATCTGTTTTCAGCTTTTGGACTATTCCTCTAATCTTTGATTTTTGCTGAAATATTGGATCATTTGAACATTTATTGAAATGAAACCATGTGAGAAGTTTAGAGGTAAAAATCACTATTTGGTGGAGCTGTTAACAACTCATAGACATCTGAAATGTGACCCGACTACACACTGCTTTTAGTAAGACGTCAAAAGACTAAAAGGTTGAAACCACTGGTTTCATCTTTAACAATGTGTTGGATTTTAAAAGCTTCTTATATTATCCATTGAGTCAAATCTGCATCTGAACAGTAACTCCTCTCCTCTTCACCCTCTACACTTCGGACTTCACCCACAACACCGCCCACTGCCACATCCAGAAGTTCTCTGATGATACAGCCGTCGTTGGACGTGTTTCAGAGGGGGACGATCTGGAATACAGGACCATCATCAGGGACTTTGTCAGCTGGTGTGAGCTAAACCAGCTTCAGCTCAACACGGGCAAGACGAAGGAGATGATCGTAAACTTCCAGAGGAAAGCATCACACTTCACACCGGTGAACATCCAGGGATTGGACATAGAGGTGGTGCAAAGCTACAAATTCCTGGGTGTCCACCTAAACAATAAACTGGACTGGACTGATAACACCCATGCTCTCTACAAGAAGGGCCAGAGTCGTCTCCACCTGCTGAGGAGGCTGAGGTCCTTCGGAGTATGCAGAGCTCTCCTCAGGACTTTCTATGACTCTGTGGTGGCCTCAGCCATCTTTTATGCTGTGGTCTGCTGGAGAGGGGGCAGCACGGACAGGGACAGGAGCAGACTCAACAGACTTATTAGAAGAGCGAGCTCTGTCCTGGACTGTCCTCTGGACTCCACAGAGGAGGTGGGTGAGAGGAGGATGTTAGCTAAGCTGACATCCATCATGGACAACACCTCTCACCCCCTACACGACACTGTGGGGTCTCTGAGCAGCTCCTTCAGCAGCAGACTGATACATCCACGGTGTAAGAAGGAGAGGGTCTGCAGGTCCTTCATCTCTGCTGCTGTGAGACTTTACAACACCTGCACTTGATCATGTTGTAGTCTCTTGTACATACCTGTTTCTACTTTCTGTAAATCTGTAATTTTTCTGTAAATATGAACACTGTGTTTCTTTTCCCTCCTTCCGCTGCTGTAACAATTGAATTTCCCCGTTGTGGGATCAATAAAGTATATCTTATCTTAACTAAAGCTGTCAGATAAATGTAGTGAAGTAGAAAGTACTAGATTTGTAGTACAGTGAAGTATAAAGTAGTATCACATGGAAATACTCAAGTTTCCAATATTGTACTTAGGTACAGTACTTTAGTAAGTGTATTCATTTACGTCACATCACTGATATTTAATAATCATTGCGTGAAGGTGTTTCCATCTACAGTCTTTGTTCAGATTTACATGTATCTGAATAATTAAATTATATGATTAAGAAAACGTTTCCAGTGTTTATATGTGTTGCTGAACGTCCATATATAAGGTATACATATATATATATATATATATATATATGTATACGTCCATCGTGTTGTCACGTGTGTTGTTCGTACAGGTTTTTTTGTGCCTACGTGACAAGCTGCACTCCTGCGGCGGCTAGCTGCTGTTAGCTTAGCCCAGAATGCTACATTGACAGTTACCTTTACGGTGCGATGCGACACGTCGAAAGTTTCATGATAATCGTGCTTTGTCCAGTCTAATGACTCCTTCAGCTCGGGTCGGGCGCTCCGTTTCGCCTCTTTAATCCTCTTCTTACTCTTATGGTTCATCCCTCCTCCTGACTGTTATCGCGGCTCAGCTAGCTATGGAGCTAACCCTGTGCTAGTGCGGTAACACATACGTCGCTACTAGCCCGCACCGATACCCGGCTAGCGGACACTCTCACCAATGTTTTGACAAGACAACAAAACCACACGTCGGGTGATAATTAAAACAGACGCCCTCAGATATTCACCAACAAATGTGAGGACGCTTTTAAACCTGCCTAGTCGAACCAGTTTGATAAACCTCGACCAACAACAGAAGCTAGTTTGTCAGCTGGTAAGCGAGACACAATGCTTTTGCAACTCTACTGCGCCCGCCCCTGTTTGCCGATATAGAACGTTCATTGGCTACGGCAAATGCAAAAAGAAAACAGTGATTGGTTAAAATATATAATAAGACTTCCCGCCAGGCACAATGCGTGGATCTGATTGGCTCTGAACGTATCTTTCTTGCAGGCTGGCAGGCAGGCAGGCAAAAACGTGTCAGATATTTATAAGATGAAAACATAAATACATAAATAAATAATGACATAATATGATTTTCTCGTGAGAAGACGGAAGTTGTGAACAAGTTGGGAATGTATTTATTTAACTTAAGGGAGTATTAACGTGCACGATGGACCACAACGAAGCGGAAACACCTAGCTTAACGTTAGCTTACAAAGTTTTCACGTTTGAAGAAGAGAAAAAGACACTTTCTGTGTCCATCCCTGAGGTCTGTTTGACTATTTATATATACACACGTTATTATAGTGGATGTACAGTAGTTTGTAACATGCCTGTGTGGAGCTGTTAACTGTCTAAGTGCCGTGTGCCATCATAACAGCAACCAAACATGTCGTTTTAAGTTAATTATGACTTTTAAAAGGTTAAATTCGAGGTCCAACAAAACCCAGAAACTTAATATGATCCTCTTCAATTCGGCATTCATCCAGTACACAAAGATGCATTTATTTAAATACTATGAGCTTCTTTAACTGGCATGCTTTTACTCAATGAATCACGGGTATATTTAAAAAGAAAAAAGGATAAAATTAGTTTCAGTTTACATGATATAAAACAGAAAATCACAAGGAGAAACTTGAAGCAGAGTATTTGTATTTGATGATTATAGTGTTCATAGTCTGTTTTTCATTCATAAATATCTATAAATGTGAGATTAATCCTGAAGAGATGCACAAGATTTAACAAAACATTTAAATATTTAAATGTCTGTATATTCTGTGTGAAGACTTCAGAAAAACAACAACAGATTGTAAGTAAATATTTATTTATAAAGAACTTTTTAAAACAAAAATAGTGAGTAAATAAAAATAAGGTTTGAGAACTGTTGAACTCGATTAGAACCAAAGGTTACTGTTGCTATCGATTAAACTGTTGGTTATTTTCTCAGCCATACCACCCTGAACACGCCCGATCTCGTTTGATCTCGGAAGCTAAGCAGGGTCGGGCCTGGTTAGTACCTAGATGGGAGACCACCTGGGAATACCAGGTGCTGTACCCCCCTCCCATGGGCCCACCACCCATGGGAGGGGTCTCAGGGGGGGAACCCCTTAGAAAGGTGCGAAGAGAGATGGGCGGCAGTTGGAGACAGGGACCCTGGCCGGTTGCAGAAGCTGGCTCTGGCAGAAGCGGCTGGGGAGAGGGAAGTCTGGGCTTCCCTGCTGAAGCTGCTGCCCCCGCGACCCGACCGCGGAAGAAAACGAACAAACATTATTTTCTCAATTAATTGATTGGGTTATAAAATGCCAGAAAATGGTGAAAAATGTCGACCCCTGTTTCCCAGAAGTTTAAGATGACATCCAAAGGTGTTCAGTTTACTGTCAGAGGACTTTTATTCTCTTAAAAAACCATTAGTTGACATCAAATTGATTAACTGACTAATCGTTGCAACTCTAAACCGGATAATCTAATATGCATTCAAATGATCGATTATCCGACTTGGACGGTTCAGTGAGACGTTTTGTCACCTCAGGTTCTGGATCCAGAGTTCGGCATGTATGTGTGGCCCAGTGCCGTGGTGCTGGCTCAGTATCTGTGGAAACGCCGAGAGGAGCTGAGAGGCAGGACGGTGCTGGAGGTGAGACACACCTCACCTGACACCTTCAAAAAGGAGCTTGAACGTGAACAACATGACAGATGTGTTTTCTCTCTGCAGCTCGGTGCAGGTGTGAGTCTGCCAGGTGTGGTGGCAGCCAGGTGCGGTGCAAACGTCATCCTGTCTGACGCTGTGAAGACGCCGTTGTGTCTGCAGAACTGCAGGCGCAGCTGTGAAGCCAACAGCCTCCCTCATGTGCTCGTGTTGGGGCTCACCTGGGGGGAAGTCTCACCTGATCTCGTCCTGCTTCCCAGACTGGACTTCATCCTGGGATCAGATGTTTTCTACGAGCCAGACGGTTGGTTTTCACCACAGAAACAACATGTCCATTCAATCAGGAGGGCTATTAATGACTGATCTGCCAGTAATGAAACACACTCTGGCTCCAGCTCATCATTATTACTGAATATTTTTAGGTTTTGGACTGATTGTCAGACTCAACTATTTCTTATATAACAAAACATTTAATGGAGAAAATAATCAGCTATGTCCATGTGTCCACATACTTTTGTCCATATAGTGTAACATTTAAACTGACCTTTGTATGTTTTAACCTGTGGCAGATTTTGAAGATGTTCTCGTGACAGTTGCTTTTCTTCTAAGAAAAAACCCCTCAGCCCAGTTTTGGACGACATACCAGGAAAGAAGGTACATCTGTGGGATTGTGGGAAATGATGTTGTTTCGGTAGCTTTGCTAGCTTGTCTATTTATTAGATGATTAAATGTATGTTGAAACATTTCTGATCATAAACTTTCAACAGCAGCTGAACTTTATTTGGATTTAATGAGTCACTTTAATTCATTTAACATGAGTTTGAATGTGATCGGTTGATCCAAAACCAATTAGAAAAGGGTGTCCACACCTTCTTCTCCTTCAGGTCATTCTCAAGCATGAGAAGACTTGTGCTTTTACATGTGTCACATGTGTCTGCTCTTTGTGTTTCAGTGCTGACTGGTCGATTGAAGCTTTGCTCCACAGATGGAAACTGAACTGTGTCCAAGTTCAGCTGGACACATTTAACGCTGATAAAGCTGAGCTGGCTGGATCGACTCTACCAGGCAGCCATAGCATCCAGATGATGATCATCACACTGAAGACAGAAACTGGGCTGTAAAACACGTCAGTGCCTGGTAAACATGGAGGAGAGCAACAACAGGGGCGGGTCCATACCAGACTAGGAACTTTCATGTTTTGGACATTTATGTTCAAAATAAATCGGAAGAAATATATTGTAACAGCTGTGTTTATGATCTGATGTTAGAGTTGTTCCTGTTAAGTAATTTTTGTTAAATCTGTCCACATGGCAGTTTAGTTATTAAAGTGTTGGAAACCTTTCAAGTCACAAAGTGCTTCACAATAATACCTTTCAAACTGAGGCTCCACCTGGACGGTTTATGACTGAATTATGACCTGGGATTAACCAGTGTTGAAGTGACAGAAGGATGGGAAGCGGTGATATGCATTTGTAAAAATATTTTATGTGTGCAAGTACAATAGAGTGAATAAAGAGGCCAAATGATACAACAGTGGCTGTAATCTATAACACTTATTGAGCTGCATAGGCAGCCTGTAGGAGGCAACAGTCCCGATGAGGTTGGGAATTAATGCCGAGTTGTGACTGACTGAGCCAGACAGAACTAAAATCTTTATTGTAGGGTTGGTGAATGCTGTAAACCATCAGTTTGAATGTAAATAAATTTCAGTTTATCACGCATTATATCAGCCAAACAACATCTTGTTTTCAAGGATTCAAGGATTTTTTATTGTCATTACAACACATGTAATTAACAACAAATTAAATAAAATAAAATATATATATACATATGTATATATAGAACATAAAATATAAAGGTAAGGCACAAAAGTATATACAATAAATAGAAAAACAACAACAGTAACAGTGTAGCATGAGTTTTAAACTGTCTAATAGAATTTATCAGCTTGAGAAAGCTTTAAATTGGAGTTCTTAAGCAAAATGTTTATGAACAAACTCAGTGAGCCTAAATGAGCCTCAACCAGTAAGTTAAATTCACTCTAATGCTTTAGAAAGCGTTAACTCTTAATATAAGTTACTCTAATGTGTATATAGTAAAGATAGTTGTATTGACAGAAGCATGAGGATGAGCTCTGTGAGGAGTGTATGGCTCTTAAAAGAGCCTTTGGGTTGCATTTATCAGCAGTGAGCGGGGCTCCAAGTTTACTTCTTGACGGGTTTCTCGGTCTTCTTGGGCAGCAGCACCGCCTGGATGTTGGGCAGCACGCCGCCCTGAGCGATGGTGACTCCGCCGAGCAGCTTGTTGAGCTCCTCGTCGTTGCGGACAGCCAGCTGCAGGTGACGGGGGATGATCCTGGTCTTCTTGTTGTCACGTGCGGCGTTTCCAGCCAGCTCGAGGATCTCAGCAGTCAGGTACTCAAGCACAGCCGCCAGATACACCGGGGCTCCGGCACCGACACGCTCGGCATAGTTGCCTTTCCTCAACAGCCTGTGTACACGGCCCACCGGGAATTGAAGCCCGGCCCTGGAGGAGCGAGTCTTTGCCTTCGCCCTGACCTTACCGGCACCCTTACCACGTCCAGACATCTTAGTATTTGTCTCTGTGAAGTACGAGAGAAAATAACCCACAGCTGCTGGCACTGTGCTTTTATATGTTACCAACTGCTCGTTCATTGGTGGGATTGAGCGTAACTGTAATCGTCCAATCAGAAACGAGTTCTGCCCGCTTCCTGTGTTCGCTACAAAGCTTCCGCTTGGCGCCTTTTGGGATTTCAAAGCAAACGTGTCCTCTAAAATATTTCTTCCACTTTCAAGTAAAAGTGAAATACGGAGCCCCGAAAGTCCAGAAAGGTGAAATTTATGCTCACAAGGTCATTTACTACAAATACATATGAAATAAATAAAATACTGTGACTGTTCAACAATTATTTACAGCCAATAAACTTGTTAGTAAAATTTCTTTTGACTGAAGCTGGACAACAAAAAGGTAAAACAGCACATTGAATGTCTCCATACAATGAAACATGTGTAATAGGACCACTCTAGTTTTATTATTATATGTATATTATACATTTAAACAGGCAGAGGCTGCATTCATAGCAGAGGCCGTTTGTCCCTGAACAAACCAGCAGCATCAAGATATGTAGAGCCTTTAATTATTATCAGTCATTAATAAAAGGTTAAATCTGCCAGTGATCAGTTCATGCATACCTTGTGTTTCCATAATTGAATTGTGCCATTTTAGTTTCATATTTCTGAATGAATGAACAGAATCTCTAATCCTGTTAGTAGTTGAAATACACCCATAACCAACATTTAATCCTCAAAATAGTGACCATTTATCTTTAGGGTTAATCTGGAATGTGTTTTGGGGAGAGCATCTGCATATTTTGACAGTATAACCATTATTTGGTATGAAGGAACAAAACACTTGAGCACACTTTTCAATATGATAGATAATATGGGTATCAGGGTGTGTGTGTGTGTGTGTGTGATGGACATGTTGCTCTATTAGGGTGTGTGTGTGGCTCTTAAAAGAGCCGTTGAGTGTCGCTGCTGGTCCCGGGGCAGTCTAAGCTCTCTCTCCGCGGATACGGCGGGCCAGCTGGATGTCTTTGGGCATGATGGTGACCCTCTTGGCGTGGATGGCACACAGGTTGGTGTCCTCGAACAGACCGACCAGGTAAGCCTCGCTGGCCTCCTGCAGAGCCATGACGGCGGAGCTCTGGAAGCGCAGGTCAGTCTTGAAGTCCTGAGCGATTTCTCTCACCAGGCGCTGGAAGGGCAGCTTGCGGATGAGCAGCTCGGTGGACTTCTGGTAGCGACGGATCTCTCTCAGAGCCACGGTACCGGGCCTGTACCGGTGAGGCTTCTTCACGCCGCCGGTGGCCGGGGCGCTCTTACGAGCAGCCTTGGTAGCCAGCTGCTTCCTGGGGGCTTTTCCTCCGGTGGATTTACGGGCGGTCTGCTTGGTTCTGGCCATCGCGCTCTGCCGTTTCTCTGTTTACACACAGAATGAATGCGGCAGGACGGCGTGTGGCGGCTTTATATAAGGCTGCCGGAGCGAGGCCGACCCTGATTGGTCCAGGCCGCGGCAGCGCGCGCTGTGACAGACACGCTATTGGCTAACAACAATTTGAAAATGAAATAAATCACTCCTCCACAAAGAAACACAGGACAGCTTTTATTTGACTGAAACTAACATACAACATAACATACAAATATCCATACATTCATCTATGTTCTTATTACATATATTCATGCTCACAGAACACGTCTGAAGCATTTTTTTGGAAACATTAACTGCTTACACTAAACATGAATACTACAAATTAGTGAAGCCCATACAGTATAAAACTTATTCAAACTGTTGAATCATGACTATTATTATAAAGTTTTCACACGCACACACACACACGCGCACGCACACACGCACGATTGCAGCTCTCAGGTGAAGTAGTGGGTGGTCCTGAAAAGGACCTTTACTTGTCAGTAACAGCAGCGGTTTTACTTGGAGCTGGTGTACTTGGTGACGGCCTTGGTGCCCTCGGACACGGCGTGCTTGGCCAGCTCTCCGGGCAGCAGCAGGCGGACGGCGGTCTGTATCTCCCTGGAGGTGATGGTGGAGCGCTTGTTGTAATGAGCCAGACGAGAGGCTTCACCGGCGATGCGCTCAAAGATGTCGCTGACGAACGAGTTCATGATGCCCATGGCCTTGGAGGAGATGCCGGTATCGGGGTGGACCTGCTTCAACACCTTGTACACGTAGATAGCGTAACTCTCCTTGCGGGTCTTCCTCTTCTTCTTGCCGGTCTTGGTGGCTTTTGACACGGCCTTCTTGGAGCCTTTCTTGGGTGCTTTCACTTGATCAGGCATAATTAATCCGACTAGATGTCTTTCAAACTAATGACCCTGTAGTTGCCCAAGCAGCAAACTTATGTGCGATAAATGCAAATTTTAGTGTGCTGTTGCTCGAACAGGATTGGCTGATTTATAAACTCGCTTGAGCATGCGCAGCATACGTAACGTTTCCTGTGCGGAATAGCTCAGTACAGATAGTAAACAACATGCAATAAATACAAAGACAAAACTGAATCTAGAAAACAAAAACAACTTTGAAAGTTGCTGCGACTAAAGATACAGATATAGCAACTGGATGACCCTTCTATATAACTATATAATACAAGTGTATCAGTAGTGTTTTAGAAAAACAAGATGTTATTTTGAAATAGTAAACAGATACATGACAATCCCCCAAGCCCTGGGTTGTCTAAGGAGCAGTTATATCGTTCCTGGGTCAGTTTGATCCTGTGTCTAACTGACAGGTTCAATACCAGGAAGAGTAACTTTTCACAAAACAATTTGAACATATATGTTTTTGAATTTTCCAAGGCCAAGTCAAGACAATTTTATTTCTATAAAAATGCTATTTTATGACACTTTACATATAGAACAGGTCTCATCCTGTAAATTAAAGAGTAAATTTACCCAGTGTTATTGTCATCACGTCACCAGCATGAGGGAGAGAGGAGCTCAGTGCATCATGGGAAGTCCCCCGGCAGTCTAGGTATATATTTTGCATAGATGGATGATTCATTATTAATATGTACAAACTGAAATCGACCTGATAAATATGTCTTAACCCAGCTTAATGCAGTTCTAGTTGAACTGTATCACTTAAACTGTGTACCATCAGAACAGAACTCAAATGTCAAATGGAAAGACTCAAGTAAAGTACAAGTACATCAAAATTATATTTAAGATAGAACTTGAGTAAATATACTTAGTTACTTCCCACTACTTTCTGCATCCTAATTATTTTCAGATGAGTGTTTAGAGACTCAATAACTTCTACAGAGAGCGAGCAAACACTTCAAAATGAGACTCCAGTGGTGGTGACAAAGAACATATAGATACACACATTACATAACAACACCAGCATGTGAGCACCCACGACACCTCTAAATCAAGAGGATATTTGATGCTAAACAGACTGTAAATGTGTCAGATATCCACTTGATATGACTAACTCACACTGATGAAGCCTCAGAGAAGCTTCACAATTCACAAACAGTCGGTATGAAAAGGAGGAATGATCACTGTTCATATGGACATCTGACTGATGATTAACACACTGGAAACATGTGAACTGGTCCTTTAACATACCAACGATTGCATGTGCAAAATTGTCTTCAATTAAACAAAGGTAAAACTGAAATAACTGTTTCAGGAGCTAAAGAAGAATGATTAAAAGTCAATGCTTGGCTTCAGTTAGTAATGTTAAGATTAAAGCCTTTTCTGTTCACCACTGCCTTTTATTAAATCAAATTTGATGCTTTTAATCAATACTGCTGTACTGCAACATTTATTCTCCAGGTTTATCTGTTTTATTTTATTTTAGCTTTTTTATTTTCTGTTTACTCTTTAATTGTATTTAAACGTCTTTTGTAATGTCTTGTGTTTCTTTAGCATTTTGTTGTGGTGTAAATAAAAGTACTGTACAAATAAACTATATATGTCATGTTAAGTCCTCCATACTCCATCAGGCGGTAGTGCGCTACAAAAACATGTGTGATGACGCGCTCCGACCTCAGTGAAGAAGAACTCGTCTACCCACAATTCCTCTTTCCGTTTTCCAATCATTCGATTCCTAAGATGGCGGACCGGCGGCGAAGGAGGAGGCGCGCGTCCCAGGACAGCGAGGACGACGACGAGTCAGGTTCGGGCTCGGACAGCGGGAGGTCGGGCTCCCCAGCGACCAAGAGCCGAGGGAGAGAGCCCGAGCCGGTGGAGGCTGTAGCGGGCCGGGTGGAGGCGAAGAACGACGTGGAGTCCGAGTGTGTGAGTAGCTAACTACCGGGCGGGGAGCTAACGGTTAGCTCGCCGAGCTGTCGGATGCGTGTCCCGACAGGGAGCTGTGGCAAATACCGCTCTCAGAAAGCTTTAACCGGCGGCTCGAGTCTTGCTTTGGTTCCATATTATCACCGGGAAATCGCTTATAAATAATTTAACTGTAGAGCTACTTGACTCTGGACAAAAACAACTTAATGTCCTATACTTAGCCGGCGTTAGCTTGAAAGAAACTACGTTGGAGAAGTTTTAACCGTTAGGTCTATTCTGTCAAACATATCACGTCATTTAACGTGTAACTTGAATATGGCGTGTTAAATTGACCGTTTATAACGCCGTTAACCCCACAAGTTAACCTGACTTTGTTCCAGTATGTGAAGCCGAAAAGGCGCCAGTGGGGACGCATTTCCACAGGCAGCAGCTGTGTCCATAACACCGACCTGGGCTTCTCCTCTGAAACTTTCTGGTTGTGCTACCAGAGATTAAAACTGTTGACTGCATGTGCATCCGGCTAGTTTGTCAGGCAACCAGGCAGACGTCGTCGCCACTCCGGTGTGTCTGTGGTGTCAGGAGGCGGCTATGAAAGTGGATTTTTGTTTAACCCCTCAGCTAGGCCCCGCTAAAGCTGCGGCTCCATCGCGTCCGGTTGCCACGTCCAGCAGGCGTTTACCCCACAGATACACCACCCGGTTACTGTTGGCACAACACACGTCTTCTCTGTGGCACTGAGTGCGTTTACATGTGGTTTTGATCATATTCTGGATGGAACAAGAAAAACCCGGTTTTTCATGTCCCTGTTTACATGGTTCTTGCAGGATCCATGTTTCTGGCAGAACCTCAGCTTCTTCCTGTACAAACAATGTTCTGGAACCGTATTAGTGTGGTTCTCACAATATTCTTGTACAGAACATGAGAAACTTGGTCAGTTGTCTCCCTCTCAGGGTTTCTGATCACGCGTCTCTATTTCTCCCCATCTAACTCCTTTTCTCTACCAACAAACAGTGGTCAGATATCTCATGTGACTGCCTCCACAGAGGTTAAATACCTGGGTTTCCACACCAGCTAGTTGGACTAGTCCCAGCCTAGTCAAGCTAGCATGAACTGATGAAGCCTCTTGAATGAGAGGCGAAACGTCTTCAAAGACAAATAACCAAGCCCAGTTGCGTTTGATTTAATTTCCTTGAGATAACATAACCTGGATGAATGAGAATATTCACAGGCTCCATTACCATCAATGGACTGAAGTCTCTATGTTCTTGGTTCTGTGGGTGGTGTTGTGATTTGATGAACGTGGTTCAGACATTCAGACCGACATGACGTGTCAGAGTTTATCTGTATGGGTCTGATTTGAGCTGCACCAGTCTGATGTAAACACTAAATAAGCTCACACCTGCTTCACCTTGTTAGCCTGATATTCTGTTTTATCATTTGATTGTAGAACATCACTAAATAATTAATTTGGTGTTCACATGAAGAGCATAAATCACAATAAATAAATAAATCAGTCATTTCTTGCAGCACACTGTCGACTGTACACACCATGTTCATTCCTCAGAGTACAAACATGCACAGTCTTGTTGTTTTAGGGAGGTTTCAAATAAAATCTGGAAAGTAGTGTACCAGAGTTATTTTGCTGCAACACATCTTCATTCAATAAGGTGTGTTGCTTTGAGTTTTATAAACCTGGATGTGTGTTTATCCTTTCACTGGCACCTGAAGCAAAAACTATTAATAACTGTTTATCACAGTCCACGTTGTTTTGCTGTGATGTTTTGGAGAAACTTACAGTTTCACAGACTTGATGTTTCTGTTTCCCTCTTGTGTCTTTGTAGGAGAGTGAAGATGGAGTAGGAGAAGGTAAGACATCAACCTTTATGTATCATATAATTCAACATTTGTTTAGGCCTGTGAACTGTTGCAAAATCTCTGAGGGTCACATGATCTTTCTGTCCGTCCAGCTGTCCTCTCTGACTACGACAGTGCAGATCCAGAGGAAAACGGCTCCCACTCGGAGGTAAAAACACACCAGATGAATGATCTGAGCCTCCATCTATCTGGAAACATCATCAGTACTATTGATCCTACAGTTACAGCTGCAACAATTCATTGATTGGTTGCCCACTATTAATTAAACTATTAAAATACTATAAACATATGCTAATGAATGAATCGTTTTGAATCACATTTATGTGAATATTTGTAAATGTGAATAAAATAAATGACTAAAAACAACAGGTGCAGTTTTCTAATAACACAGACTTCCTGTTCCCTCAGGGAGTGGAAGAGGAGGAGGAAGCAGAGCAGTACAGTGACGAAGAAGCTCCAGCAGCAGCCAGTGAACCCGAACCGGGCATAAACCCTGCTGCTGAGGTCCCAACGCAAGGAGAGGAAGAGGAGCAGCAGGATAAACAGGAGCAGGCAGGGGGTGGAGGAGGAGAGAGTAAAGAGGAGAGCAAGGTGGAGGAGAAAGGAAACCTAGCTGGAGAGAGACAGAGCGGCGACGGACAGGTGAGACACACTGAACCGATTCAGTAAACAGTATGTTCCAATGTGGATTAAATATTCCCCCAAACATGCACCAGTTTATCCAGTTTCAGTACGTTGGGAAAATACTGAGTAATGTTTGTGAAATGTGTCTAAAATATGCATCGCACGACGAGCTGAAAGACAAACAAACCTTCAGCCAGACAGCATGATGTCATTACAAAGAAACGTTTGTACCAAACCTGCAGGAGTCCACAGATGATCCTGAGACGAAGGCTGGAGGAAAACCCGGCCAGAAGCTCGATGATGATGAGGACAGAAAGAACCCAGCCTACATCCCACGGAAGGGTCTGTTCTTCGAGCATGACGTCAGAGGACACGCCCAGGAGGAGGAGAGGTACGGACAGCAGCTTGGACAAAATAGTGTTTGTGGAATCTGGAAATCGATTCAGAATCAAACAAAATAAGATAATTATAGCAATTTGAGTTACTTTTCTGTTTGTTTAGGGTTTTTTGTGTGTGTGAATAACCTCTAACCCTCAAACTTTTTACCAACATGCTGTGACAGAAACAGCTTATTTATGTAATTTAATCTTAACCATATGGTCCAAATATAAGCTGCTTTAGAGGTCAATGTCACAGAAACTCATGTTTGTAATTTTGCATTTAAACTTTTATACACTGATCCACACGTTTTGACATTTTATAGACCAAACAATTAATCGGTTGATCAAGAAAACTAATTGGCAGATTAATGATAATAAAAACAATCATTAGTTGCAGCGCTAGAATGGACTTTTAACTGCGTCATGTCTCCGTGCCTGTGTCCTATCAGACCTAAAGGTCGAAACAGGAAGCTGTGGAAGGATGAAGGTCGCTGGGAGCATGACAGGTTCAGGGAGGAGGAGCAGGCACCAAAGAGCCGCGAGGAGCTCATCGCTATCTACGGTTATGACATCCGCAATGGCAGCGGCCCTGGAGAGCGACCGTACAGGCAGCGCAGGCCCCGGTGAGATACTGAAGTCTACCTTTAACCCTCCAACTGTCTTCAGGTCAATGTGTGATTTTTGTCCTCCCTGGTCGACCTCTTATAAAGCATGAAGCATAAATTATCACTGACTGATAGACCTTGTGAATAAAATGGGGAGGAATTGAGTATTTTGGATTATCACAGACTGGTTTATGTCAAATATTATCCAGGAGAGGAAAAAAACGAACAAAACTTAGTTTCAACTTTTCAGAACATTTTTAATTAGATTTGAACTAACTGTGTCTGTGTGCCTGTCTGCCATCAGTGTATGAGTGTGTGTAAATGCTGCCACGTATTGTAAAGCACTTTGAGTGGTCAATGAGACTAGAATATATATAGTTTCTACATCCTACATCTCAAAATAATATTTCCAATATAGCAAGTAAACTTGTGTCCTCCCTCCACTCGTCCTCTTGTCTCTAATCTGCGTTTGTGTCTCTGCAGACAGAGTTTGTCTCCCAGCAGAGACAAACGCTGGAGGGAAGGAGGAGAGCGAGCGGGTCGCTCCTGGAACCGAGGAGGAGCTCCACCTCCATCAATTCACCCCCCCTCCTCCGCTCAGCGTAGCAGCAACTCTTCTAGACCGCCTCCCTCCCGCAGCAGACCGCCCCCCCAGAATCAAATGCACCTCCCGCCTCAGTCCCAGTACAGGAATAATGAATCAAATGCAGCCCAGATGCATCCCAGAGACCGACAGGGCTCCAAAGCTCAGCCAGAGCCTGCAGGAGACAGAGGCGTAGTCAGCAGGCGTGGCGGCGGGGGGAGGGGAGGCCCCTCTGTGGTCGTCGAGGACATTACAGTCAGCCAAGGTGGCGTTGGGGACGGGGACCAGGGCTTAAATGCTGTAACGCTGGCCTCGTCGTCTGCATCGCCGAGGCGACAGCAGCGGGAGCAACGAGGGAGCACTGACAGATCTGCATCTGGATTGGCTACCTCTACCCCTGATCCCACCCTTCAGTCGCCAGTGGCAGCAGCGACCAATCAGGAAGCTTCCCCTCCCACTGAGCGGCCGGTAGAGCGTAAATCCTACTCACTGGCTCGCAGGACGCGCTCCCGGCCTGCAGACCTGGGCAGCAAACAGCCATCCATGGAGGAGTCTGCAGCTGGAGGGAACGCCTCCTCCCCCAGCAGCACGGGAGGGAAGAGCTGGACGGGAGGCGACGGGCCGAACCAGGCAGGAGGAGGGGGAGGTGCAGGAGGAGGAGGAGGCCTGGCGGAGCTGGACCAGGATGTGGCTCGGCTCAGTCTGGCAGGACAGAGCTGGAGCCAGAGCCCGACCTCGTACATCCGCTCAGAGATGAGAGGTGAGCAGAGATGGATTTTATATATTTATAATTGTTTTTTATAAATTATAATATAAGTCGAGTGTGAGGTGCTGCTGGTTCTGCCAGTAAATTTCCCTTTTCTATATTTCAAGTATTTTTTTCCTCAAAATACTGTAATACCCACAATCCTCGGCAGCCATCAGAAGTGAATCAGGGTGATGGCAAATTTAACAATTTATAGGTTTTTCACTGTTAACTGAATTTTAAGGTCAGAAATGCATCATGGGAGCTGTAGGTCATTTCTACACTGTTTTCATGTCCACATTTTTGTTTTGACACATCGCTTCATTTTGCTTGATTTCATTTTTGTGACATTATCACTTCATTTTTTTTCATTAATATTTCTCATCCCAAAAAGTCATAATCCAGATTATTTCTGGCATGTTTGCTCATAAAACTGCTAAAATGATCATAAAACTAGTCGGTGAATGATTTTCTGTCTTTTATTTATTTTATGGATGATTTTATTTTAATTCTTACATGCTGTTGTTTTATTTGTGACTGTTATGCACTTTTTACACAAAATGATTATTATTTAAAGAGAACATTAAAAGCTGACATTTTCCTCCACAGGCCTCCCCAACCCCATGCACATCCCCAGCGGCCCGCCTCAGTTCTCTGGCATGGAGGAGATGGGCGTCGGTTCGAACCGGGCCAAACGCTACTCTTCGCAGCGTCAGAGAGCCGTCCCCGAGCCGGCGCCGCCCCTGCACCTGGGAGTGATGGAGGGACACTACTATGAGCCCAGTAAGCTCACCAACAGCTCAGTTGATGTTTTTCCTTTTTATATGCATTTATGTACAAGTTTGAGAATTTCGTTTTCGTTGCGTTTCTTTCGCATGTTTCTAAAGAAACGCAACGAAAAATTCTCAAACTTGTTTCAGTTTACTATATTTTTAGTTTGACAGGTTTACAGCATTCACTATGTCTACAATTAGAATATATTTATTTCTTTTTAATATTGATATATATTAATATAATTTCTTTTCCTTCCTTCCTTCCTTGGGTGCTTTTCATTTAGTCTCCTTGCTTCCTTCACTCTCCTCGCTTCCTTATGTCTCAGCTCTAAGATGAGAGAATGAAAACTTGAATCATTTTAAGGAGACGACAACCATTCATGATGGACGTCACCTCCACTGTCAAATATGTAGAATTTAAGTAACAGTTTAAACTTGAAATTCATGTACAGATAATTAACACTGTTAATTATTTTCTATAGTGATAGCTGGAAGGAAATAAACTCGTAACTGGTGAGGGAGCACAGCTTCTGTCGTCCTTCTTTCCCCTCTTCCTTTTTTCCTGGTTCCTGATCGCTGTGATTGATTGGTGCGTCTCTTTTTAACAGTGTCGTACCAGGGACCAATTTATGCCCATGGGGATGGCCCCGCCCCCATCCCGCCGCAGGGCATGCTGGTCCAGCCGGAGATGCACATCCCTCACCCCGGTCAGTGGAGTTCAGGTTCTGCTGCTGAATTTGATGTTATAAATGTTTATATGTGAGATTCATGTCTGTGCCTCCTCCTCAGGCCTCCATCCCCACCAATCAGGCGGCCCGATCGCCAACCCCGCCATCTATGGAGGCCCGCCAGTGTCTCTGTCGCCAGGGCAACCACAGCAACTGCTGCCTCCGCCTTTCTACCCTCCACCAGGGGTCATGACCTTTCCTTACCCAGCCATGTATCCAACCCCACAGGTACGGCCTCACCTGTAAACAACAAACTAGAGACTCTATAAATATCCAGTGTATTGATTATTGATTTACTAGTGCTTGGGAACATGCTGGACTGCTGCTATGTAAGTATTAGGAAATTAACAGTAGGTGGCACTAATTCTTCAGCCAGCAGCATTTAACCCAAACATCAGCTGCTGAATCTGTCCGCAGACGCTGTTTCTGCTTTAGAGGTAAAAGTAGCGGCTCCAGAATCAAATGATGGACACCATGATGACCAGTTTCATGTGTTCATCTGCAGAGTGTTAGTCTCCTGGCGCCACACTCGCATCACATGACTCATGTACACCATCATTGATTCACTCTGCTGTGTCTCAGGGTCAGGCTCAGGTGACGTATGGAGGTGTGACGTACTACGACACGATGCAGCAGCAGGCTCAGCCCAAGCCATCCCCCCCCCGCCGCACGTCCCAGCCCGTCACCGTCAAGCCCCCCCCTCCAGAGGTGCCCTTTGCCTCAGAGTGACACCTCACCCTCCCCGCCACCCAGTCTCAGCCACAGCCCGAGCCCAAAGCTACAGGTGAGACCACCTCTTCCTCACCGATCATACTCGTTCACTACATTAGCCTGCTAGCCACGTAGCTACCTTCATACTCTCTCTCTCTGTCTCTCTCGCTCTCTCTTGCTCTCTCTCTCACATCAGTTCTATTTCAAAATTCAACTTAATTTATTTTCATGAGCAAAAAGTGAAATATTCACAGAAAGAAGTATTACTTTAAAAAGCAATCATTTATTTATTTTATAGCACCTGAAGCGTCTCTTAGTTTTTCCCTCTTCTGTGTGTTTGTAGGAGCAGGTTGGGAGGGTTGGTGAGGAGCTGTGGGCCCCAACAGCAACCGCCAACGTCACTGAGGGAGGGACGAGTGGACGGATTCGAAGCCTGGAGGAGGAGGCAGGTGACCCACAGCATCGCTGCTGGAATACGACTGATTCCTTTTTGTTTTTCGTCTTTTCAACCCTGTAGCTGTTTTGGCGGGTCAGTGAAAATGAACCTAAAAACGTAAACGTTTGCCTGCCGGACTGACGAGTTCAAACCCTTTAGAGCCACTTTGAAGCATTTACCGCCATGAGAGTCAGATGTTCGGCTTCACGCGGTTTTCTACTGAGCTGTCGGGACGTGTCGAAATGAAGCATTGAGGTGTTTTTATTTTTGTCTTGTTTTTTCTTCTCGTGGTGAAGTTTGACTTGTTTGAGTCAACAGATGATAGTTTCTCTGTGGAACGTACTGACTCTCTGTTCTCCGGTTATTTTATCCGTTTATTTCTGTCTAATAGGAAACTTGTGTGTTTTCATTTCCACAATCATCCTAGTTACTGTGTAAACACACACATTTAAAGCAGAATTAATTAAGAGCTTCAGCAGTTGGAGGATGCTTGTATATAGTTTGACTGCAGCTTTCGTGTCATGTTCCTTTTTATTCGTGGCTTCCTGTAAACGTACACGTTACAGTTGCAGCTTCCAGGAGCTGCAGCAGGTTTTGTGTTGTTTAGTCTCCTTCACTCTGTTCTTTACATTCAGTTATATATCGCTGCATGTTCTGGCCTCATTTTGAGTCTCAACACTCTTGAAGATGATGCATTGCATCAAGGGCTGCAACTCATGATTTCCTCTTTTTTTATTTTTTTTTATTTAAGTACCTGTTACAAGGCGACAGCTTGTGATGGATTACTTTCATTAACAATTCATCTGTATTTTCTTCATTAATTCATTAGTCGTTTGGTCTGTGAAGTTTAAAATGTGTTATGTCCCAACTAGAGCTGCAGCGATTAGTCGCCAACTATTCTGATAGTCGATTAATAGTTTTTGTTTGTTTGTTTTTTTAAGTGGCAATGGACAACTTCAAATGCCACCTCCTTTTTTCCTTCCTTCACTCTGTAATGGAGGCATGAAAACACTTCACTGTGCAGTCAAGATTCACTTCATTATGATAAGTTAAAGTCTTTCCACTTTGAGAAAACACGTTCACATCCTCTGATTCCAGCTTTTTAAATGTGAATGTTTTCTGGTTTCTTTAGTCTCTGAGAGTGAACTGAATATTTTTTGGTTGTAGACAAAATAAAACATCTGAGGACGTCATGTTGGACTTTGGCGAACACTCATCCACAGTTTTCACCATTTTATTGACCAAACAAGTTATCAGTTAATCCAGAAAATAATCAGCAAATTAATCATTATTGAAAAATATTATGAATTGCATCAGAAAAATGTGGATCAGTGTTTCTCAAAGCACAACACAACATCCTCAAATTTTGTCCACAACAGAAAGATATTCAGTTTACTGTCACAGAGGACTAAAAACAAAATGTATATTTCGATTTAAGAAGCTGCAGTCAGAGAATTTAAACTTATTTTCTTACAAATTGATTAAAAACAATCAATTGATTATCAAAATACTTGACAATTTGTTCTTTTGTCCATGGACTTGGAGGGAGAGAAGTCGACCAACAGCCCAAAAACAGTCTTCAGATTAAAGTAGCTTCAGTTACATGATTGATGGTGTTTTTCTGCCTTTTTTTATTTTATTTTTTTTAAATGTTATATCTGTCTTCAGAATTTTGCCACATTTTCTCTCAGCATTATAGCTAATGCAAAGTATGTCACTAAAGTATATATATATACTCCTAATTTTACTTTTAAAACATCAGAACGGCCTTAAAATCCCAACATGTATAATATATGTGTAATTATAGAATATTATTATAACACCCAAAAACATTCAGAAATATTACAGAGAACGCAAGCGTTTTTTTTTGTTTGTTTTTTTGTTTAATTTGAGGTTATGAGAAGCTCTGATGGGAAAATGAGGAGCAGAAAAAGTTGCACAAAGGTCCCTGAGAGAAGCTGCTGCTGCTGGAGGAGGCGTTTATCATCGCTGTATATATGAAATCTAAATGTGTATATAGAAGCTTGAACGGAGAAAATAGAGCAGTAAACATATTCTAATAATACGAATGTTAACAATGGATGAATTTACGGTAATTTAGAGAGAAGCAACAGCTCTGTGGCTTTAGCTCTGTTTTTTTCCTTTTTTGAAATGTCACTGTTTAATTTTAATACTATTTTTTTTATCTTTAGTAAACACAGGAGTGAACTGACGACTCACTGCTCATGACTTGTTTGTTTTAACACCCTCAAAGTCACACTGAGAGAAAGAAATCCACTTTACAAAGCTGAAATGATTTTTACATTTGTTTTTCCTGCAAAAAGTCTCTAACTCACAAACAAACAAACAAACATTATATTTTCAGAGTTGAAGGTCAACATTTCTCCTCTTCAGCAGTGTGTTTCAGGAAAAGCTGCTCGTGGTCTGATGTCAAATTAAAAACGCAAATCGAGAAATATTCGTCATTAAAGTCAATCTGGATAATTAACGGTGACCCGTATGTTAAATATGGAAGCCCATTCCTGCCAAGAAAGAGATGAACTTACAGAAATGATAAAAAATACTCACGGAAAGTAAAAATTACAGTTAGAATTTAATTTACGCTAATTTCAATTTTAACCTGTTTGATTTTTAAATGCGGTTTGGTGTAAAAGCTGTTGTACTAAACATCCAGACTGAGATCATTAAAGGACAAACAGGTTTATTTGTATTGTCTGATTGATTAGTGGCTATAATCATTGAAAAGTAAACATTTGATCTGAAAATTATATTAAGGTTCAACCTCCTGCTGAATAACGGGTCAAAAATGAAAAAATATGGAGTCGCAGGTTTGCTGTGATATTTTATTATTTTGACTTGCCGTGAGTATTTTCTTCTCCTGCAGAAAACGGACACTTTTATTAAGTTGCATTAAACTCTTTTCTACCAGCTCAGATTTAAAAACGGTTTCATCACCACCAGAACATCTGATGCCTTTTAAAGACTCTTCCAACTCAACAAGTGATTCATTTCAGCTTCTTGTGAATGTTCAATCAGTTGATTTTGTTTTGATTTTCATTAGTTATAAGTTTATAAGTTCTTTAATAAGTTTGTTTCTAACTTTGTTTTTCATTACTGTTAAACTCCCGAGTTGAACGGTAACCGACTCAGCTGCCCGGTTTGATGACATCTGTTAACTGTTTGACCTTTGACCTGAGCTGTCCAGACTGTTCACTGTGAGGACAGCACTCACTTGTTTGTGACGACAACCATGATGATGATGATGATGATGATGACGATGACGACTGCATCCATGGTTTTGTTTCTGTTCGTATGTGGAGAACGTTGTCGTCCACACAGAGGATCAATAAAGAACTTAATAATAAACTGTTTGTTTCATCTCAGAACAAATTTTAGTTTTTTAAGAACTAAAGGTTCATGAATTAGAAACAAATGAAGAATGAAAAAGGAAAGAAAGACAGAGCAAAATGATGGTAAAGAAAAGGTGAAAAAAGGAAGATAGATGGCATAAAAGAAAGTTAAATAAAAGCAAAAACAGGCAGAACTAAGAAATGTGGAAGAAGAATTCATTAAACATTGTAAAACAGGCCAACAAATATGCTGAAATAAAATCTGCTCATTTTAAATGGTTACATAGTCATAGTATATTATGTATACATACAAATACCACATCTGTGTATATACACAAGTTTTTAATTTTAAAATGTTATGGTGCAGATAAACTTGATATGTAGGTAAAAAAAAATAACTCGATCTAAATTTCAGACGCATCATTTTTATAAAGTTAATGTTTTCTGTTCTTATTTAAATAACGTTTAAAAAGTGAAAATGTGATACAGTTGTTTATTAGCTTTACTTTAACCCCAATGCCCAGTTTAAAACCTCCCTCTGACAGACCACAGAGGTTGAATTACAGGGTTAAATCAAGCAGAAATGAGTGGTATGGCCCTTTAACAGCTGAACCTCACTTTACGGTGAGCAGCTGCTGCTGAATATTCATGAGGGGGAGAAACACTGTCATCTGATTGGCTGTCAGACCCTGTCAATCAGACTTATATAAGAGCCTCTCCCAGGTTATAAATATTCATATTAACAGTCAGAAAGACAATAATTTAGAAAATGACTGAACTTGGAGACAAGGCAATACATCAAGCTCATAATACTTACGTACTTCTACCGTAGGATTTTTCATGCAGGACTTTAACTTGTAATGGAGTATTTCTACATTGCTGTACTAGTACTGTTACTGCAGTAATGGATCTGAGTACTTCTTCCACCACTGAGCAGCAAAACCAAATGGTTTTTTTTTTCTTTTGGTGCTGTAACGCTGGCATGTTGCGAGATGATGTCACATCCTGTTTGTGCTTCCAGTTTATGATGATGATGATGATACTGTGTGTCTGTCACCTGAGCCAGCAGAGCAAGTCACTGAGCGTGTGCAGAAGTCAGCCTGGTGATGTCACAGGCCTGTTACACACGTGTACACACACACACACACACAGTATGACAGCGTTGTGTAATATACTGTGTCTTGATGCCTTTTTTAAAGTTATAATCCTCATGTTTGATACTGTTTATGGCCGTCTTCTCAGCAGTAGTTTAAATCCAGTAATTACTTGTCTATATCGGCCCAAATATAAAAAACAGCTTTTCTCAGTATCTGCCAGATGAAAACATGTTTCCCACCTCGACGTGTCTCTAACCCAGAACAGAGCTTTGCACCATGATGCTCTGTAAAGGTGCTCTATGTAAGATTGCACCAACTAATGGGGGGCAGCAGAAATCACAGTCCACAATTAGCCACAAATAGGTATTATTGGGAAAAACTGATCACATATTGGGAATTATAGGATGGGTGGGGCTAGCTGGTTAGCATGCTAACATCATCAGAAATGGCCTAAAATTATAAATGTCATGACATGACACATTTCTAACCAGAAGATGTGAGTTTACACAGAAAGACACTGAAACTGCACATCAAACTGATCACTAAAGTATTGATCACAGAGTCGTCATTAAACAGGCTTAACCCTAACCATCTGCCAGATCTCTGAAGCTAACAGCTAATTCTTCCTTCTGGGGATGAAGAACATTTGACATCCATTACTGTGATTTGTGGAGTTTATAGACCTTGAACAACACGTCGTTCAGCAGATTTGAGTGTTTGTTTTCTCGTCTTGTCTCTGGTGATGGAGGTGGTGTCAGTTTACTGCAACATATTGCAAACTGCTCCTGCAGGAGGAGTCAGCCATGCATACATGAGGAGGAGGAGGAAGGTATGGTGATTAGAGTGAGTGTGTGCGTGTGTGTGTGCGTGCATGCGTGTGTGTCAAGTTACAGTTTGCAGTCCAGCCGATCTTTGTGGTTATGAAAATGACACGATTGAGTTACAACACACATATCAATAAAGGGTCATGTGACTATCAGGAATCAAAAGTCAACAGATGTACACATGTCAACGTTGACGTGTTAATACACAGTTTGCTCTCTCACTGACTTGATTCAGCTCTGTGATCTAACGGTGACCACCTGTGATGTAGATGTTGGAGCCACGAACAGGGTGGGCTGGGGTCTGGTGGTCAGGAAGCCAGGTGCAGGTGCTGATGTCTCTAGGTTTAGTGATGAGAACGGAGATGACGGCTGTATTAAATGCAGAGCTTGAACCGAAGACGAGGGAGACTGGACTGAACCAGAACCAGTCTGTCAAAGCACCTGGTGATGACGGCTGCTCACAACTCCCCAAACTGTCCACGCAGGTCCAAAGGTCATCTCTCATTTTATAAAATGACCACATTATAAAACTGTACTTGTTTTCCCAAAATGTCCCACTTTTCTCACTTTAGATCATCATGTCCCCTTTCAAAAAATGTGTGTGTGTGTGTGTGTGTGTGTGTGTGTGTGTGACCCATATGTAGGCCTACTGTGTAAGTATATTACTTTAACAGTAATGCAGGTCTAATGGAGTATTTGTACTGTGTGGTAAAGATACTATACTTCTTATACTACTAGTATACTGGTTGGTTGGTTGGAGTAATTGTACTGCTGATGAATATTATGCTCTTTGTCGTCAGGGATATTTTCACTCCCATCAATTTTACAGCACTGGAAGTAAACGTGCGTGCTCCCGTCCTCTCGGTCGGTCGGGAGCGCGCAACTGCAGCAGATCAGAGAGGGAGGGAGGGAGGGAGGAGAGGAGAGGAGCGAGTGTGAATGTTACGAGTCACTTCTCATTTCACTAATTTAGCAGAAGGGAGGGGGAGAGGGGGGTTGACAGTGTGTTGGTGATCCGGGGAGAGAGAGAGGTAGAGAGAGGCTCTGCAGTATCTGACCTGAAAACAGCCGAAAAGCACCGCTGCTGAGAAAACCTACAACACCCAAACGCACCAACACGCACCGGCCCGGCGGGTTGTTCCTCCTCCAGGTGAGCGAGCTGTTAGGAGGAGAAAAATCTTCATTCACCCGCCGATTATCTCGGAGATATCACGGAGAAATCCGCCGCTGGTAACGCGGTGTCCCGGTTCCCATCACCGTGAAACCCCAGAGGAGGAGCTCCGCTTTGGCTTCATATTCTCCAATCTTCCGCCCGCGGATCGTGCGCTCGCTGCCGGAGCCGTCGTTGGTGTTTACGCGGCTGCAGTGAGCGAGAGGGGGAGGAGGACGCGGTGCAGCCGGGGAGGAGCGGCCGAGAGCAGGGTAGGTCTCTGGCGGAGAAGCGCGGTGATATCCGAGGATCAACAGAAGCAGCGCCTCCCGCCACAAATGGGTTAAAATTGGCCGTGCAGAGCCTCAGAGGGACCGCTCATACCTGCTCACACCTGCCCACCGTCCGACCTGCAGGGTCGGTATGATGTAGGAGCCACCTGCCCCCCGTTCTGCCTCTGCATCGCCATCCTTTACCCTCCCACCCACACCCACCCACACCCACACACCCACCATGCCGGCGGGTATGAAGCCGCTGGAGAAGTTCCTGAAGAAGCAGACCACGGCGCTGACCCGGGCCGGGGGCTTTGTTGGCGGGGTGGCAGATAAGGCCGGCGGCGGGACCGGAGCATCCCGGCGGAGGGCCAGTCTGTCCCGGGTGGTTCCCTTCTTCAGGGAGACGTCGCCGGAGAGCGGCCAGGCCCGGGAGGTGTTCAGGTGAGCGGAACCTGTTTACTATGATGATTAATGATGAATTAGTTAATTTATTTACCTCCATGGACCTCCACAGTATATCCATATTATATCCATATCGTGATATGAGACTAGATATCTCATAATATCGTGATATGACGTATGCTGTCGTTTCCATGGTGTTAAAGGTGCATTACAGCAACTCTTCTGAACTTACCTGACTGTTCTTTACTGATCATTTTTCTCAAACATTTCATTGTGTAAATATTTTGTGAAAGTACCAGTTGTCATCCCAACAATATTGTGGCATTATTGATATCGAGGTATTTCGTGATATTTGCGTTTGTCTGTATTGGCCAGCTGTACTCAGGTACTTCCTGTTTATCCATAAAAGTCATAAAGCTCATCATAAATGAATTATTGTAACCTGGTCGGGAACCTCTGATTAAGGTTCTGATTTTAATAATGTAATTAGAAGATTCATGTGAGGAATAAAATATAAAATAGATTTTTATGATCATTTTTAAAAATCTGTGACAAAAAAACATAAAATTAATCAATTAGTAAAACTATGTTGACAATCAATTGTTGAGATTTAAGCTCATATATGACCTCTACATCACCATCTGTGACCTTTGACCCTCTGCAGCCCTGACAGTGAGGACCCCCCCTCTTGGCCCTCAGCCACGGCACCCGGTCTAGTGTCCAGCAGCGCTAACGGCTCTGGTTCTGGTTCTGGAGGAGGAGACGTCCGCAGTCCGTCCCTGTCCAGCGATGAGCAGAGCTCGGAGGCCAGCCTGATCACAGAGACACAGAGTGGGGGAGGAGGAGGGGGGACGCCTCTTTATCCCGACACACCCGACCACCTGACGCTCATCATGCTGGACACCGTTGCTGGGAAACGATCCGGACTCTGCACAGGTAGAACGGCTGCAGACATGCTGGTGTAGCTACAGTAGCAATGCTAACACATCTTCATTACAGCTTCATGACCTCTGATGAGCGGCGGCATCGTTTTCAAATGCAACTGTTCATAGTTTCAGTTTGAAGGTGATTTTTTTCCCTTGTTTGCAGAATATTTAATGTTCTTCAGGGGACGTGATGTCGTTTAAATACGGGGCAGAAATAACTGCCCCCCCTTAATTATTTTAACCGTTAACACCCAAAAGTTATTTAGAACAAGTATGAACACGAGCAGATACTTGAGATTAGGACACTGTGTCCAAAACCTGTTGAGCAAAAACAGAGTTCAGCTCTTCATGTTTTTGCTTTCGGACAGAAAACAGAAAGACTCGAGATGTAAATACAAATTACTACAAGCTGACTTTCTCTGTTTCTGAAAGCGTCCGTGTGGATATGTGACAGAAACATTTAGTGAAGCAAAAAAATCCAACAAATTATCTGGTTGCAGCTTCGTCTATGAGTTTGAATGTTTTATATCTATAATAGATTTGGGGTTTTGGACTTTTGGACTGTTGGTCAGTCAAAACAAGACATCTGACATTTTATAGACCAAACAACAAATAGATTTGACGATGAAAATAATCTTCTGCAGCTCTGCAGAAGATATTTAAGATGTGCAGCGAGCAGATTGAATTTATCTTTAGATTCAGAACATTCAGCCTGTTTTCTGCAGAAGGATCTTCATTTTACAGACTGTTCCTGCAGCAGTGTGTGTGTGTGTGTGTGTGTGTGTGTGTGTGTGTGTGTGTGTGGGTGTGTGATACAGCGGTTACATAATCGCTGCCGTCCTCTTTTCAGAAACACAGGCTGCTTATTACAGCTGAAGTGGGTGTTCATGCATGCGTGCACGCTTGTGTTTGTGCAAGAATGTTTTTCTGTGTGTGTGTGTGTGTGTGTGTGTGTGTGTATGTGTGTGTCCACATTTCATTTCCTCTTCACAATGTATTTTTTCCAGAAACACGTGTAAAAAAATCAAATGACAAGGATTTAAAGTCTTGAACGACAGGATTTTAAATACTTAGAGCTGCAGCAGTTAGTCTTTAATTGATTGAATAGTCGATCAAAAGAAAATGAATTAACTATTTTGTTAATTGATTACTAGTTTTGAGTAATAATTCTCTGATTCCACCTGGTGAAACGTGAATATTTTCTGGTTTCTTTAGTGTCTGTGACGTGAAGCTTTTTGAGGACGTCATGTTGGTCTTTGAGAAACATTGATCCACATTTTTGGACCAAACAACTGATCGATAGAGAAAATAATCATTAGTTGCAGCCCTACTTGTATCCTTGTTATTTTTTGGAATGAAAAACGTCGCTAATACTCAATGTGATCAAATCAAGTCCCAACTCCAAAGATATTGAATTTAAGATCACGTTATAATAACAGCAAAATGAGGATCAGGAAGTGGGAAAAATTTGACATTTAAAGCAAGACTGTAAGTCATGAAAGGAGGAATAACTCAACCCTTCTCTCACCTGAATCGTCTGATTCATCAGCTGTAAAATGCTCATTTCCCTCCTTCAGCCCCGCTGCAGCTCCGCTTGGTCTGAAGCTCATGTTCTGTGTTTCTGTTGTTTACATCTTAAATGTGAACGTTAGAAATGTAGAAACCTTCAACCTCTAAGTTCCTGACGAGTTCGGCTCAGAAACAGCCGTCGTCCTGCAGGCTGGTTCATGTTGATGTTGGCAGACTTTCAATTTAAACCGTTAATCAATTAATTATTTTCTGTCGACTAATTGCAAAAAAAGTCAATGTGTTAAAATAGAAAACACACACACACACACACACACACACACACACACACACACACACACACAGAGACAGTAGTTGGTGCTTCTGTACTGCAGCACATTATATTATTTTTTATATTTTTATATTTACATACATTCCCAGAAAGGAACCTAATCAATGAATCCAGAAAATAATCAACAGATTAATCGATAATGAAAATAGTTGCAGCTCTTCTTCACAGACATCTTGTGTCCAGTAGGAAACAAAATGTACATGTTGTTGTTGTTATTATTATTATTATCATTATTATTATGTGTCATAAATTCAGTACGTTTGGGCTACACTTGATCACATTGAGTTTTTACGTTTTTCATTGTTTTCTGGCATTTTTAGATTAAAATAAATTACAAGGATTTAATAGAAACTATCACATAATACTAAAGAACCCAGAACATGAAGCAGCTTTGAATATGAAAGATTAAGTGTTTTATTCTTTCCCTCTGACATATTTAAAGCTGCCAATTATCATTATGTTGAATTTAAAATGAATTTATAATAGAAGTAACCATCAGCTTTGGCCCAAAACGTGAAGAGCTGGTCTTCAGAGGCAGAAGTTATCTGTTAATATCTCACGCCGGGTTTCCATCTGAATTTCAAATTTCCATAAAAAGTGGTGAATGTTTGTTTCCATATTAGCAGATAAACTGATTCTCCATGATGGAAAATGACATTTGTGTTATTTTCACTTGTTCATCTCCTCATGGCTCCACACAGATCTGATGTTTTCAGCTCTTCACTCACGTTTCATCCTTTTTTTCATATATGAAACATAAAGACACTATGATGGACAGTAGAGTTGCTTCGTGTGTGTTTGCCTCTGTGAACATCTTCTCATGCATTTGATAAAATCGATTCACAGAAATGAATGTACACACAGTTAAAGCACAAAACTGCTTCACTGAATCTCAACACAATAACAGAGAAAAGCTTTTAGGGCATTTTCAGATGAATTAGCGTCGTGGACGTGGACAGCTGCTGCTGTCGTCAGACTGTCCAGTTTCAGAGACGTTCACAGCTCCTGCTGAATCAACTCTGTTCATCACAACGCAGACTCCATGTTGCTTTTTAATGGCTTTACTCTTTACTTCTGTTAATTGGCTTGAATATAAAGCTTCTGTCTCCTGCTTCCAGCAGTGACAGTAACTACCGTTAGCCCCAGAAATGCCTCGTTTATTTATGTTCTCCACTTAGCAGACGGCTAACTGGAAGTTAGCTGTGTTGGCGGCAGAAGTCTCCACTGAAATCAGCCACCGAAAACACACACACACACACACACACACACACACACACACACACACATCACACACACACACACTCAGCTTGTTTGTTGTCTGTGATGTTCTTATGTTTACTGACCAGGTTCACTCAGCAGCCTAAAACAACAGTAGTTGTGTCGTCAGTCATTTAGCAGGTGGAGAGAAGGTGAATTTTACCGCCTGATGTCATCGGTCAGGTTTTACCTGCTGGAGGGAGGAGCCTCTCACACACCTGCATACCTGCATTCTTTAACTGATGCGGTTTCACTCAGTGTTTGTCAACACTTGATGTGAAACACATATTCCTCCGTATGTTTTATTTCATATTAGCTGTATGACAGATTATTATTTATTTTTATTGTCTCTGGGAACTTTATCATCAGATATCTGATCTGATGATAAAGATGCACAATATGAATTTTTAATATATGGACAATAATTTGAGGTTAATGAGCTGTAGTTTATGTACGTTTATGTATGTAAGAGGCGCTAAGATGGTTTGACCTTCGTTGCCATGACAACGTTTCAACATTACAGAAAGGTTTTAAATAAAGATTTGGTAAAACTGGACAATCAGCCACATGTGAAGTTTCCTAACTGTTTCAAAAAAATGGAACAAACAAGCTTCTTACATAATACACACACACACACACACACAGAAGCAGACATGTTGAGGCAGGTGTGTTCAGGTGTGGCAGAATGTAAATAACATTTCTACTGAATGAAACTGCTGCTGGATGTGTGTGAGGTTGACATTTACAGTACTGTGTGTGTGTGTGTGTGTGTGTGTACTCATTTTTTCATTTTTTGGGTATTTGTATTGTATGTGTATTTCAGTACATATAATGAATCAGTGTGACGACAGATTGTTTTAATAAGTTATTGTTTGATTAAAGCAGCTTCATGTGTGGGAGGATTGTTTTTCTTTTCTCTCTTACCTTCCTCCTCCTCTTCATCCTCTTCCTCTTTTTCCTCCTCCTCCTCTTCATCCTCCTCCTCTTCATCCTCTTCTTCCTCCTCCTCTTCTTCCTCCTCCTCCTCCTCGTCGTTGTTGACCTCTCACTCAGCCACAGGTTTCCCACTTCCTGTTTCCGAACACGGCGGTGTGTGTGTGTGTTGTCCTGTGTCCGTGCGTCACATACATGTACAGTGTGTGTGTACAGATACATAAGAGGCTCTTTAGCACCTGTTCACATAGCAACCGCCTCTCAACAAGACATGTGGAGAAGTGGAGTGGGAGGAAGAGAGCGAGCGGGAGAGCAGCAGAGGAGGTGGGAGGAAAGAAAACACAAAGAGCCTCAAATTAAAGGCTTCAGATGGACGGAGCTGAAATAAATGCAAGAAAACCCCAACTTATGTCAGTCAGTTTTATTCTGGTTCCAGTTGGAGCAGCTGCTGAGTGTTTTTCCTCTTTCTGCATCCACTGTGTTCTTCAATCTATAATCTAATGTAACAATCATATACGTTTACAGTACTGGCCTAAAGTTTTATTCGGTTTTACTGTTTTCTACATTGTAGAACAAAACTGAAGACTTTAATGATCACGTAACACACATGTAGTAAACAACAAACATATTTTCACCGCTGCTTGTTTTGATGAAACCTCCTCTTTCATGATGGGAAGAATCCAAACCTTTTTCTTGTTTCTGTCTCGTTCAGCTCTGGTGAACTTGACGTGTCCTAGTTTATTATCTGTGTCACCGTTTCGTTTTGTCTCGTTCAGTGTTGTGCTGTGTCCAAGCTTTTTCTCTCTGCGTGTTTCTGACTTATTTTGAATATTACAGTATTTCCATATAACAGTGGTGCCGTATGATGAGTTAGGTGTATTTAGGAAGGCTGTCCTGAGGTGTGATGATATTCTTTATTTGTCTTCACCTGCAGAACCAAACCAACGTTGAATTGATCCTATTAAAAACGCGTCCTATGAGAGAGAGAGAGAGAGAGAGAGAGAGAGAGAGAGAGAGACATTTGGTTAATGGCTTCAGGTAATGTTGTTTTTACACTTTATTGGGTTTCTACACCGTTGACATGGAGGAGTATTTAAACACGGTCAAACGTTTGTAGAAAGCTGCCTCTAAGTCAGAAATAATCTGTTCTTGTTGTGGTTGCTAAGGTGGTTGCTAAGGTGTTTCCATGTGTTGTCACGTTGTTCACTCCCATATTTCAGAAGTGAAATCCTGCTACTATAGTTTGTTTACGTCGCCTCCAGAGATGGAGGAAGTTTCCTGAAACTGACCAATCAGAACAGAGCGGGTCCATCAGAAGGCGGGTCTTAAAGAGACAGGAGCTAAAACGTCCTGTTTCAGACAGAGGCTGAACTGAGGGGCTGCAGAAAGGACCAGGATAAGATCAATAAGGAGGTTTTAACTGGAAACCATGCAGAGATATTCCAGTAGAGACACAATAGAAATACAGAGATGGACATGTGAAGAATATGAGACATTTAAGACAGAAACAGCGCTGGTGTAAATGTAGTGTTGTGATGAAGCCAGCGTAGCATCAACTGATCAACTGATCAAACACATACTCGGTATCAGAGGTTAAATATCTGTCTGATCCCCTTATCAATACACACACACACACACACACACACACACGTTCATTTCTCTGTTTCTTCTCTCTCATTTCTCTCACTGTCAGCGATGTGGTGTCTCTATGGTAACCGCCTGCAGAGAGGCGGGCACTGACAGGACACGCCCACTGCACCATGTATCTCTCTCTCCCTCACACACACACACACACAGCAGTATTTCGGTGGATGTGATCACAGGTTTTGTCTGAGTCGTGCTGTTTCAGCTTCATAAATTACAGCTGTTTACTGCAGATGGAGTTTATCATCGTTTCTCCACCAGACTCAGTTTTATGTTGTACTGAGAAACAGAAACTACATCAGTGAACATTCGTCTTTCTATCTAAAACTGATCAATCTCACCTTCTGTTCTCGTTCTTATTTCCATAGATGCTTCAGTTCCTGTTTATCATATTTACAACAA
>CM072878.1:20070000-20240000 GCA_036937835.1 Pampus argenteus
GGATATTAGAACTCACATAATCTTCTTAGTTTCTTCTTAGTTACTACAAGACTAACCAACAGGTATCTGGCTGATGGCAGGATAACTGACAACTAGCTTGTTAACTAACAAGATACAACATGTAAGTCTGACACACATGGAGGTGTTGGAAGGTACAATTATCCTCATTTAATAGGATAACTGTTTATCCCTGCTTCCAGTCTTTGTGCTAAGCTAGGCTAAATACAACCTGGGCCGACAGTATCTCAGTACAGGACACACAGAGATGTGTCCTTTTATCTGAGAACAGGAGGATTTACCAGGATTTGTTTTTTAACATACAGTAACACAAAATGGTCACCAGGTGGAACTGAAATATCACTGCTTTGTTGATCCTACAAATCAACATCCGTCTGTCGGCGTCTTTGTTTGCAGTCTTCTGCAGGGTGTACACGCCGGATCATTCCTACGTCACCATCAGGAGTCGTCTGTCCTGTCGGGTCGGAGAGATTCTGGCTCTGGTCAAAGAGAAACTCCAGTATAGTGAAGACCAACCAGTTCTACCTGGAAACCTCATACTAGTGGCCGTCACATCAGCGGGAGGTCAGGAGACGCACAGTTTTATGAGACTCACTCACCACAATATTAGGAAGACCTTTCACACTACACCACGCTTTAAATAAGGTGTATATTTAACTGTTTTCATTGGATGTGTGTTCAGAGAAAGCCGTGTTTCGTCCCAGTGATGAGGCCGTTTTCACCACGTTGGGCGTCAACACTCACCTGTTCGCCTGTGAACCCTCTGAGCTGGAATCACTGGTGAGAAACTGATTGATTTGATTGAAGTAAAAGATCTGGTGATGTGTTTTTATTGCATGTGTATCAAAGTCTGATTTATCTTATTCCTCTGTGTCTAACTGACACTTTCAGTCTGAAGTCTGAACTATTTCAAAAGTTCAATAAACTTTATGTTTGATGTTTTGTCCACTTGGGGGCGACAGAAACACAACAAACACAATACAGACATACAGTTGTTTATTTCCACAATCAGCAGTAACATCATCATCATCATGTGGAGTCGTGTTTGCTTCCAATATTCACTCTCTGTCAGCTCTGTTTCTGTTCTCTACCAACTCAACTGCAGCTTTCACTCTGAAAACAGCTGAGAATGATGCTATGAGAGCTGATGGTTAAACCAATGCAGCCAGTAAGAGAAACTTGGGAGAAAATGCAATTTAAATCGAGGAATTTCCAAAACATTTCCAAATAATTCTGCCAAAAGTAAAAGTGGCACAAATAGAAGTGTTATAAAATGTTGTTTAGAGGCTTTATTACATCAGGTGTTACAAACCCTCAGCTTCCTCTTCCTGAGGAGATCCACTGGACGCCAGGTGACAGCAAACTACACGACATGTCAGCGGAGGAGGTGGCCAATCAGCTGGTGGTGTTTGACTGGGAGCTCTTCAGCTGTGTGCACGAGGTCAGTGAAGTTTGTCAAAGTCACAACAAAAATGGAAAATGTCTTTAAACTATTTGGGGACAGTCGCTGCTAGAGCTCCAGGCATTGTCTTCTTCTTCGTTGGTATCTCCTGCAGGTGGAGTTTGTGTGCTATGTTTTTCATGGAGAGCAGTCCCGCTGGCGCCCCCTCAACCTGGAGCTGGTACTGCAGCGCTGCAGCGAGGTGCAACACTGGATCGCCACGGAGATATTGCAGTGTCAGTCACTGCCAAAGAGGGTCCAGCTGCTCCGCAAGTTCATCAAGATCGCAGCGCTGTGAGTCCACGTAGAGCATCTCGTTTCAGGGAAAACATCTGGACTCCTACAGCTGGTTTTCATGAAATGAGCATGAATTTTATTTTGTTTTATTTTAGCGGTCAATCTCCATAAAAAACAGAAACCTTTTTTTTTTTTAAATTTATCCATACTGATTACAGCCGTTTAATTCACACAACTTGAATTTATTAACAGTATCTACGTTGATTTTGAAGGAGTAAAAGTTGACGATGAAATTAAAATGTGTGATGTCGTGTTTTGTGTGTTTCAGCTGTAAGCAGCAGCAGGACCTGCTGTCCTTCCTGGCTGTGGTTCTGGGTCTGGACAACCCTGCTGTCAGCAGACTGAGACTCACCTGGGAGGTACAACACACCTTCAGACTGCATCACACCCCTAGATTATGATATATGATCAAATGATGATAATACATAAATTAGGTATTTAATAACCTCAGTATCATCAGATTGTGGTTAAAGGTGCTGATTATAAAATGTCTCTGTATGCTGATGATGTGTTGCTGTATATGAAGCAGGTTCCTGTTCCACTATCACCAGATAATACCACATTATTCAAATTACAATCAATTTTCTAAAAGAATTACAAACTGAGACCTCACGTACAGCTTTTAAAACAAACCATAAAACTCATCTTTTCAAAATGGCCTTTATCTAGAAACTGACCTGACTACAGTATTAATTAATCAGAGTTTGAATGATCTGCTCTCTGTGTTTCTGTGTGGTCAGGGTCTTCCGGGCAAGTTCAGGAAGCAGTTTCAGCAGTTTGAGAGCATCGCGGTGAGTTATGGTCTGATGTGTTCACAACCAGCTCAACACCAAACCATCCCGGGGAAATCATTGTCTCCAAAAAACCTCAAACCCACGTAGGGATCGTACATAGAAAGATGTTCATAACATACATAATATACATGTTTCAAGAGTCAAAAGGTCAGATGTCTGTTTGAAATTAAAAGTAATCATTGCACCATAAGTCATTCAATCAATGAAACAGACAGATGACTGACGGTGTGGCAAAAATAATAACTAATAAATAAACAAAACTCAAAATCAGAAAGTTCAGCAAACATGGAGAAAACAAATATGGTGTAAAACAGGTGTGAAGGAGACCAGCAGCACCCACCTACAGGTACAGCTGACATTACGATAGCACATTTTCAACAGGAAGCAACAAATCGCTGTTTGTTGACCTAAAAGACGACAATTAGTACCTTAAAAAGTTTACAAAAATGTTTAAAACAAGAGAACGTTGAAATGATTTGAGTCTAATCGGCATATCGTGAAATTATGGAACAACTACAGTAAAGAAGTTAAATATACTATAATTCATTTTATCATTATCATTCATTGTGAGTGTACAATATGTGTGTGTTGATTGTTCTGTACATGTGACATCATTGCACGTCTGTCCGTCCTGGGAGAGGGATCCCTCCTCTGTGGCTCTTCCTGAGGTTTCTTCCACCTTTTTCCCTGTTAAAAGGTTTTTTGGTGGTCAAGTTTTTCCTCACTAATCGAGGGTCTAAGGACAGAGGGTGTCACTCCCTGTACAGATTGTAAAGCCCTCTGAGACAAATGGATTTTGTTACTTTGGGCTATATAAATAAAATTTGATTTGATTTGATTTGATAATTGACTAAACAAATACAAATATAGACAGGTTTGATTAAAAAGGATTGTTAGTTTTTATCATCTCTTGATGAAACACAAAACTAAACCAGCTTGAAGTCTTCTGCAGATATTCACAATAACTGATCATATCTGTGTTACAGGATCCGTCCAGAAACCACAAGTCATACAGAGACCTGATCACCAGCCTCAGACCTCCACTGATCCCCTTCACCCCTCTGCTGCTCAAAGGTGCTCACACAGACACACACACACACACACACACACACACACACACAGCAGCCACTTTATTAGCAACACCTGTGCAGCTCTGCCATAAATTCAACTTTTATGAAGCTTCTGCGTTTTCAGTTTTTGTTGACGTGGTCAGAAAAGAGATTATTCTGCTTCATATTTATCACTGAGGTCGTAGCAGCTGCTGCTTTACTTTATTTTTTATATTTATCAATCAGGGATTTATTTATTTATTTATTTATTTATTTATTTATTTATTTATTTATTTATTTATTTATTTATTTATTTATTTATTTATTCATTTATTTATTTATGTATTTATTTATGTGTCACCTGTGGACACCAAAACATTTTCTGTTTCAGGGTTCTGCACCTTCGACCTGCAGTAAAACATGAGGTTTAATTGAATTGAATCGCCTCTCTGGTTCCTCAGTGACTCATATTCGTGTTCGTACCTGCTGTGTGTAAATATTTGAGGCATCCAGAAGCAGAAGGACGGGCTGGATGTCTTTGAGGTTGTGATTTGATGAAAGTTCATTAGTGGATCATTTATCGTCCTCTGAGGGACTCTGGTTTCCCTCCAGCTGCGTTAGCACGTTAGCTCCACCTCGCTAATTAGCACTGGTGGCTAATCAATGCACTTCAAAGACTCTCCTCTTCATCGCTGCTTCTCTTTTCCTTCTGTGCCCTGATTTTCTTTTCTTCGTGCGATTACTGTACACACTCTACAGCTGAGTGTGTGTGTGTGTGTGTGTGTGTGGAGCCTTAAGCTCTCTGTCTCCATGGCAACACCACCAGAGAAAGATGGATGGAAGTGAATAAAGTGGATGAAGAATGAAGAGATTATTACAAACATGCAACAGGAAACACATTTTCTCTTTATTGAAAAGTTTGTTTTTTCACTGTCAGTTTCAATTTCAGAAAGAAATATTGTTCTTTTTAATCAGCAATGCTTTATTTTACAGGTTTATTCGTTTTAAAATCAGAATCTGAAAAGTTACTAATAACTGTTGCACAGATGTAGTAGATTAAAGTAGATTAAAGTTTAACTTAATTTTATACTAATTTCCTGAGTAATTTGCAGGTGTGACGAGTAATTCAACCAACAAAACATATAATCAGTTAATGTAATATTAAAAATAAAGAATACGAAGTAGTTAAAATGAACATACAACATACATAGTGATCCAATAATATACTGTAGTACAAATATTACTTGACCAATATATCCAGATATCCAGGATCCATATTAACGACACATGATCATATAAGATCAAACTGACGTCACATGATTCAGCCGTTTTCTGTTTTTACTTGATTTGAAGTGACTGAAGTTAAATTAGTGCTTTTGAACTGACTGTTTGTAACCGACTGTTTCCTGTTTGTGTCAGACCTCACGTTTCTTCATGAGAGCTGTAAGACGTTTCACGGCGAGCTCGTCAACTTTGAGAAGATGGTGAGTAAAATCAACCGACTCTAATGTCTGCAGAGCTTTGATATTTCATATAATGTCTTTTATTGTTGCTGCCACATTAGTTTGTCTGAAGGTAAATGAAGCTTCATGTTTTAGTGGAAACAACAACATTACTACATTTCCTGTCACCTGTTTGTATTCACATTAGAATTTGCGTATTAAGAAACTGACAAATCAAAAACATCCTGAAATATCTTGTTTCATACAGTCTGAGGAGTAAAAAAGAAACAGACTGAAACATACAAACAAATACAGACGTTTACTGCAACATAAATAAATGAGCTCAGAATACTGGATTTCACCTGTAATGGAGGATTTTTACATCACAGTATTGGTTCATTTCCTCAAGTATCAACGTTGAGTTCTGTGTCAGTGTCCTCGTGTTAAAGTTGTTGTTGTTGTTGTTGTTGTTGTTGTTGTTGTTGTACTTTGTACTGAGAAAAGATGTTTTTTAATAAATAGAAAGAGTGAAATTATGAGATTCAACTTCTTCTTTCCCTGCATGTCTTCTTCTGCACCTTCTTCCCTTCTTCTTCTTCTGCAGCATAAAGTGGCGGAGATGGTGAGGACGATCCGACGGTACAGGAGCAGCCAGCTAGGTACAGCACACGCTCCTGTTCACGCTGCTGTGACCTCTGACCTTACTCATCAGACGCCTCAACATGTTTCTATCACACAAACAGACTCAACATTAACTAATATAGAGCTGCAAAGATAATCGATTAGTCGATCACCGTCTATTTTAATAATCAATTCATCTTTGAGAGCCAGTATTTTCTTGTGGTTGCATGTGTGCTGAACCAGATGTCTGGCATGACACACAAATCAAAATTAAACTTCAGGTAAAGCTGCAGACAATAATCAACTGATTCAGTGTCTCCATCTGGTGGTGAAGTTGTGTCACTAAATCTCTGTGTGCTCTAACTGATACCTGAGGGAACGATGGCGCTTTTATCTGTCTGTGTTTTCCTCTCTGTCACCGGGTAGCTATGGATACGGAGACGTCTCCGCCCCACCTCCAGACGAAGGCGTACGTCCGGCAGCTGCAGGTGATCGACAACCAGAACCTGCTGTTCGACATGTCCTGCAAATTGGAGCCGAAAGACACATAGAGGAAGAAAAGAAAGACACTGGGATGAAGAAGAGGGAAGCTGGAAACCTACATTCTCCTCTTCCTCATTTACCTGCAACAAGAAACAATTTAAAACAAGGTGTTGTTGATTCTTATTCTTCGTCTCCATCCGTGAGCATCACTTCTTCTTCCTCTTCCTCCTCCGTCCATCCATCGTCAGCTGTCCAAACACTGACAAACACACATTTGAAACTCCAGATTCATTCAGCGACCGTCAGCAACATTCTTGAGATGTTCATAAAAATCCAGAAACGTTTTCCTGAATGTATTTGTGATGTTCAGAGTTCAGATATAAACACCTGCAGCAGAAATATCACAGAAGTGTCCTCTGTGACAAACCGCTGGTCCCATGAAACGCTACACCTACTTCACATTTTTCACTTTCTTGGTTTTCCTCCTCCTGTGGCGACTGACCAATCAGAGTAAAGATAATCTGACCACCTGATTGACACCTGACTGACCTTTGAAACCTCCACCCGGGTGCTTTCCATTCAGCTGATGTGGCTCCTCCTTTACATTTCTTCTTCATGTCGTGTTAAAGAGACAGAAACTGCCCTCTAGTGAAAAACTCCAATATTGATTATTGATCCACTTTGGCTCAAAATAAAAATGTATTTGTGAAACACCTGAGGCAGCAAAATAAGTATCGAAATAAACTTCTGATGGAGCCGTATCGATCATTCTATCAATCTATTCTGATTATCGATTCATCGCTTTGAGTTGTTATTTATTATTACTATGCTATGCTATATATTACATATTTTATGGATTAATGTAGAAATTTATTGACAGATCAATTGACAATGAAAATAATCGTTAACGGTATTATAGGACTAATAATTTTAACGTTTTTCTGTGTCATGCATCAACGTGACCTGAATATATTTTGGCTTTGGACTGAAAATAACTTTCAGATTAATTGATAATAAATGGTCTTCACAGCGAGTTTGTTTAATGTGCTGTACTATAAGATACACCTGTGGTTCCTCGTCTGCTGTTACCTGAATGGAAAGCACCTTCCTAAACAAGTAGGGTGGGAATTATACTCCTGTAGGCACGTTAAAGTCTAAACAGAAATGCACAACAACAACGTGCAGACGGAGACTTTAGAAGAGTTGATTCTTTAACTGGAGAATCCATCAAACATGAGTAAATGTTGATTTATGTGGCTCAGCGATGGTTTTGTTCTCCAATCTTTGCAGAGACTTTTTTAAACTCTAATGTCGCTCCTGCACCTGGAAATCTGTCATCTGGATTCAGGAAGATCACAACTGAATATAATTTTTCCATCAATAACAAAGTTATCAATTATTTCACATCGAACGCAGGACACAAACACAGTTGTGGTACGAGTCCTAGTGACGATGCATTCACTGACAGCATCTGTGACGGACTTGTGGACACTGTGGGACATGCGTCATGGTGTCGGATCACATGATTGGACAGTCAGGACAGTGGACGTTCCTCACTGGATGCGAGCGTGTAGATGCTGGTTTTCTACTAAACGTGATCTCAGCTTCAGTCTGAAGACATTCACCAATTCTTCAGCCTTTCTGTTTCGGGGCTTTTATCATCTCTCACGGTGTTAGAGATAACCTGATCCAACAGGTGAGCTCACCTGTTGGTTTAGGTGAGCTCACTTTGAAAGACCATACCGACCCTAACCCTAACCCATACTCCACATCACTGCCAACTGTTTTCCAAACTGCACCACAGTGGTTTATATTTTGGGGTTTAGTTTTTTTTTGTGTTAGATCATCTCACTAACATGTTAACATGTTGCAGCTGACATGCTAGCAAACAGCTGCTTACTTCCACACCCAACAGAAACAAATATGATCATCGATTAACAGTCAACAATTGTTCCTCAGGGTTCTATTCTTGGTCCTTTATATTTTCAGTTCACAATGTATTGTAATAGGTTGACACTCAACACATATATTGATTAGAGCAGCATTTACAGCCAAGAAATTGTGAAAATTCAAATGTCACATATTTAAGACTGTGTATTGTTGGCAGGTCTGGATGTGACCTGACAGCAGTCGTTTTCAGCTCCATGCTGGTTAATTTGCAGATTGAACTGAAGCCACATCTGCACTTTTTTGAAAATGGTTGGCAGTGATGTCACATAAATGCCAAAAAAACAAAAAAAAAACAGGTATGGTCCTTTGATAAAGTGACTGAAAATGATCTGATAAGCTGATTGAACTGATAATCACATGGCAGCCAATTAGCTGTCTACGTGACAACAGGAACACAGCATTTGGGATCTAATTGCTGTCACATTTAAACAGCCAATCAGCTTTAAGGAAAGACCTGCTCGGCCCCACAGAGCCCTCCTGTCATTGGTTGGATCAGTGATTGTTGGGTCGAGGTCCAAGGCAATAACAGAGCGACAGGAAGTGACGCTGGTTGGCCAGTTTATCCCGTCAACAAAGCACTTTTGCCAAACCTCAGGGCTCAGAGACAGAAAGAGGTTTTGTTTACTCTTTGATTCTAGATTTTCAGTTTTGTTGTGTTGCGATCAATTGGTTCTGTGTTTGTACAGCTGATCACAATTCAGTTATTACTATAATAATAGAAATTGTTGCTTTTATGCTGTGCTCACCACCAGGTCTGAGTGCAGCTGAAACATTATTTTAGTTTGAGTGACAGATCTGGAAAAAAAAATCTCCATCTGAATTCATTTTGTCCAAACTTGAACTTTAACTCACGTGACTCACTGTATTACAGACTCCTATTTTACTTAAATCATAAATCAAATATGTATTTGTGTCATCCTTAATTACCCCTTTTTACCAACGTTGGCCTGCGACTTCATAAACACAAGCAGATAATCCTTAAACTGAATGAAGATGGAGTTTTTTCCTCAGTGGACTGAAGACTTTCATTCTCGGCTGCTCGTAGTTTCTAATCTTTGCCTCCAGCAGCTGCTTCATAGTAAAACCTCTTTGCTGGACGTCTTTTACTGCATTAACTTGTAATATTTCTGGTCAATATCTTATTTTGTGTTTGGAATGAAGTTCTTCAGTTAACTCAAAGTATTATAAACGTCTCTCAAGGTGTGAAAGGCTTGATAAATGTTGTCTGTGCTCAGCTCTGGTGGCCGGTGACTCATTTTCCATCTGTACCATAACATCCTGTTTGCAAACGCTCAGTAAGGCTGATCCCGTCCAGAGACAAGTCCACCTCTGTTTACATTTCAGATTTTGAACATCAGATGTGTGAACTTGATTCTGGACAAGGACACAACCTGCAAAACTCCTCCAATTTGACAAGACGTTACATCTCATATGGAGAAAATCTTTTCTCCTCAAAATATATAAAAAAAATCCCAGCAGGTTAGACACAGTAGGCCTTGTGAAACATCGTTAGTCACAAGTATCCAAGCGTGCATCTAACATTAACCAGTTGCTCCTAAGATCAAAGGTTTGAACTCCCAAAAACACGAGTTAAAAGTTCAAACTCTCACGAACGGCGGTCCTTTTTCCCAATAATTCGAGTCCCAAAAACACAAATCAGCTATGAACACAAATTCAAGTTTGACCTCTTGAAATCATGAGTTTAACTCACAACTTCCAAGTACGTGTTAAAAGTTAAATTTCAGATTTAACATCAGTTTGAACTCCCAAGAATAAAAGTTTGGTTTTAAACTTCAGTGTTTTTACTAGAAAGGCTTCCTGTAGTCTCAGTTTCAGAGATCAAAATGAGTTTTTCAGGACTATTTGATGTTGACTATTTTGTCGAGGCGGAGAAGTTTGCAGCAGTTCGGTCGGGTACAAAGTGTGAAACCCAGTGAAGATCACTAGTCTGCCGGTGGCTCTCTCAGGACCACTTCCTGGGTGTCAGGCGCTTTATTATGGATCCCACTGTAGTTCTGGGCAGAAACAGAAGTCCTGAATCCCAGCTGTCTTTAAATGCAACCCCAGTCTTTTAAATGATACACCTAATCTGACTCATCTAACCTGAACCTTTCCTAAACACACCTGAACCAAACCTTCCAGTTTTTTTGGGACAATCGCAGCTTCTGCCTGTAATTCTGCTTCTGGGATCCATAATTTTGAAAGGTGGGCGACCTCTTGGGTCGAGGCCGTCTGCTGTGTCGCCTGTATGAAAACACTGAAAAAATAAAAACGTGTATATATTGCAACCCTGTAAATAGGCAAATACTAACGGAGACTCTATTTTATGTATGAGCTGAGAGAGTGATGCTAACTCAAGGAGAAATATTTAATTTGGTGTTTTTTATTTGTAAAGGTGAGAAAAAGTGATGATAAAAAGAGAAAGAAATGATGATGAATTTATGAATTTATGAATTGTACAGTTAAATTTCTTCAGTTCTATTGTTTGGTTGTTTTCTATCTAAAGCTTGGGGTTGTTTTTGTTTGTTTTTTTGTACAGAAGTGGTTGTTTACATTGATATAAGTCTTTATTTCTGTGATTGGAGCAGAGGCCTGGAAGGAGGCGGGACCTGGAAGGAGGCGGGACCTGGAGGTGTGGCGTTCAGGGAAAATGCAGCAAAAATTTAATTTGACATAATAATAATGTTTCAAGTACGTAATCTTAAGAAAAACAAAGTCACAATTCAGGATAAAATACATTTATGTTGCAAAAGTAAAATTACAAGATAAAAGTCACTAAACACTAAAAGTTATGAAATAGACTGAAATTGATTGATTGGAAAGCTATTGATTCCTTCCTCCTCCATACGTCTGCTCCCTCTGCTGTCACACTACAGACACTGAAATAAAACCTCTGGACAACAATAACGCTGCTTCTGATTCACCTTCTGGTCATGTGAGTGTATTTTATCTACAGCACAAACCTCCCTTTCTTTTTAATACTGTAGGTGTCAGATCCATGGTAAAGGAAATATACGCATGCAAATGTAAAGGGATCATTTTGATAAGTGTAATAATATTGCATCAAAAATGTAGAAAAAGTTGCAAAATTCTGAGATGAAGTTGAATTTTTACATTTAGTCATTATAAGACAAATAAGTTAAAAAAGTCCATTTATAAAAGTTAATTTATAAAAGTAAATTTTATGTAGTAAAAGTTGTTGAATTATGAGATAAAGTCAAACGTGAAGAAAAGTTAAATATTTCAAAGTTGTAATTTTTTGATATATATTAGTTTTGGTCATCTTTTATGTTTCTTGGTTCCATGATGCTTTTTGATCTGTTATCAACTACAGTCAGTGACAGAAATCGATTGATGAATCAACAAAGTGATTCATAATGTCCACATCTACTCTGCAAAGCTGATTTCATCTATTTTCTTAAGATTTAAGCAAACACTCAACCCAACCCAAAGCAGCTCAGCAACAGGAGAAGCCACACAGCTGTGTTTGTTCAGGTTCTGCTAGTCTGAAAGTACTGCAATATAAGATGGGTAAAACTCCACAATGGACAACCCCCCCACCCCCCAGGACAGCTTTCCATCCCTGATTAGGATAAGGTTTATATTTAGGGTAAAATTTGGGGGAAGGGTGAAGGTTGGAGCTCCAGATTAAAGACTCAACTCATACAGTAGTGAGTGTTTCAGCGTGTTTGCATGCCTGTAGAAGTGTGAGTGTGTTTTAGGTCAAATTTCAATTATATAACAGGTGCAGGATCAGATACAGTAACTACCCCCTTCCATAATACATTATGACCTCTGTCAGTGTCCTATTATCATATATTATTCTATTGAGTTATTATTACTGAGGCATTTTAAGGTGAATTTGTGGTTTAATTTACTGTATAATCAATGCAATGTGTTTTATTAGCTCACTAGCTGTAGCAGATCATCAGTATTTGGGTGTTCTGGGTCTTTTGAACAGAAACCGTCTCCCAGACCACCCACCTGATCAGACCTCATTCTCAGCCACCTCGAGGCGCTCTCTGCAGCCTCCGTGTTATTCTGGATGGCAGCATAGGCCCTTCAAAGACCTCTATAGGAAGAACCTCACCTTCTAGTCCTTGACCAGGCTATCATACTGCTCCCTTTTCCTCTCAAAGGCCTCCTCCACACTCTCCTTTCATTGCATAGTGAGCTCCAACAATGTGCTTCGTTGCCTCTGACATCAGAGCAACATTGGTTGCCTTGGTAAAGGGAAAAAAAAGATGTTTCTAGAATAAAGTTACATTTTTAAACATCAAATAAGTCAAAATTTTAGAAAAGAAAAGTTTAATATTTCAAGATAAAGTTTTATAATTTTATGAATAGCAAATGCAATATCAGAAGATAAAGCTGTCGTTTTACACGTCGACATGTAATAGTATATGAATAAAGTTATAATTTAGTCTCAGTACATGTACATGATGTTGTGTTGACATTAAAAAAAAAACTCCTCGTAAATCAAAATTATGGGATATTAAGTATGCAGATGAAAGTCCCCCATAAATGTCCTAACTTTTCAAAAATGTTTAATTTTGGAAGTTGCAACATTTAATAAAAAAACCTCCTTTCTTTAAACTTACTCAAAAAGTCACATTTTGAAAAAGGAAAAAAAATGAATAATAAAAATAATAATAAAAAATATTTTTTAGTAATTTTCCAAAAAGATTCCATGAAAGTAATTTCTTCAAACATGTCTTCATTTTTAAAAAGAAGTGATGTCTTTTTCAAATAAACTGTTCGGTATGTGGTATAAATACTACAATACCGATGAGCCTCGGTGTCTGTTGCTATGCAGAAAACTTCATCAGAGCTCAACATCACAGCTGCTCAGCTTTAACTTCACTGCCATCAGCAACACAATCTGAAGCAACGTCTTTACTAAAGTTGACCTTGTGACTTTGAGATGCTCTGACAGACAGTCACCTGACTCACGATACCAGATACCTGATATATGAGTGAACGTGTGAAGCAGCAGGTGAATGGGTGAGTGTTACGTTTTTGCTGTACATGCGTGTTTGCTCAGGCTCAGTTTAAACTTAGACTGAACTCACTGACTCCAGCACTCATTCATGCTGCTGCTTCACTCTCTCATTCATATATCAGGTGTCCAGTATCGGTTCTGTCCACAAGTCAAAGTCAAAACGTTAAAATTTTGATGAAATTTTCACAATTTTGACTCACTAGTTTCATCTAATTTTGACTGAACTCACAATTTCAATTAAATAATTAGATTTTTAGTGGTATTGTATTTCCGTCATGTCTAACTTTTTATCACAACTTGAGGAAAGAGGTCAACTACAAATCCCAGAAAGCTTTGCTCCTGAATCTGTCGGTGAAGTTAGAGGTTGAATTTTGTTGCTCTGAACAGTTGTGGATGGAGTTGTCTCCATAGCAACAGACACTGAGGCTCATGGGTATTGTAGTATTTAGGGACATACCTCATAGCAAACTGTTCTCACTTGGAAAGATATTTTGAGAAGCAAAGAAATTTATGGAAACTGAGGAAATAATCATGAAAATTTTTAGTTTTGAAGTGAAGTGAATTTATGAAATGTATAGAAAGTACAAACAATTTTTTAAAAAGCAGAGACATTTCTGGTATTTTTAGTAAATGTCCTAGAGAAAGGACCCTCAAGGTCTAAAACACAAATAGGTCATCACAAAATATGTACACACACACACACACACACACACACACTGTAGAGGGCTGAACCCACCTGTCAGAGATTCATCCAGTCACCCTGAACACACACACACACGCCCCCACAGCGAACCCTTTAAATAGAGCTCCACTTCAGCTGTTCGGCCTCGGTGATCACATCCCCGCAGCCACAAGTTCTCCTCGACTCCCCAACCCAAGGTAGATATCAGCACACACACACACACACACACACACACGCAAAGCACGCAAAGCAAGTATTTTTGTGTAGTTGTGAAGACATTTTTTGTTGAAAAATTTGAAAAGTTGCAGATTCTGAGAAATTCAATATGTGAGTGCAGATTCACTGCAGAACTTTGACATAAACCTGCATTTAAGTCACAAGACTCAAAGACAAAAGCAGGAAAACTACTTTTAATCACATAATTTACATTCACAAACTGTAAATTCTCATTTAGTTTTCCTGCATGCTTACAAACGGCTGAAACACAACCACAGGCTTTGAAAATATTTCTAAACCTCATCTCACAAGCTGAAAATGGATCTGATTAATATGAGGTCAGTATTAGTAGAGATTTAGTAGTCTCACACTGTCAGACCAGCAGAACATAATCTCGATATCCGACCTGGATTATACGCTCAGAAACATCATCCCAGAGGTTTATGAGCGTATAGTTATCGGCTGTGAACAAATGACCCCCAGCTCGCAGGGTTTTTACTCTCTGAGCCAGAATTCCTCCCAGCACCACCTGCTCCTCAGCCTCACATGAACAGCCACCAACAGGCAGTAAAATTAGAAAGCAGGGCAGCCAAGCACGCCAAAACTGTCCAAAATGATGAGGTGTCGGCTTTCTGGTGGATAGTTTCCGAGCTGACAGAAAAGAAAAAAGGCTGTTCGCTGCGTCAGCAGAATGAACTCCAGCTTTTAATTAGGAGTCATTCAATATCTCAGTGTCTTAATGAAAACACATGCTGGAAAGATGAACATGCTTCTCAACATGAGGCTGTAGCAGAAACCTTTGTCTCGTCTCCTGCATCTTCTTGGTTTTATGTTTTCTTCTTCGTTGGTGTTGTTTCTGCAGCCTTCTTTGAGCAGACATGGAGCGTACTTTCATCGCTGTGAAGCCTGATGGCGTCCAGAGAGGTCTGTGTGGCGAGATCATCAAGCGTTTTGAGCAGAGAGGCTTCAGGCTGGTTGCTGCCAAATTCATGCAGGTAACCATGACAACGTCAGGAACTCAGAAACAACACAATAGAGACGCAAAAAAAAACAACATCCTACTTCTCTAAAGAATTAAGAGGACTGAATAAACAAAGTATTTGATGCAGGTGATGAAAGTTTTTCTATTTTATCAGAGAAATAAAATGAATAAGAGCAAATGAATGTTTGCAACAACCTAATCCATCACAACTTGTTTGTCTTATAAATATATTTAATTGTGTGTGCAGGCTTCTGAGGACCACCTGAAGAATCACTACCTGGACCTGAAGGACATGCCCTTCTATGCTGGACTCTGCAAATACATGTCGTCTGGACCCATCCTGGCCATGGTAACACATACAGGAACACACCGAACCTTAATGTCAAAAACTGAGGAACATGTCTTCACAGTGCACACATGTCCCCATTACAACAGTTTGACATGTGGTCGTCATGTGACACACACGCACGCACACACTCTCTTCTCTTCTCTGGCACTCTGATCACTCTGATTATCTATCTTTCCATTTCATCATCTCTCTCTCTCTATCTGTGTGTGTTTCTGTCTTTGCTCTCTCATCCAGCTGTCATCATTCTCTCTCTTCACACTCTCGTTTTCAAGGTCTCTCTCCTTTTATGGAGCAGGCGATCGCACACACACCACACACACCACACACACCGACGGAGGAGGTGACACTCCTGACCTCTTGCAGGACGGTATATATAATAAAAGAGCTTATTCCACAACTATTATAAACACGTGAATGAGCCACACAGCTGCAATGAGTGACATGTACCTTGACATGTACCTTTATCACCACGAACACGTACATACACTGCCATAAACACCCACTAGAGCACTAAATGTGGATTCATCCACCACTGAAAATAGTCCCCAGCAATCCTGTTTGTTTGTTTAAGTGGACATATTCTGCTTTTTATATCCTGTTCTGATGTGTTAAAACATGGAGGTGGATGTATGCAGAAACTGTTTTCCACCTTACTGATGCTCAACAACAGCCGTCCTTGGTTACTAAGGCTGTTGCTAAGATGTTTCCATGTGTTGTCACATATACAGTATATATATATTCAGACGGTAAGGTATCATAATGACATGTGAGAACACAGGTGACAGGTTTGTGTTTGTGTGTGTGTTTCAGGTATGGGAGGGTCAGAACATTGTGAAGCTGTCCAGGATGATGCTGGGGGAGACCAACCCCGCTGACTCCAAGCCCGGCAGCATCCGTGGAGACCTGTGCATCAACATTGGCAGGTGAGGTTAACGTTTTAGTTTAGTAAATCTTAAATATTGAGTTGTCTTTAAGTAAAACTACCACATACAATATAATAAGATAAATGTACTTCTGTTAGAGCAATAAAGTGGAGCTGTTTGTTGTAAAGCTTTTATTTTACTACTAAATATAATGACTTTATTAATGATATAATTATATTATTATTACAAGTTTAAATTGCATTTATGAGATAATAAGATTAATAATTATAACTTATTATAATAAATATTTTATGTTTGACCTTGTAAGTACATCAAACAACTAAAATAACTTAAAGATAAACACAATTTAAATGATCAATAATCAAACTTTTAGTGACACAGATTTGAGATTCTGGGTCAAATCAGAAATGACACCGAGACCAGAAGAGACTTTGATCCACATTTAGTCTAAAAGTAATTATGAGATAACAACTCACATGAACTATAACTTTAATTAACCATTAAATTATGGATGTTAAGGCAGTGACGTCTTTTACGCTCGACATAATGATTATTCTATTATTTATTGTATTATAATGATGATTAATAATAACCGCTCTTGTTTTCAGGAACATCGTCCACGGCAGCGACACCTTGGAGAACGCCAAGCGAGAGGTTGACCTGTGGTTCAAGGCTGAGGACCTCGTCACCTACACCCCCTGCGCCCAGGCTTGGCTGTATGAGTAAACTGGCCAATCACAAACCAGGAAACTATACCCAACTGGACCCCACCCATCATACCTGATCACACCCACCCATCATACCTGATCACACCCACCCTTCCTGCAGTCAACCAACAACATGTAGCGCTTATCAATAAAGTCTCGGTGTCCTTTAAAAGTTTCCAGTCATATTTTTACTTTTGACTACTTTTATATACTTGTATGTATGTGTGTTCACCTACATATTACATATTACATATAATATTTCACAAATACTTGGATGGAGTCCCATTAAATCTGGTACAGACCTAATTCCTAATAACTTCAGGATATATAGACCAGAGCTTATCATGATATCTTCATTACCGATCCATCTGTTTCTTGATTAATCAGATGTTCGGTCCATCAAACACCAGGAAATAGTGAATACACATTTCATGTGCCTAAAAAAGCATTTATTGGGGACTATTTTCAGCAGCGGATAAATCCACATTTACACAATTAGTGAGTATTTCTGGCAGCAGGACAGACAGTGTGGGATATTTGAAACTCACTCAGTTGTCTCGCTCACTTCTTCTGGAAACATCCACCATCAGAGGATGGAGAACAGAGTTGGAGTATTTTACCTTGTTGATATCAACAGCAGCGTTTTGTTGCTGGCAGGTCAAAGCACCAGGTGTGTATCACATGTCCTTCCCTGCTGAACAAATCATCCCAGTCATCAGGTTGCCCCGCTGACTTCAGATCTGCTGAGTGGATCCCAGACTGAGGTCCAGGAAAGAAACACGTGTGACTCAGATCCAAACCGTCTGCTGACGGACGGAGACTCAGCTGAATATGAAGACCAGAGATGGCAAACAGTGTCAGCATTAGTCCCCGACATGTGGATCCAGTCAGACATATAATACTTCAACAACAGTAAGAAAATATGGCAATATCTGAGTCAATCTTCCACTTAACGTTTGACCTCTCTGGTATCTCTCTAATTAGTCAGCTGACAACCTGGTTGTCATAGTAATAGTCTATAACTCACAAACATCGTCAGGGACAAAAAAAAGACGCAGAAGCATGACAATGTTCAGAAAACATCTCAACAAATCAAATGTTTAAAATACATATTTTATTTGACCTGAAACAGGTCGATATTCAGAAGAAAGGACGTAACAAACGTGGACGTGTTAAGACGGAGATCAGGGTTAACCAGGAGGACCTGAAATAAAACAAAACTAATACACAACATTACACACAAATTATCTTTTTTTAAAAATCAAGAATTTTTATTGTTTTTAATTGCATAAAAAATGTAACGTTAGTAATTTATTTTACACCTAAATGTAATTTCTTCACAATCATGCTGCCAAAAATTGCACAATGTATTAAAAAAACAAAACTTAATGAAGATTAAAATTGATACATAACTACATTTCTTTTGTCCTACATTTACATCATATAGATTATATCTATATATAGATATTTTAAAACATGTGTATGTTTTGATGGAGCACTAACATGTGGACCAAATGGACAGTAAGTGCAGGACACAAAAAGATTGTATCCATCGACAAATCAAATAAAAAGTCTGGGTTTGGCTTTAGGAGCAGCTTTGTGAACATATTTTTGTTGGCTCTGTTTTGCAGGTTTTGTAGCTACATGTGAAGAACTGTGAACATTTACAGATCTGATGCAACAGCAAGAAAACACAAGACAAAAGCTTCATTTGCCTATTTTGAAGTTGTGTTACTAAACGCAGCACGAGTCGCCCACAGGAGCGTTTCATCATGTCAGCGTTTGATAATCCAAACATGATCCCTAATCCAGTACAAATCAATACCTAAAACGTCAAGACTTTATTTTCTCCAAAACGTTGTGCTGGGATTCAGTCTTGGATCTAATCTCTATGAACAGATTCTGTATATGATGCCAAATCTGAAGATTTTCATTTGTAGTATTGACCAATCAAAAGAGGTGAAACGTATTCGTCCGAAATGCAACCTGGGAGCTCATCAGCTATCACGTAACGACCATTTAGCTTTTTAAAAAACAACGTTTCTACAACTGTTCTCACGTTGCTAATCAGACTGTAAACGATGATTTCCTATCAAACCTTCTTCATCATGTCAGGAACTGCTGACGAAGGCCGCTGAACTCTAACTAACTAATTACAATTAATTATTGTTTCTACAGTATCTGAGCATTGCAACTACTGAAATATGGATGTAATATGGATGCAAATCGTACTGACTGCAACAACAGACTTGTTTCTTTACAAAACTGATATGAAATACCTCAGCGTGTTTTGTTTTGTACCCTTCACAGCACACACAAACCCTTAAATTGAGCGGTTTTCCCCTTTAACACACCATCATTTTCTCCATGTACAAAATACAAGTACAACTTCTTCAACAGGATCACAGACAGTTTGTTAAAATCATTCCATAAAAAACATTATCAAATGTGTGTAATATATATATATATATATATATATTACTAATAAGACAGTTCAACATTATTGGAGAGTCACATACAAAAAGACAACAAACAAACACGAACGACATACACACAGTAGTGATAAGAACGAGTATGAAATTAAAAAACAGCCATTAGTTTAGTGTTTGCTCAGACCGATGCATGCACACACAGTTGAGTTTAAAAAACACACACTCCTATGCACAAGGTCTGTATGTTATATACTACATACTTGTACTATGTACTTATACTGTACATTACAAGCCCTGTAACACTTTGTGCATTATCATTATGCTTTTCCCTCCTGGAGATAAGACAGATAATCTATATTAGATTAGTGTAGAAGTTCATTTCTGTCAGGAAAAAGAAAAATGGATGAAAAGTTAAAAGGTGACAAACAAAAATACTCAATAATAATAAGTCAGAAATATACAGAAGTCAAAGTTTACTACGTAAAGATTTTGAGTTATTAAGACCTAATCTCAAAGTCAAAATCACGTTAATTCTGCAGTAGAATATAAAAATGAGGCGACATGAAGACAACATTTTGACTTGTGTATTTTTCTTTGAATCATGTGAACTTATGGCTGACATGGGCTCCCACATTAAACCACATTAAACCACAAAAAAAAAAAATATATATATATAATAAAGATGCTTTATACTGTTTGTCGTTATAGTTTTAATTCTCAAAGTTACTTTTGGTTTAGTTTTTGTCAAGTTTCTGCTGCTGTGGCGTATTAAATATGTTTAATCTTTTTCCTTGATGAAATTAACACTGCTAATTAGATTAGCTTCTGTGATGTAGCTGCACTGTTAGCTCTGTGCTAACTAGCCAACAAATTAATTGTCATATCACATACTGAAGGGGGCGTTCAAGGCCGCGTTGGACGGGGTCTGATGATGATGGCTAACGGCATCACGTTATTGCTGTCTTTTCTCTACACACGACATATTCAGACACAAGCACAGGTAAAAAAATAACACTGAACATCACAGACAGGTGGCGCTGTTACTGTCAGCAGCAACAAATACTGAAGTTTACGACAACAAAGACTTCTAAACGCATCTTTACTCTTCATGTTGGCTTTCACTGCACACCAGAGGGAAACACTTTAAACATTTACTAATTCACTTACTTCAGTAACAAGTAATTTGAGCTTCTTTTTGTTGTCAAGCTGTGTGTCTTAATATCTGTTAGACATCCATGAAATGTGGTTCATTCATGTTCTCAAGAGGATGAAACGATGAAAAAGCTGAGTTCTCATTATTCTCAGCTGAGGATGTAAATAATGTTCACATTAGAAAAGATTCGATCACATCAGCTTTCATCAACCGAGAAATAAAACGCAGCGACCAAGATGCCCAAACAGTAAACAGTAGCTGATCACCAATAAACAATAATGACAAAATAATAAAACAATTATTAATTATTTAATTAATAAACAGAAAAACACTAATGTTTTCTTGTATATCCATCTTTAGCCTGCTTGTCCATAGTATTGTTGTAGTATTACTTTTAAAACATTTATTCTCTGAAGCTTTACAGTTTCTATTATTAATATGTATATTTCATACATATTTTAAGTCATACTTTGTGTTATTACTTTTATAGAATCTGATAATCTTTATTACTAGAATTTTCTTTGAATTAAATATATTCTGATATAATTTCTATTAAACCATTTTTGTTTCAAACTTTTCAAAGCTGAATATTCTGTTAATCCTTTAATAGTTAATAACATTGTGAAAATTAGCGAATGAAGACAAACGTTAATCTATTAAAGGAAGTTGAATAAAACAGAATCCGTTCAAACTCTGGTACTAAACTATAAACTGAACTAAGGAGCTATATGTTGTTGCCAATATATTATCTGCTCATTTTCATTTAATTGTGACTGCAGACGCTTTTCTGCATCAACGTTCAGCAGTGGCTCAAAAAACAGATAAATTTACACGCACACGCACACGTACACGCACACACACACACACACACACACACGCACACACACGCGCGCACACACACGCGCGCACACACACACGCACACACACACACACACTTTTTAAATGACTGCTAATCTCAACATGACATTACACAGCATCCATTAACATTATAATTACGTCAAGAGTTTTGACCCTTGAACACACCACACCAACATCTTGGTTCTCCAAACGCTGCCGTCCTGGACTTTATTCAGGACTCCTTTGGCCAGTTTTTCTTAGTTGGTGTCCGACGGTGTGCAGGTATATTTCAAACAGCAGCTGACGTCTTTCAAAGTTTGTATTTACCTTAAAACACACCATCAGATGCTTGTTTCACATCTGAAATAATCATAGTATCTGATGGATGGATGGATGGATGGATGGATGGATGGATGGATGGATGGATGGATGGATGGACGGATGGACGGATGGATGGACCGATAAAGGCAGAGAGGGATGGACGAGGCCTATGGGTCCTGGCTGGTAAAGAGTTCTCCAGAGGAACCGTTGGTCTCCGTTTCAGTGCTTTCAGACGGTACCTCCGGCCCGTCAGTGTTCTCCTCTTTCATTTGTGAACCTACAGAAACAAAGACGACATTGGGAGCGCTTGGTTAGACCTCCTGGTCAGCTGGTAAGTAGCAGCTGGGAGGAGTTTGAGACCTGTTCTTTGTTTTCTAGATTATGTTTTGGGATTTTCTACAGAGCTGCAACAATTAGTGGATTACCAGAAAATGAATCTGCACCTAACGGTTTTAGGACTTTTTCAAGCAAAACTGCCAAAATTTAACTGGTTCCACCCGAAATGGGACGAAATGATGCTTTTGTTTCTCACAACATCTTTTGGGTTTTGGGACCTTTCGTCAAACAAAATAACACTTTTGATGTACGATAACTCAAGCAAGAAATCAAGCCTGGCAAGACTTTTTATAGACAAAACAATCCATTGATTATTGAGGAAAACAATATGCAGATGAATAGATAATAAAAATCAAAAGGTTTTTGTCAGCAGTTGGACCAAAGTTCTTCAACCTTTAGGAGTTATGGCTGTACCAAATGTAACAGGCATCAAAGGAACAGTTTGATATACAGTATATTATACATATAATATGCACCTTAACCATTTAGCTACCAGGGAGACGAAGCAGAGTTTAAACTTGTGGATGAGGACGTCTACAGGAGACTGTAAAACGAGGTTCACGTTGACATATTTAAAGCTAATGAGAAAAGCTGTAAACAGACTTCCATCAGGTGTGTGCATACCTGGTCCTCCCTCGATGTTCGGGCTGCTCTCCGGGTCGGCAGATGGAGGTTGGGCTGCTGATGCAGGAGTAGGGGGTGATGGGTAATCAGGCGGAGTCTCGTTCTCATCTCCTGACAGGCTCCTGGGTACACCCGTTACCACGACACCGGATAGACTGACCGGTCGCTTGGCAATGGGCAGCTTCCTTTCTGAGTGAAGCAGATAAAGTACAGTGAAGCATGTTTCTCTTTATATATATATATATATATATATATATATATATAAAATCAGATGTTTTTCTAATTTCTTAGAATTGGTTTGATCTATTTTATCATAAAATATAATGATTTTATAATTTTTTTATTTTTTTATTTGCTGTCTTGTGTGAAGCACTTTCGGGTTTCAACAAGTGCTCTAATAATAATTATTGCATTGTTATCATCTATATTTCGTATCATTTTTAAGGTTGCTGTCAAACCTTTTGACTTTTGAACATTTTAGAGGAAAACGTACTTTTCTTTTGTCCCTTGTACTGCTGAGATTTCTTCCTCTGTTTGGACGCTGCCGACTGTAGTTCTCTGGAGCCTGAAAGACAAACACATTTGATTTTTTATTTAAGCTCATCAAGGTAAATAATAATAGGAGTGAGTCCAGTATGGCCACCAGCTGACAAGTGAAAACGCATTCAGGCCATTCGGAGGACTCACCTGTGTTGACGGCTGGAGGCTGCAGCTGGTATCCAGTCACCTGACACCAGCCGACCGGGTACAGGTCAGGTGACTCGCAGTCCACCCACTGGTCGTACTCGTCTTCCCAGCCATCAAAGTGTATCCGTAGCAACCGGTGCACGATGCGAGTCACCGTGGCGACGCAGACCAGTCTGGGCTCCATGAGGTCCACAGCCTCCAGCTTCATCCCGGGACGGAAACCGTGGTTAGGAACGTCCTGGGCGGAGAAACTCGGCACTGATAACATTTCATCGACGTATTTTACTTCACGTTTACATCAGAAATATCTGCATGTTCCTTTATTTTGTTCCCTGTTCTCACATCATACGAGCTCTTTAGTTAACTATTATTATTTTAATTAAGCACATAAATGGAAACTGAACATCTGTAATAATTTAATTTTCCATTTTTTTATGCTGCAGATTTTTTACATTAATACAGCTGAACGCAGTAGTGAGAGATGACACTGAAGTTTTTCTCCTTTTATGGATCCTATTAGTATTCTGAAAAGGCAAAAACGACAAATATTTGATGGTTCCAGGTTTTCAAATGTGATTATTTGCTGCTTTTATTGGTCTTTGATTATAGTAAAATTAATATTCTGGGTGTTTTGACAAAACAGGACTTGAGATGTGACACTGCGTTTTAGAAAATTGGGTTACAATTAATCAAATAAATTGGCAGATTAATTGATGATAATGATTGCAGCTCTGATAGTTTTACTTTATGTATTTTTGTCGTGTTCTTGTTGTATCTTCACCTGTATGCTTCTCTGACTAATTGAATTTTCCATTTTTTGGATTGAACTAACTAACAGCATAGAGGCTGTAGAGGGTGTTAAGTGTGTGCTTCTTGTATATGTGTCTTTCCTGTGTGTGTGTTTAATCTCACCTTGTTGAAGAGGCTGACAGGCGCAGCCACAGACTTGCTCTCCTTTAGATACTCAAACCATCTGAAGGGAAGATTAGTGTAACCTGAGACAAAGATCAAGACAAAAGTAAAACATTTTAATCATGTGTGGGACTGAAATATAAAACCTTTAAATGTTAAAGTTTGGTAGGGTATACTATACAGGATTCAAACACACTCATACAAAAGCAATCCTCTCAATCATTACTTATGACCCACTAGAAGTGTGTAGCAGCGTATTATTTCTCTTCTGGGCTGCAACCTTTGGTCAGAGGGTGTAACCCCCAGCCAATAACAGCACGCAGGATGTGAGTGTATAAAAACATAGCGACCAGGTGCCAGATCGTACGTGCACATCCAAGAGGAAGCTACAAAAATGGAGGACACAGTGCTGATGTTCTGCTTGTTATAATGAGAGCAGAGGAGAGACGCTGCACAGTGTGCCTTTAAGATTCCAGTCAGAGCTGTTAGTCCCTGTGGTGCAGGTGGAGGTGTCGGTGGTACCTCTGGGTGGGGTCAGCTCAATGCTGTTGATCTCACAGAAGCCGGCGGGGAAGATGGAGGGAGAGGTGGAGTGATAGCAGAACCAGTCCGAGCCGTCAGCCGCCTCCGAACCATCGATACCGATCATCAGATACCCATCTGCCAGGACCTGGAGGGTGGAGTGACAGGAGGAGGACACACCTGAAGTCACACAGAGACGTTGTTTGGATATGATTGGCTCTCGGTGGAGGTGACCTCACCTTCCTGACGGTGGCCACACAGATGGCAGACAGGTTGAGCGGGTCGATGGCCTCCAGCTTCATTCCATCTTCAAACCAGGAGCCGCTTTGATCCACCTCCTTCACCTGAACAGGAAACAGGAAAAACTCACGATTGTAATTAAACAGAAGCAAACATTTAAGATTCCTCTGAGGTTGTAACGAAAGGTCAAAGGTCAGCTACTTTATAATGTTATTATTGATACTGTTGGGAAAAAAACAGCATTTTGAACCTTTTAGGTTCATGTGTCATTTTGGCTGATTGTTAAAATCCAAAGTTTCCACTAAACAATAAGTGTGAGTAAATGTGCCATGAAATCTGGTTCAGGCATTCATGTTCCTCAGAGAATGAATCCTCCTGACTTTAGTGATCTTTTCCTGTAGCGCCACCAGCTGGTCAAAGTCTTCAAGGTAGGAGAAAGTGTGTCTTAGATTGAGGAAATGTTTCCTTCACTGGGTAAAATATCGGTTGAGACATTCATGATCCCGAGAGGATGATTCCTCCTGACCTTGATGTTCCTCGCCAGCAGGCCAAAGTCTTCAAGGTTCAAGGTAATTTGGTTCACACATTCATGTTCCTCAGAGGATGAATTCTACTGACTTTTACTCTAATAACTTTGATCCTCTGACTTTCTCATCTAGCGCCATCATCTGGTCAACATTTGAATCTGCCTCGGCTGTAATTTGTGTTTAGTTTTTTTATTTAGTCCTCTGTTACAGTAAACTGAATATCTTTGAGTTGTGGACAAAACAAGACATTTGAGGACAGTGATTTTTAAGGACAATTTTATGGACAAACAACTGATTAATCTGAGATAATAATAATTGTCAAATTAATCGATAATGGAAATAATTAGTTACAGCTAATACATAGTTATCACCTTTGCAAACAGCTGTCCAGGAGCGTCCATCAGACCGTCCAGCTTCTTCGACACATCTGGAAACACACACACACACACACACACACACACACACACACACACACAGTTGGATAGAGGTTTTCCTTGGGGGGGGGGGGGGGGTCTCTCCCTGAGGTGAGAGACAGGTGCATGCTCTAACAGCAGGACGTTATTGTGGACACTGATTTACATGGTCAGCAGTTGGAGCTGCAGCTTATGGAGGCATTTAAGGTAATTAAGGTAATCACTTATAACTCACTCAAATCTGAATCACAGACATGAAACGCTTATTAATATCATTTATCTCTGATCACCAGTAAACCTCCATAAATCCACTTAGAAACCAGAGAAAAAGGAGGCTGCTGAACTTGCCTGAGATACATCCATGGCTGCTGCTAACAGCTGATTTTAGTGACCTAGAAAAATAATTATATCCTTAAAACAAGATAAAATAAAAATAAGGCTAAAACAGATGAACAAGCCAATTTTTAGCCTCTTTTAGCTGCTAGTTTTAGTTTCCTGTCTGCTTCAGAAAGTGGAACATGCATCAGCAAACAAGCCAGATGTTTTCTCAGGACCTCCTGATCACCTGACTCATCAGCTGACCCACCGGATCGTTTGAAGCGGTGTCCGATGGAGCGGGACCAGCCGATGCCGTGGATCAGAGGACTGTACATGTGGCACCAGAAGTCGTCCGTCCCGTCCTCGCACTCCTCGTACACCAGCCGCAGACGTCCACCAATCACCTGCAGAAACACACACGAATATTATACAAGACATTTATTTATGAACCAAAACGCAAAGATGTGTGTTTCTTTATTTGAATATACTCAAGTCACCAAGTCATTAACAAAACAAAATTACAAAAATGCCAAATATTAGCTGGTTTCACCTTCTCATATGTGATGTAATAATTCTCTGTCCTTTATGACAGTAAACTGAATATTATTTGGCTGCAGCTGGTTGTCATTGAAATGAAAATAATCTTTAGGATTTGAGAAATTATAACGGCCATTAATCAAGAAAATTATTTCCATTAATGTAGCATTTGAACCTGTTCAACCAGAGCAACCCGAGTCCGACACAGGTGAGTCTTATCCACCACCTCCACCCGCATCTGCTTCTTGAAGGGAAACTGCATGCTCTCCTGCACCTGAGGACCAGGGGAAGACAAGAAGGCAGCACAACACGGAGAAAGTTTAGTTTAAAGTTTAGAGAGAGACACAGAGAGAGAGAGAGAGAGAGAGAGAGAGAGACACAGAGAGAGAGAGAGAGAGAGAGAGAGAGAGAGAGAGACACAGAGAGAGAGACAGAGAGAGAGAGAGAGAGAGAGACGGAGAGAGAGACAGAGAGAGACAGAGAGAGAGAGAGAGAGAGAGACGGAGAGAGAGACAGACGCAGAGAGAGAGAGAGAGGGAGAGAGAGAGAGAGAGAGAGAGAGACACAGAGAGAGACACAGAGAGAGAGAGAGAGAGAGAGAGAGAGAGAGAGAGAGAGAGACGAAGAGAGAGAGAGAGAGAGAGAGAGAGAGAGAGACGGAAAGAGAGAGGGAGAGAGAGGGAGAGAGACAGAGACAGAGAGAGAGAGAGAGAGAGACAGAGTGAGTGAGTGAGTGAGTGAGAGAGAGAGAGAGAGACAGAGACAGAGACAGAGACAGAGACAGAGAGAGAGAGAGAGAGAGAGAGAGAGAGACCTTGGAGGAGAAGTTTGGCGGCAGTGTTTTGGATCCCGTCAATCTTTTGATCAGGAAGTTCTTCCAGTTGGTGAATCTGTGCAGGATGGCTGAGGACACACAGCACACAGATGGATCAGTGATGACCTGCTTTGATCAGAAGAATTAGAACATAGTTTCTGTCGTTTTGTGTGGTTCCTTGTGACTCCTTCTGGTTGTGACTCCTCATCATCGGCTGTATATGTCAATGAGCTCAAACTGCCCGATACTGAATCACTTCTTTAGTGGATGTCAGCAGAGCTTTGGACTGTCAGTCTAGTTCATTTACATCAGATGTTTCTCTGAGCACTAGTCTGATATGATGCAGCAGCTGTTTGTTAACTACTGAAAGTAAAACAGTTCTGTATTTTAGTGGTTGTTGATATATAACCAACAGTGAATCTGATTAAGAGGTTAATCTTGTCTCTTACTCTGAGGGGGGACCAGAGGTTTTCCTCCAGCAGCACACCAGCCCACCGGGTGGATGTCCGGCACACACAAGTTCAACCAGAAATCTCTGGTGGAGTCGCTGTCGAAACCCTCGTACCGCAGCAAGGCCTTAAAACCTGCGCACGCGCACACACCATCATCATCATCTGACTCCAGCATTTATATGTGTGTGTGTGTGTGTGTGTGTGTGTGTGTGTGTGTGTACCAGCCAGTTTGATGATGCCAGCGATCCAGTACACCTTCATGGGCAGACTGCTGTCAGTGTTCGGGACTTCGACTCGAACACCTTCGCTGATGTCGCCCCATGACTTCCCCATCGACACCTGAACACAACAACTTATATCTGACATCATATTGATGATGATCAATAGCTGATAAACAGATTTGCATTTAAAATACATTGAGTTTAATATATAACCTTTAACAGAAAACCTGTAGGTGCAGGTATAAGGTGTTGGACCCACATGTTTAAAGCAGCTGACCGGGGCTCCCGCCACATCTCCGTCTCCAAGGTAACGGCCCCAGTCAAATATCTCCACGGGAACTGCAGGAAACATGCATCTCATCATCCCAACACTGCAATGCAAAAATACTCCATTACAAGTAAATGTCCTGTATGAAAAAAAGTAAAAGTACATAAGTATTGTGAGCTGGATGTAGTTAAAATACTGCAGTAAAAGTAGTGATTTGGTCACTCTGACTTCTTCTTCTTTTCCCTTCAGGTGTCTCCACAGTGAATCAGTTGTCTCCATCTAACCCTGTCTTCTGTATCCTCTTCTCTCACACCAACTACCTTCATGTCCTCTTTCACTACATCCATATATCTCCTCTTTGGTCTTCCTCTAGACCTCCTGCCTGCCAGTTCATAACTCAGCATCCTTCTACCAATATATTCACTATCTCTCCTTTTACATTCAATCAAGTTAATTTTTAAGGCTTCAGAGGCCCAACCGGCACTGTAAACAGATAAATGTCTACAGCTGCAAACAACAACTGTTTTCATAATCAATTAATCTGCTAAATATTGTTTACGGTAGATAAATATGCAATGTCAAAAAAGTCTTTTGTCTCCGTTTTGTCTAACAAAGCTAAAGATAATCAGTTTTCTGGGCTCATTCAGCTCTTGATAAGACTCACCGGTCTTCTTGACGCTCTGCTGGTTGGCTTGGTGCTGAGCGTACGCCACTAGTTTGCTCATCAACGGCTGTTTCTGAAGCACCTTAGCCTTCTTAGTGGGAGGCTTCCCCTTTAAGTCACAGAGACAGAGGTCAGGTTAGACTTTATGTATCAAGGAGCTATTCTGCAGATTCCTGTGATGAAGAAATTGATGGAGGTCCAGCATCATCGGCGATGTTCTGGTCTCTCAGACGAGGACAGAGTCCACAGCTAGGCCTCTTTCTGCTTGGGCTCCCTGACTGTGGAAAGACCTTTAACATCTTTTCTGACACTTTTATCAAATGTTTCCTCATATCTGCTCACTTGAACAGTTTAGAAAGAAGTACTTTGTAATTCTTGATTGTGATTAATGCCACATAATTAACTTTTAATTATTAACATATATTTATTTGTTGTAAAGTTGAAGTTTACTGTTGGAGCAAAGTCTTAGATTATAATTGTAATAATATAATTGCATGTGTGTTTCTGTATTCGTGTTTTCTTTGATGATGTTTTGTTGAACTTCGTTGAGCTTTCAGGGCCACCGTAGTTTTGCCAACTAGTTAAGATCAGTAGCCCCGATTAACAAAAGGATTTTTGTGTCTCATCATTCATCAGTAGTTTTCTTCCCATGATTCCTTGTGAAAGCAGGTTGATAGCAGCTACCTGTAGGGTGCTTTCAGACAGGTAAGTGAACTAATATGTGGTGCTGAACAGATCATTAGCAGGATCAAACCAGCCATAGCTGCTCGCTGTCTGAAACCAGCGTTACTGTTGCTGTGAACGTGTTTGTACCTGCAGTCTGGCGAGGATACTGGCCTTCTTGGAGTTGGAGGAGTAACTTCTGGAGCAGGAGACACTGCAGAAACGTTTAGTTTTACTGTAGAAAGCATCTCTGACTCCGACCATACCACACATCTCACAGGTCGCTGACACATAGAGAGACAGAGAGTGATGATGAATTCCTGTGGTCCAACGTTCTTTATCAGACACCGAGAAGCCAAAGTAGACAACAATACAAACCTTCCAGCCACCAGCAGTATGATAGGACAGGAAGTGATGTAGGACAGGACAGGAAGTAATGTAGGATAGGACAGAAGGTGATGTAGGATAGGACAGGAAGTGATGTACGACAGGACAGGAAGTGATGTAGGACAGGACAGGAAGTGATGTAGGATAGGACAGAAGGTGATGTAGGATAGGACAGGAAGTGATGTAGGATAGGACAGGACAGGAAGTGATGTAGGATAGGACAGGAAGTGGTGTAGGATAGGACAGGACAGGAAGTGATGTAGGATAGGACTGGAAGTGGTGTAGGATAGGACAGGAAGTGGTGTAGGATAGGACAGGGCAGGAAGTGGTGTAGGACAGGACAGGACGTGATGTAGGATAGGACTGGAAGTGGTGTAGGATAGGACAGGAAGTGGTGTAGGATAGGACAGGGCAGGAAGTGGTGTAGGACAGGACAGGACGTGATGTAGGATAGGACAGGAAAGGAAGTGATGTAGGATAGGACAGGACAGGAAGTGATGTAGGATAGGACAGGAAGTGGTGTAGGATAGGACAGGAAGTGATGTAGGATAGGACAGGACAGGAAGTGATGTAGGATAGGACTGGAAGTGGTGTAGGATAGGACAGGACAGGAAGTGATGTAGTGATGATGTTGTTGGTTCAAGTTCAAACCAAGAATATGTGGCTGTATTAAAATGTGAGAGATGTCAAAGAACATTAGTCTGACAGATAGATGCTATTCTGTAGAATCTAACAGGCTGCTTGTGTTTATCTCCTGATACTTATGGATGGAAACAAACCCGTTAAGATCTGACCTCTCTCTCTCATACTGACCCATGCCCACCTTCCCATCAGGGTAGGTGTACACCTGCCCGTTGGTCTTGATGAGAGTCAGGGAGGAGGAAGAGGAGGGGGTGAGTTGAGGTACTCCTCCTCCTCCACCCAGCTCTTCGTCCTCACTGTCCTCGGGGCTGGAGGCGCCACTCCCCCCACTGGACTCGGTGCTGCAGCTGCTGCGGTCCTCCTCCGCACCGTCCAGCATCCCAAAAGAGTCACGGCGCTTCCTGGATGGACGCTCCACCTGAGGACGCAGTCAGCCGGCGGCCATCTTAGTAAAGCTTTATTTGATCACTGAGATCAGGATGTTTACACTGAATTTTAAATTTAGATCTTCTTCATTCCTTCCTATACTGTACTTGTTATTAATAATTGGCACATATATTATTATTGTTTGTTTTTAATTAGCTTTTAAAATAAATTTTAATGAGCCGAAACAAATCACACAAATAACAACCACCAAATAATGATTAGTCAATTAATCAGTTAGTCAAGGGCTGCAACTAACTGCTAATTAGTGTTAATCATTAATGACCTCATAAACTGTGAAAAAAAGCTCAGTGTTTCCTTTAAGGTGCTTGTTTTGTCAGAAACATCAATGATGTGTAATAGTTTCTACTAACCATCATGTGACCTTGGTTGCATCTCACTGACAACATACTGAATGTGTGTGTGTGTGTGTGTGTGTGTGTGTGTCAACCTGACAGCTGTTGCTGCCGAGACCAGAGAGAGAAAAAGAGAGAGAGGCTGACAGACAATACAGAGAGCGAGAGAGAGACAGAGACAGAGCGAGAGAGAGAGAGAGAGAGACAGAGACAGAGACAGACAGAGAGCGAGAGACAGACAGACAGACAGACAGAGGCTGATACATGGAGCATAGAGAGGCTCAGCTGGCGGCTGTGAGAACACTTGACTGGATTAGACACCAGATCAGACCTGATCATGAGACCTGGACCAGACCTGATCGTGAGACCTGGACCAGACCTGATCGTGAGACCTGGACCAGACCTGATCGTGAGACCTGGACCAGACCTGATCGTGAGACCTGGACCAGACCTGATCGTGAGACCTGGACCAGACCTGATCATGAGACCTGGACCAGACCTTAAACTCGCCTACATGTGATGCTCCTACATGGACGGTCCTTTTCTGTGGAATAAACTACCACTCTGTGTTCGGGAGGCAGACACGATCAACACCTTTAAGAGTAGACTTAAGACTTTCCTGTTTGATAAAGCTTATAATTAGGGCTGGCTCAGGTCATCCCTTAGTTATGCTGCCATAGAACTAGACTGCTGGGGGACTCACATACTCTCTCGCTCTCTCTCGCTCTCTCTCTCTCCTTATCTATCCATCTATCTAATCCATCTATCTATCATGTTACTAATTAAACTTCTTCCCCAGAGTTTCTGTGCTCTCTCGTCCAGCAGGTTCTTGTGGACTGTGTCTGCTGCTGTGGTCCTACGTGGCGTCTACTGCATGTGTTGTCACCGTCATCATTGTTGCCATATCCCCATTACAGATTATAGTTATGTAATGATTTGCTGCTACTGTAATAATTCATCATTCATTGTCATTATTTATCACTATAATTCATTGTGAGTGTACAATATGTGTGTGTTGATTTGTTGTGTACATGTGACATCATTGCACGTCTGTCCGTCCTGGGAGAGGGATCCCTCCTCTGTGGCTCTTCCTGAGGTTTCTTTCACCTTTTTCCCTGTTAAAAGGTTTTTTGGTGGTCAAGTTTTTCCTCACTAATCGAGGGTCTAAGGACAGAGGGTGTCACTCCCTGTACTGATTGTAAAGCCCTCTGAGACAAATGGATTTGGTGATTTTGGGCTATATAAATAAAATTTGATTTGATTTAATGAAATCTTTTTTTTTTATACTTTCCCAGCCGCCGCTCTTCATCATATACTAATAATAATAATTAATGAATAATAAAATAAATGAATGTAGTAAAAAACTGCAAATCAAACTACATTAAAACCTGCTCGGTGATGAATATATGTGTCCGGATAAACATAGTTGTATTAGTGATGTCTTCATCAACACATAGTGGGAACAGCAGGCGAACAAAGCTGCGTTTAGACTCAAATAAAGAGATTTATCACAGTGTGTTTACGCCGATTAAACGGTTATAAAGTAAACTGTGTGAATTACACGTCAATAACTTGGAAAGTCTTGACGAAGATCAAGTTAAATAAAAAGTGTTAGTTTTCTCAGCGTAGATTCGTCTTGACTGGCTGTCAGCAGCGGCGCGTTCACAGCCTCAACAAAGGCGACAAATGCGGATTCCCGCGGAGGAGACAAGCCGGACAACTCACCGGATCTCTGAGGTTCTCCATCAGGTCACGTCGCAGAGGGACACTGGCTCTGAAACGCCAAAAACCGCAGAAATATCATTAAAGCCCAGCGGCAGACATATCATCAAAATGTTCATACGTCTAATACGCATGCGCCGGAACAGCAGCCGCTGATCCCTCATTGGCTGCTGCTTCTTCTTCGCGTGTAAAGTCAAATGAGATAGCAGACCGCTGGCGACCCCTGCTGGACAAAACCTAAACTCAACACAGAGTATTAATACATTTAGATTGATCACTTTTAATATCTTGTAGCTTCAAATCTTCATTTGTTCAGTTCCTAATAGTGAAAAACCGAAAGTTGTATTAATGCAAATTTATCACAATCTAATTTCTAGGGTAAATAAATATTATTATTTTTTATTATTTCAAAGCAAAAATAGTTAAATTCATGCTGAGCAAAAATAGTACACACTCACTTTTTATTTGATCAATATTGCTATTGTTGAGTTAATGTTTTATGTGTTTAAGCTGTTTGTAGAGCTGTTGTGTTGCTCACTGAGTGTAAACTAGTGGCAGACATGTTCTCTTGTTTATCAGAAGCTGCTGTGCCCGGGTCAATATAATTCAGTTCTTGTGACTCCAGCCAGACTGGTCTGATGTGTTTTCATTATTAAAAAAACATTTTTTATATAATCCGTTAGTCATTGCCAAATACTTTGAAGGTCACGGTGCACACCTCAGCTGCTCAGCAGGTTTAGTCCCAACACCTGCAAAACATGTGAGAAGGTTGTGTTCAAGTCATGTGGCGGTGGCCTGAGATCTCACGTTGCTGTGAAAACATTTTAAAAAGACTTTTGCACAATTTGGGATTATCACCAAAAAGTTTTGATCCTAACCCCTCAATGTAGTGTGGAAAGTAACCAAGTACATTTACTCAGGTATAATTTTGAGGTACTTGAGTATTTCCATGTGATACTACTTTGTACTTCCTCTCTACTACATGTCAGAGGTAAATCTAGTACTTTCTACATGTCAGAGGTAAATCTAGTACTTTCTACATGTCAGAGGTACATCTAGTACTTTCTACATGTCAGAGGTACATCTAGTACTTTCTACATGTCAGAGGTAAATCTAGTACTTTCTACATGTCAGAGGTAAATCTAGTACTTTCTACATGTCAGAGGTAAATCTAGTACTTTCTACATGTCAGAGGTACATCTAGTACTTTCTACATGTCAGAGGTAAATCTAGTACTTTCTACATGTCAGAGGTAAATCTAGTACTTTCTACATGTCAGAGGTACATCTAGTACTTTCTACATGTCAGAGGTACATCTAGTACTTTCTACATGTCAGAGGTAAATCTAGTACTTTCTACATGTCAGAGGTACATCTAGTACTTTCTACATGTCAGAGGTAAATCTAGTACTTTCTACATGTCAGAGGTACATCTAGTACTTTCTACATGTCAGAGGTACATCTAGTACTTTCTACTCCACTACATTTATCTGACAGCTTTAGTTACTGTTCAGATGCAGATTTGACTCAATGGATAATATAAGAAGCTTTTAAAATCCAACACATTGTTAAAGATGAAACCAGTGGTTTCAACCTTTTAGTCTGTTGACGTCTTACTAAAAGCAGTGTGTAGTCGGGTCACATTTCAGATGTCTATGAGTTGTTAACAGCTCCACCAAATAGTGATTTTTACCTCTAAACTTCTCACATGGTTTCATTTCAATAAATGTTCAAATGATCCAATATTTCAGCAGAAATCAAAGATTAGAGAAAAAGTCCAAAAGCTGAAAACAGATTTGTGTATCAGAACTTTGTTTCTTCTTCTTTCCTCTCCCATTAATCATCTCACGACCCCTCAGATTTATCTGGTGACCCTTTGGAGGGTCCCGACCCCTAGGTTGGGATTAGGTGAAATATGTTTGTACAGATAATGAGTAATGACAAAGAAAGAATAATAAATAATAATAACAGTAATAATGTTGGTTTATCCTACAGGTGAACCAGTGAACAGGGATCACTATCCTCACTATTATCACCAGTAATTACTAATATCCTTTATACTATATCAATATATACATTATTATAGTGCAGAGTCTTTTAAGTGACTGCTATCCAATGGGAGTGAACTGGTTAACAGACCCAGGTGATCTGTGCTTTGTGAACAGGGGTCTGTGTCAGCTGATCCCATGTAAAACATTTTACTTTGGGTGATGTTTGTTCTGTATAAGGAATGACTGCATTCGGTCTCTATAAATTGTGTTAGCGGTCATAGGAGACAAAACCAAGTGATTTTCCATTTTGTAGTTGGAAATGTTATGAGGTGTCTGATATGGATAAAAGTTTATACACTTTTCATGATCACTTAAATTAGAAAGTTGTGTTATTTGTAATTTATTTTATTGTTGCTTGTGCTGGAATTGGTTCATCCCAACATGTCTAAACTTAAGTTAGCTGCCTTTCCAGCCTTCACTTGACAGTTTGATACTATGACAAGAACCTGCTCCTCTCTCCATTCAACAGTTCATCGAGATCTTCAGTAATAACCAGGTTTGTGAAATTACATACATCATAACAAGCAGAACGGCATTTAAAGCCAGCATACTAATGTAAACAGTGGCTTAGTTTCAGCTCCACGCTGAGTGTTGGAGGAAAGTTGTGACTGTTGACCTTTAAATGTCACAAAAGCCTTTACATTCCAGAGGATGAGGCTTCTGTAACTGAACTGATCCTGTGTGGCCCTCAGGCAACACAGCCCAGACATCAGGTTTCTACTTGTACTTTTTAAATGAGTGCATGCTGTGAGTTTCACATTTACATGCCATAAAAGGTAACGCCTGTCTTCCTGCTAAAACCTGTTCTAAATATCACTGTTTAAAGGTTAATGTGACCAAAGATGTGAGCTCCATCAAGTCCTGGCACACTGATAATAGCTACACCCTCTGGGATACCTGAGTTTCAGATTTCAGAGCAGGGATTTGCTAAAGTCTGAGTTAAGGAACTGTGGCTGGAGAACAAAACAGCAAAACCTGGATTTAATTGTTTTTATTTATTTATTTAGCAGTTAAGACCTGCAGGAGACGATATGTGAAGAGAATCCAAATGTGATTTAGACATTAATAAGTAACTCTCAGTGACGGACAAGATGACCCACTGGCAGATTCTTCGTGCGAGCAAAGCGTCCCTGCTGGCTCCGGGGTATCCACTTCATCATGGACACAGAGTCGCGGTGCATTACAGCACAGCTGCTGAAGCTCTGGACGGCAGTGCTGCATCCACAGACAAACTCACCATGCAGGAGCTGAACAGCAGACTGGCATTGTACCTGCAGCAGGTAGGAGAGTAGGAGAGAGAATATATTGATATAGTGATGACTGAATTAACTTGGGTTGTTTTACTTTATATGCGTTGTTGCATGAAATGAAAACACAGTAAATCCTGCTGCTTGTCTCCAGATTCTGGATCCAGCAGCAGATTGATGAAGCAATAAGCGGTTGTATTTATAAAAAGCAGAAGAACATGAAGTGGAGTTTTCATTAAGAACTAATGCTGATAAAAGGCAAATTACAACAAGTATGACAACAAAAGTATGTAGTTACATGTACTGTAGAAATCAAGTATACTTAAAACTTTATTTGTATTTATATATATTTATTAACTGATGTTTTTGCAGTGAATTATAATTAGTTGTTCTTTTTGTTAATATTATGTGTTGAATATGGATCATGGTGAAGATCCCTGCATGTGTCAACGTACTTGTCGATTTTTGTTGTTGATACTTAAAGATGCAAATCGTCTGCGTATCTGAAAATGGTTTGCACTGTTTCGCTACAGTTTCCTGGTTGAACAACATATTTCCTTTAAATAGCGTGTTCAGGCTTTGAAGTAAAGGTGTTGTCCAATCAGTATCAACATGCATGTAAACTTTTATCACAACACCAACACTTGCGTAACACAACAGGGTGTTCAAAGCAATTTCCTTTTATAGAAACTGTTTGCTGTGTGAGGAACCATCAGAACTCATAATTGCTTCTCTCCTCTGATTGGTGGATGCAGGTGCATTGTCTGGAGGCAGCCAATCAGCAGCTAGAGTATCAGATCCTGCAGCAGCTGGACAAGAAGTGTCCTGGAGACCTCCAACACCTGGATGGACATCTGCAGATGGTGTCGCTGCTGCGGGACCAGGTGAAGAGTTATTGTTGAATAACATGGGATTATATGTGAAATAAAATTATATTAAATTATTTCTAAAAAATTCACATTATAACACATGGATTTCTACAATGGAAAGTAATGCAGGGGGACAGAGGGTTATTAAGAAACATGACCTGATGTTAGATCCACAGGTTCTGTATGTTTGTAACACACACGCAGCTTTAAGGAGAACGATAATGAGAACATTCACTTTCAGGACTGAGAAATGGCTGATATTTGCGCAGCTAACAAACAGGCGATATTATAATGTTCAACAGGGAAAGTAAATCAAGGAAATACGTGAAAGTCTTCTGCCTAAATACCTGGAAGATAAAGTGTAGCGTCTCAAAACCGGTTCTTTCCCATCAATCTGCTTAAAGGTCAGACGGGCTGAGACAAGTCTGACAGATATTTGAAATGTCAGAGACAAAACCTGAACTTTACAAGTAGTGGGAAAAAAACCAGAAAGTAGAAGATCGTTTTGTCTCAGAGAAGTAACTGAGTGAATAAATGACACATAATGCATGAATCATGTGATGAGCTAAAAACCATCAGATCTGTGTGGAGAAATGAGGACTAACAGAAATGTCATATTTCCCATGTTTCCCTCATGGTTTTCAGTGTTTGAGCTTTGAGTGTTTGACATACTAACATTCTGCCTACTACATGCTCAGTCAGTATGTACTGCATGCTGCCTAGTAAAGGACCAATAAGGTATACCGTTGTTGAATAGTATGTTCATATATGATTCTCACTCTGTGTCCTCTTCTTATGCAACAGTTTAATAAACAAAGTAAGATAATCTTCACAAATGAACACAACCTTTATGATATTACAATTTGAAAAAGCTACAACTGGAAAATACTATAAAGTGATAAATCAAATCAAATCGAATCAAATTTTATTTATATAGCCCAAAATCACAAAATACATTTGTCTCAGAGGGCTTTACAATCTGTACAGGGAGTGACACCCTCTGTCCTTAGACCCTCGATTAGTGAGGAAAAACTTGACCACCAAAAAAAAACCTTAAATCTAGAAGTTGGAAAGTTTGAGTTAGAAAAGTTACAGCATACGTATAAACACAACTTGAGGCTGTAAAGACGGACGAGTGAGATATAAATGTCATTTTTATTCCTTTAATTGTCTTGAGATCCTCTAGATCCATCTGAGGCTTGATACAAGTAGACATGATTCTACTTGTACAGCAGAACAGCGTCTATGGGTGATGTTGGGGTTAATTACAGTCGACCGTTAGTGCCACCTACTGTTATCTCCTGTTATTCACACTATTCTGAAAATCTGATTTGCTCCATTATTATACTATTACTATTACTATACTGCTACAGAAGCAGTATAACTTACTAAACTTACTAAAGTAGTTGTACCACAAATGTTGCTGCTACTACCGACAGATCAAATATTTGTGTATCTATTACAGATCAGTGAGCAGCTCTCGATTCAGGGTCAGATGAAGCTGCAGCTGCTCACTGCAGAGCTTGTCGCCTGCAACTTCAAAATCAGGTAGATCCACACACACGTACAACACACAGCAGCACATGCACCCACTTACACACACTCACAGTGCAGATTCTTCCTACAACTAACACAACAATAAAACAACAATTTTAAATTACATTGATCAATAAAACGAATGAAGGACAAGTTAACTCAATGCTACAAATGTACAGTGAAAACAAAATTGTCAAGAATATGTATACAGATCCCATCACCCCCTGCTGTGTGGGTAGGTTTGAAAAGGAGCAGGAATATCGTGGAGGTGTAGAGGCGGAGCTTAAATACCTGAAGCTGCTGGGGGAGGAGCTAATGATGCACAAACTGCCAGAGCTCCAGAAACTCCTCAACAGTCAAACACAACAGATGATGCAGATGCAGATACAACACCAGCAGGTAAAACTCACCTGGATCCTGTCAGATGTTCATGGTAGTTGTAGTCAGGTGTTACTCTCAACCAATCTTAATATATTATTGATATACTCTCCATTTCTTATAACCAGTCACTATGAAAGCAAAACAATTCATTTAGTAACTTTTGGTTCATTTACTCTAATAATAATAATAATAATAATAATAATATAATTTAAAGGATAAGTCAGTATTTTTTAAATATTTGATGCCACTGAGCATGTGCTCTGCCTTACACAGAACTACTCTCCAGAGGCTTTGAAGCTGTGTGACCAAAGCAGGAAAACTTTACTTTCTCTAACCTTAACAAAGAGATCATTTTAACACAAACCATGATCCTTTCCTAAACCTAACCAGACCTCCACCACAGAGCTGTCACATCATAATAATGGTGATGTGTGACGGTTTTTGAAAGCACAGACACCAGATTAGGAGTCATTCAGGAGTCACATGGTCAAACCACATATTTGGAGGACTTGTAGCTTAAAACCTATTTAATATGATAATTAAGTGTTTTAGGGGTTTTGTTTTTACCCTTTGAGAACCCCTTAATTACTCCTTAAACTGATAAATGAGGGATTATGTACCTCATTTTGTTCTTGTCTGTAGATTTAGTCACAGTTGTTCTTTAATGCCGTCAGTTTTTTCTCATCATGACAATATATTTCATCGTAATTATTGTTAATGAAATGAGCATTACCTGGTTTGTTAAACATGTCCTTACTGTTTCCTGTCCCCCTCTGCAGAATGTGCAGGGTCTCCTGGCCCAGGTATCAGGCGGCATCACAGTGGACATGCAGGTTGTCAAGTCAGCAGACCTGAAACTGCAGCTGAACCACCAGAAACACAATGTGACGTTGTTCAACCATGACGACTGTTTCACCAATCAGGTAATGGACTGAGGAAATGGTTCATTGGTAATATTTTTATTTCTGTGATCCAAGTTTGGATTTGAGTGGATTTATAGTGCGCGCAGACGTCATTAAACTGGGATTGTTGTGCTCAGGAGACCACAGCGACCTTTCAGCGTCCAGCGGTGTCCGAGGCCGCCGTGGTCGGGCTGAATCAGCTGAGGGGAACAGCAGCGAGTATGGAGCAAGAGCTGATGCTACTGCAGTCCCAGGTGTGCTAAAACTACAAGTACTGCTACTTAGATTTTACATTAACTTGAAAACACAAACACTTAAAAATAAATTGCTTCTGAGTTTATGTGTGGGTGTATGGCTGTTGTATGTTTGTAAGTATGTGTGTATGAGTTTGCATGTGAGGCTTTCTTACTCCTCCAGTTTATGGGTTGCCAGACTGCCGTCACAAATGGGTTGAAATTGTATGTAGTGTGTAGATTGTGTTTAATAGACGATCTGGCAGCTCAGGTAACATCAGATAAACATGCAAAACTTATGAATCCGTGTATGATGATTAATTATAATAAAGTTTGAAAGCAATGCAGGAAGTACCTGGGAACCTGGAAAGATGGAGGAACATGCTGGGAGTTCAGACTCTGCAGACTTTCTTAAATGTGGTAGAAACACTTGTTCTTGATTCTACTACCAGATAGCGCCAAAGCGTCTTTTTTAAATTCAACTCATGGTGGCTTTAAAAACAGATGTACACACACCAAGTTGTTTGTTTATTCCAGCATTTTTGGTTCAGATTTAAACGTCTTGTGCTGAATTGTTGCTTTTATTAAGGTTGTGAATGCAAGCTGCTGTGATGGACGAGTATTTGACACAGTTGAATCATTGAAAATGGAGTTGTTTAAGGATCTGTGGAACTTGTTCATTATAATGATAATGTTTAATTGTTTCAAATGAGTGGATATTTGGCTCAAGAATAAAGAAAATATTTTTAATTTCCAGTCCATTCCTAATTGAAGAAATAAGCTTCTTAAATGTGATTATTTTCTGGTTTCTTTAGTCCTCTATGACATTACACTGATTATCTTTGGGTTGAGGACAAAATAAGGCATTTGAGGATGTCATCCCGAGCTTTGAGATAAAGATTTTTTATCCTTTTTTGACATTTTATGGACCAAATGACTAATCAATTAACCTAGAAAATACTTAGATGAAAACGATAGTGAAAATAATGGTTAGTTGCAGCAATAATCATGTTTCTGTCTGTAGAACATGCAGCTGGAGTGCTTTGGGCAGCAGCAGATGGAGTCCTCCGTCGAGCAGCTGGAGTTCCTGCAGCAGAGAGAAGACGGTCTGTGCAGAGATCTGGATTCAGCGCTGCAGACGGTAACTCAGCAGGCTGCAAATTATCAGGACCTGCTGGACATCAAGAACCAGTTGGAGAATGAGATACAGAACTACCGGCATCTGCTGGACGGACAGGGCTGCCAGTGGTAATGATAATGTTTATAAAACAATAATATAATTTTATTAAAATTACATTTTATTGAATAATCCCTAAAGGATTACTTAAATAACATCACCAACATTACCAACTCCGTTATTATGCAGATGATACTATCTTGTATGTTCATCTTCAGATTGGATTATTGTACCGGAACAAAGCTTGTTTCTCTTTTCAAAGCAGAAAACACATTATACATACCATACTTTCTGCATTGAGATATTCTGTGTGCCCATGCAGCTGCTGCTACTACCCTTAAACCACTGGAAGCTGGAAACTGGAATGTTAATCTCAGTGTATTTTACTCATTTAGTAAGAAACCTGTATGGTGCAGTTTGTGTGACCCAAAAAATGTCCTCTACTGTTGCTTTTTCTGGCAATGCCTTGCAAAATAGGAAGTTTTCTCTGATTTCCATCTATTTATCTATATTCTGTAATAATAATAATAATAATATAATAATAGTAATAATAATACTGTATTACTGTATGTCCTTTTGTCTACAGGTTGCCCAAGAATTCTTTCTGTGCTCCTTTCAATACTGCTGCCTTCAGGAATAAAATTATACAGGAAAACATGGTCAGTTTTCAGGGAGGAAATCTAAATATGGGTGCAGTTCAGACCAAAGGCTACACTGGCACTGTCCAACAAACACCTGTATTTACCCCACTCTCAGAAACAGTGGCCACAGTTCAGTCAATCAGGGTCCAAGACAACTCACCCCTGACATCGATTTACACTTCAGATCTGACTGACTTGTTCCACAAGACTGAAACCCAGAGAACCGAAGCTCTTTTTGAAAGAAGTGAGAGGGAATCAACAATGATCAACAGGTGGAGCAATCTTATAGATTACAAAGACCACACTATAGACCCTGAGTCTTTTAGTCTCAAACAAACTAACATAGATGTTGGTTTTAAGGCAGGGACAAGCACAGACAATATTACTGGTGCAGACATAAAACAAGAAACACACTTCATAACACATACGGCCACAGCTGATCCCTGCACACAACCTCTTGCAGAGGTAGTCAAAGAGACAGAAACTGCTGAACTGAAGAGCTACGTCCACACTTTTGATCAAGATTCAGCACAGGTTGCATCCTTGAAGTTGGAGCCTCAAGCTGAAATGATCAAGGATGCAGTTGAGGTTGCTGTTACAACATTCGAAGTGTCCAGCCTTCCAACTACTTCATCCTGTAGTGCAACCAGCAATGAAATCCTTGTCAGTGAGAGTTTAACTGCAAGTGCAGACACTTTGAGGAAATCAATGACAATGAACAGGTGGAGCTGCCTTTTAGAAGATAAAGTCCAAGCTGTAGAACCAGATCCGCTTAACCAATCAGTTGTTGGTGCTCAGATTAGCCTGGGCGTTGAGGACAGGTCTATTACATCTTTGAAGTCAGAACCTCAAGCTGAAATGATCAAGGATGCAAGTGAAGTTGTTGTTACAACATTCGAAGTGTCCAGCCTTCCAACTGCTTCATCCTGTAGTGCAACCAGCAATGAAATCCTTGTCAGTGAGAGTTTAACTGCAAGTGCAGACACTTTGAGAAAATCAATGACAATGAACAGGTGGAGCTGCCTTTTAGAAGATAAAGTCCAAGCTGTAGATCCAGATCCGCTTAACCAATCAGTTGTTGGTGCTCAGATTAGCCTGGGCGTTGAGGACAGGTCCATTACATCTTTGAAGTCAGAACCTCAAGCTGAAATGATCAAGGATGCAAGTGAAGTTGTTGTTACAGCATTCGAAGTGTCCAGCCTTCCAACTGCTTCATCCTGTAGTGCAACCAGCAATGAAATCCTTGTCAGTGAGAGTTTAACTGCAAGTGCAGACACTTTGAGGAAATCAATGACAATGAACAGGTGGAGCTGCCTTTTAGAAGATAAAGTCCAAGCTGTAGAACCAGATCCGCTTAACCAATCAGTTGTTGGTGCTCAGATTAGCCTGGGCGTTGAGGACAGGTCCATTACATCTTTGAAGTCAGAACCTCAAGCTGAAATGATCAAGGATGCAAGTGAAGTTGTTGTTACAGCATTCGAAGTGTCCAGCCTTCCAACCGCTTCATCCTGTAGTGCAACCAGCAATGAAATCCTTGTCAGTGAGAGTTTAACTGCAAGTGCAGACACTTTGAGGAAATCAATGACAATGAACAGGTGGAGCTGCCTTTTAGAAGATAAAGTCCAAGCTGTAGAACCAGATCCGCTTAACCAATCAGTTGTTGGTGCTCAGATTAGCATGGGCGTTGAGGACAGGTCCATTACATCTTTGAAGTCAGAACCTCAAGCTGAAATGATCAAGGATGCAAGTGAAGTTGTTGTTACAGCATTCGAAGTGTCCAGCCTTCCAACTGCTTCATCCTGTAGTGCAACCAGCAATGAAATCCTTGTCAGTGAGAGTTTAACTGCAAGTGCAGACACTTTGAGGAAATCAATGACAATGAACAGGTGGAGCTGCCTTTTAGAAGATAAAGTCCAAGCTGTAGAACCAGATCCGCTTAACCAATCAGTTGTTGGTGCTCAGATTAGCATGGGCGTTGAGGACAGGTCCATTTCATCTTTGAAGTCAGAACCTCAAGCTGAAATGATCAAGGATGCAAGTGAAGTTGTTGTTACAGCATTCGAAGTGTCCAGCCTTCCAACCGCTTCATCCTGTAGTGCAACCAGCAATGAAATCCTTGTCAGTGAGAGTTTAACTGCAAGTGCAGACACTTTGAGGAAATCAATGACAATGAACAGGTGGAGCTGCCTTTTAGAAGATAAAGTCCAAGCTGTAGAACCAGATCCGCTTAACCAATCAGTTGTTGGTGCTCAGATTAGCCTGGGCGTTGAGGACAGGTCTATTACATCTTTGAAGTCAGAACTTCAAGCTGAAATGATCAAGGATGCAAGTGAAGTTGTTGTTACAGCATTCGAAGTGTCCAGCCTTCCAACCGCTTCATCCTGTAGTGCAACCAGCAATGAAATCCTTGTCAGTGAGAGTTTAACTGCAAGTGCAGACACTTTGAGGAAATCAATGACAATGAACAGGTGGAGCTGCCTTTTAGAAGATAAAGTCCAAGCTGTAGAACCAGATCCGCTTAACCAATCAGTTGTTGGTGCTCAGATTAGCCTGGGCGTTGAGGACAGGTCTATTACATCTTTGAAGTCAGAACCTCAAGCTGAAATGATCAAGGATGCAAGTGAAGTTGTTGTTACAGCATTCGAAGTGTCCAGCCTTCCAACCGCTTCATCCTGTAGTGCAACCAGCAATGAAATCCTTGTCAGTGAGAGTTTAACTGCAAGTGCAGACACTTTGAGGAAATCAATGACAATGAACAGGTGGAGCTGCCTTTTAGAAGATAAAGTCCAAGCTGTAGAACCAGATCCGCTTAACCAATCAGTTGTTGGTGCTCAGATTAGCCTGGGCGTTGAGGACAGGTCCATTACATCTTTGAAGTCAGAACCTCAAGCTGAAATGATCAAGGATGCAAGTGAAGTTGTTGTTACAGCATTCGAAGTGTCCAGCCTTCCAACTGCTTCATCCTGTAGTGCAACCAGCAATGAAATCCTTGTCAGTGAGAGTTTAACTGCAAGTGCAGACACTTTGAGGAAATCAATGACAATGAACAGGTGGAGCTGCCTTTTAGAAGATAAAGTCCAGGCTGTAGAACCAGATCTGCTTAACCAATCAGTTGTTGGTGCTCAGATTAGCCTGGGTGTTGAGGACAGGTCTGTTCCATCTTTGAAGTTGGAGCCTCAAGCAGAAGTGGTCAGGGATGCAAGTGAAGTTGTTGTTGTTACAGCATTTGAAGTGTCTGGATCTGAAGGCGTTCAGGGTGAAGTCTCCTCTGGGGTGATGCTGATGGATGGCAAAAACAGTGTGAAGGAGGTTGCAGATGTAGTTCTTGACCTCCCAACTGCATCATTATGTATTGCAAACAGCAAGGACATCCTTGTCAAAGATGATATAACTGTACAGAGTACAGAGACTTTGAAGGAAGTGAATGGTTTCCATGTTACAGATGGGGTAAAGGTGGCAAGTCAAACAGATTGTGGTGTGATCTTGAGTTCAGGTTATGCTAAGGAGCCTCTGAGCATAACAGTGCCTGTCACATGTCCCACAGAGACAAGTGATGCAGAAATGTGCCAAAGCCCAAATGACTGTCTAAGTCTGATTGGTGAAGAAGATGATGAAATAGCCCTGGATCTAACTGAGGCAAGTGCATGTGTGAGGCCAGTAGAGAAATATGTTCTCTCGACACAAGGGGAGAGCCGTTCTGTATCATTCAGTGTAGATCAAAATGTGTTAAAAGTGGACAGAAATAGGAATGCCTATAGTCTGGTTGACAACAAGGCAGGTGACAGCTTTGGAAGTGTCCCCTCAGCAGGTACAGTTGGTGTTGCTACAGGGCCTGCCGCTACATCAGAGGCACAGGATTTAATCAGGGTACCCAGCAAGGAGAGTGAAGAAAGCCCACCAGTGGCCACATTCCCAGCATCAAGCCAACCAGAAACAGGAAGGTTTGGCAAAAGTGGGCAGTGGATGGTTTATGGTGGCTCTATTGGACGTAAGAGCAGCCAGGATGGCAATGTTAGTTTACCTAACACAGAGAGTGAAGACAGCACATCAGTGGCCACGCAACTGGCAGCTAACCCACCAGGAACTGGGAGATTTGGCAGCACAGGGAGTGGGGAGTGGAGAGTTTATGGTGGGAGTACTGGAAGTTTTAGTAGTGGTGGCAGCACAGAAAGGGTCCGTGTTAGCACTAGCAGTTACAAAATGAGTAGTGTACCTGGTGACAAAATGAGTGAAGGCAGGCTCAGTAGTTCTGGTAGTGTTCTTAGGCGCAGTAGCAGCCTAGGTAGCACTGAAAAGCTAAGTAGCGCAGGTAGTGGTGGCAAGCTCAGCAGTTCATCTGGGAACCTGATTAGCAGCTCTGGGATTGTCAGTGTTACTGGCAGTGGACACAGGAGCAGCATGGGGAGTGTAGGACGACCAGGCAGAGGGAAAACAACCACCAGACACAGAACCCACAGCCCCGGAGAGAGGAGAAGTGTCAGCGGGGGTAGCGGAGGGTGGCTGAGCGGTTCTGCAGCTGGTGGGAATCGCATTAGCAGCAGTGTGAGCGCACCTAAACTCAGCAGCTCAGGTAGCAGCGAGAGAATCAACAGCAGAGGTGGAGGAAGGGGCAAGGGTTCCCCTAGATTAGGAAGGGCTAATATTGCAGGGGGGAGGGTGATTACCAGCAGCGACGGGCCAGTCAGGAGTACCGGTAGTGGAACTGGAACCAATCAGGAAAGAATTAGTGTCTGCAAGATGGCAGCGCTGACAATGTCGGCGGCCGGGAGGGAGAGAAGTCAGGAGAGACACAGACAAGCTCAGAGGTCTGCGCAGCAGGAGGCTTCAGGTAAGAACAGGTGGTTTCAATTCACAACAACAAGAACAAGAACGACACATACATCAATGTGCTCTCTGTTCTGTCTTCCAGCATCTCCTCTCATCCAGCGCTGGCTGACCTCAGCTGTCGACGTCCCGATGGCCGACCCCGATGGCCTTGATGACATCATTTGACCTTGATTGAATACTTGGGGAGGGGCTGGCTTTCAGGCCACAGCTTTCAGATTCAGTTATAGTCTCTTAACGGACTTACACACATACATGAGTAATAACATTTTAAATAATGTATTCTTTTGAATAATGATATAAGAAATATACTTGTTGTATTAAAGTTTGACTGTTTGAATCACAAAAGGTTTTCGTGACTTTTAAAAGAGATAGATTTTGACTCATAATCTGTATTATTTTTTTTATATATATATTTTGTATCTTTTTGATATTGTGTTTTCACTTTGCATTACTTATTTTGTGTGTGTACATTTTAACCTTTGAAACTCATTATGTCATGTTTGGTTTACTTTGTTTTAGTTTTGGTGTATTGTTATCTTCCTGTATAACACACACTCATATACGTCATAGCATCTTGTAAAATCTGTGTCAGTTGTTTAAATTTCAAACAACCTGAAGATCAACTTACTGGAGATTTCCAAAATACTGTAACACATTTTATATCTATGTTCATGTTGGTTTTGGGTATTATTTTGTGGCAACTATAAATACAATTTACTGAAATCTGAAAGATTATTTAAATCAGTTTATTTCTCTTATCTAAACTGACTACTTGAGTTCGACTACAAGACCAGCAATCAAAGATTTATGTCAATTTGGAGACATGACACGGCCAATCAAGATTCAGAACACAATGCGCTGTAAAAAAAATCTGCATAACTGCAAGGCCGCAACATTATAGCGAGGGACCACTGTACAGCAAAAATGATTTATTTAAATGAAGTAATTTTGAGGTTTATATATTTATTTGACAATAGTAACGGTAAACAAAACCCAGTCATAACATACAACAAAAAACTTTAGGATAAAAATACAATACAATGTAAAGCTAAAGGTTTATTGTGCTGGGGTTAAAAACTAGATCATCACTTTCTTCTACAAAGTGGGGCTACTGGTGCAATGCTTTAATGTGGCGTGGACTTTCTCATGGAGAAGATGCGTAACCCTAATCCTAACCAAGTTTCATTTTATTCAAGATAACAGAACTGTACAAATATCAGGATACAACGTTACTGTAGCGCCCCCTGTGGGTAGAATTGTATCAAATGGAACAGCACTGCTGTATGTAAAACATTCCCAAATTTGGTTGCAATCCAATTTAGAATTATGTGAGTTGTGACCAATAACAGACAAAAGGTAAGTGAGACCCAAAAACAAACTTATCATTTTTATAGTTTTTTGAAGTAATTATAAACTGTTGCTCATAAGATTAAGATTAAGATATACTTTTATTTATCACTCAATGGGGAAATTATTTTTTCACTCTATTTTTTTATTTACATGCATTTAACCCGGACACACACACATGCAGTACAACAGCACAGACATGCAGTACAATGGCATAGACATGCAAATGTGGAGAGAGAGATGGTGGAGTGATGGGCAGCCAGCCAAACCGGTGCCCAGTGAGCAATTGGGGGGGTCGGTGCCTTGCTCAAGGGCCCCTCGGCAGTGCCCAGGAGGTGAACTGGCAGCTACCAGCCCACCTTCCATATTTTTGGTCCATGTGGGCCTTGAACCACCACCGCCAATAGCCAAGTCCCTATGGACTGAGCTACTGCCTCCCCCCTCATATTTCCAAGTGTAGCACAGTGGCTGAAATATGATGCTTAAACAATTTTACAGCCAACATGCTAATGTTTATTTTAATGTCAAATGTGTAAAAAAGTTAATGGGATTAAATATCTAACTGAGATAGAGGTGATTGCCTTAAAACCAAAATAGAAGTTTATATTTACTATGGTCTTTGAATGCATCCTTGTTTAATGTTAGGTTGAAAGCATTTGTTTAGGGTCAGATCTAACCTGATTTTGAGCTGTCTACATTCATTTGTTGTTTAGCATTTTGCCAGCCAATCAGCATCTGTTGTTTGTTTGAAGGGCGGGATTTGCTTCTGCCAGAGCCAGCTTCTGCAACCGGGGGTCGGACCGCCAGGGTCCCCGCCTCCGACTGCCGACCATCTCTCATTCGCACCGTTAGACCCCTCCCATGGGTGACTTATATTCCTAGGTAAATGTTTACTGTGATGTATTACAGTCGAGTTCTGTCTGAGTCAAGTTGTGAAATGCTATCGTCAAGTCCTAGCAATTTTTTTTAACTTGCTAGCACTAATTTTACTTGAAAATAGTGATGGCATGGACACATTCTTCCATAGTTCGCCCTCTCTCTGAGCTCACCAAGGGTTATCCACCCACATGGCATGATCATAAGGCAAAAAGGAAACCTGACCCCAACAAAGTCTACTACAAGGTGTCAGAGCCTTTTGGAGACCGTTGGACTCAAGCATGTCAAGAAGCTTTTGACAAAATCCAAGACTGTCTGCTCAAGGCCCCAGTACTAACTTTTGCTGATCCTGCTAAGCCCTACATCTTGCATGTAGACACCAGCATGAATGGCCTAGGCGCCACACTGAACCAGGAATACTCTGAAGGTCTCAGACCAGTGGCTTTCACCAGTCGAAAACTCAAAGACTCAGAACGCAACTACCCAGTCCACCAGTTGGAGTTCCTGGCGTTGAAGTGAACGGTTATAGACAAGTTCCATGAGTATCTCTATGGTGCTAAGTTCACTGTACAAATGGACAATAATCCATTGACATATGTGTTGACATTCGCCAAACTGAGTGCTGTGGGATATCACAGGCTTGCTACCCTGGTCACATATGATTTCACAGTTCGGTATCGTCCCGAATGTCACAATGATTGATGCTGACTTGTTGTCTGCAAACGAGCCTCAGCTGACCGATTTGTGGATCAGCTTGGAGCCCCTGAGCTGCTGAACCAGCTGAGTCCAAAAAGACATTCAGACAGCGCATGAAATGGATCCAATAATTGCACCCATAAAAACAGACAGATTCTACTGGCCACGTCTGACAGTTGAGGTTGAGGAATGTATTGTAGTTCCCCCACAACACTTTTGCTACGAGCAATGTATTGTTACAGTCGAGTTTTGTGGTAAATTGAGTCGCTAGCTTTTTTAACTTGTTAGCGCTAATTTTACTCGAAAATAGTGATGGCATGGACACTTAGATACTGTAAATTGTTAAAGGAGATGACAAGAGTGGAACCCGTGCTTGTCGCAATTTCCCAGAAGGATGGCGTGCATCTGAGGCCTTTTGTTTCTTCCCATCTTCCTCCGCCACTGTTCACCTTGCCACCTCCTAACTCATCACTGCTTACGGTTGGACGCCATTTTGTTTTTCTGGCTATTTTGGTTTATTTATTAAGTGTGTGGTACCACAGGAAATAAATGTGAATTGGAAAGGTTTAAAGACTGAACTTAAGAGTACTTAAAGAAATTGGTATTTGTGAATTTCTACAAACTGTTAACATTTAGAAAGTACTGAGTAATAAAAGTCATATGGCCCAGGCCCCTTCTATTGAAAGACAAGTAGAAAGGTAGGTGTTATTCAGCCATAATACATAGACTAGGGGTTACACAAGGAAAAAGTCCAAAAGCTGAAAACAGATTTGTGTATCAGAACTTTGTTTCTTCTTCTTTCCTCTCCCATTAATCATCTCACGACCCCTCAGATTTATCTGGTGACCCTTTGGAGGGCCCCGACCCCTAGGTTGGGAACCACTGGACTAAACTAGCTAACTGTATATAAAGTAGTTGAAACTAGCTCCACCTCCAGCAGCTACAACAGTAACATGCTGCTCTAACACTGATGCTTCAGTATTAATAATATAATGATGTCATATATAATAATATATCAGTCACTACTGATACTGCAGTACTTTAACTACATCAAGATCACAGTACTTATGTACTGTTACTGCAGTACTTTAACTACATCAAGATCACAGTACTTATGTACTGTTACTGCAGTACTTTAACTACATCAAGATCACTATACTTATGTACTGTTACTGCAGTACTTTAACTACATCAAGATCACTATACTTATGTACTGTTACTGCAGTACTTTAACTACATCAAGATCACAGTACTTATGTACTGTTACTGCAGTACTTTAACTACATCAAGATCACTATACTTTTGTACTGATACTGCAGTACTTTAACTACATCAAGATCACTATACTTTTGTACTGATACTGCAGTACTTTAACTACATCAAGATCACAGTACTTATGTACTGTTACTGCAGTACTTTAACTACATCAAGATCACTATACTTGTGTACTGTTACTGCAGTACTTTAACTACATCAAGATCACTATACTTATGTACTGTTACTGCAGTACTTTAACTACATCAAGATTACTATACTTATGTACTGATACTGCAGTACTTTAACTACATCAAGATCACTATACTTATGTACTGTTACTGCAGTACTTTAACTACATCAAGATCACTATACTTATGTACTGATACTGCAGTACTTTAACTACATCAAGATCACTATACTTATGTACTGTTACTGCAGTACTTTAACTACATCAAGATCACAGTACTTATGTACTGTTACTGCAGTACTTTAACTACATCAAGATCACAGTACTTATGTACTGTTACTGCAGTACTTTAACTACATCAAGATCACTATACTTATGTACTGTTACTGCAGTACTTTACCAAATCAAGATCACTATACTTATGTACTGTTACTGCAGTACTTTAACTACATCAAGATCACAATACTTATGTACTGTTACTGCAGTACTTTAACTACATCAAGATCACAATACTTATGTACTGTTACTGCAGTACTTTAACTACATCAAGATCACAGTACTTTTGCTGTAGGAGGGGTGTCTATGCAGTACCGTGTGGTGTAAAACAAGCAGATGACTGAATTGTCTGCTCTGCTGGCTCCTCTCTCTCTCCTGACACAATGGCTCAGTCACTTGCTGATTAATGATCCGTGATCCATCAGCAGGCTCTCCTTTTGTATATATGTAAAGGTCACACACACACACACACACAGATTAAGAGATAAAGGCTTCAGCAGGTTTGTCCCAGTGTGTTGCTGCACTTTTACAGCATGCACCACATGGCCAAAATTATATGGACAGCTGAGTATTCCCTCCAAAATATAAAACTCCTTTCAATCAGAATCAGATCAGAAACTAAATAAATAAATCAATAGCTGCAGCAGCACATAAGAAAGCATTTAGTATATTAGTTTCTACGGAGCTCATTTGTCTTAAAGTTGTGTTTTATCAAACTGAGGGATAGGTAGTGTTATTCCATTATAGGAGTACAGTAATTATTATCTTCAATAATCCACCAATTGTTTAGTATATAAAGTTTTGATCATTATTCTTGGATATTTGGATGACGAGTTTTGTTTGAGCAACAGTCAGAAACACAAATGTTGAGTTTACTATCATGAAAACTGGGAAACAATAGGGGCCCAACAAACGTTTGCCCTGGGGCCCTGCAGGCCAGAACATGTGCTTATGTAATATACTACAAAAACTACAAATGTGTGTGTGTGCGCGTGTAGGTCACCGTGCCGCGTCCTATTACACAACCAAATACCTTGTGTGCATGTAATAACACGCTTCACTGTTACTGCTGGTATTTCCCAGAGGCCTGTTGGAGCAGAGTCCTTGATATGGTATGAAAAGAAAAAAAAGTTTTAAAAAATGTATATCACACATCTATTTACTAGATTTCACTCTCTCTCACTCAGGTGAGAAACAGGCAGCCAGCTAATGAGACCGTTGCCATGCCAACACTCTTGATGAGCGATGAGTGATGAGTGACAGCACCTGGATGACACTCCAGATGACACTCAGCCAAATCTTTCTTTTAATCTTATTTAATGAAAGATCTCTGCGTTCCAGAAAAAACCGTAAACAGGTGAGCAGTGACCTCCGTCAACCTCAGCTCCAGAGGCTTGTTTCAGTTGATCAAGACTCAGCAGCAGCAGTTCTGGATCAAATTGTGACACGTTTGCATTGTTTCAGCCTTCAAATGTCCTCAATACTTTTCTTACTCAAACACAAACAAGCAACTACACTTTTTTTACACGTTTACATGCGAACTTCAAACACTAACATGAATTCATACAGACACAATCATAACTGCACTGAAATACATCTATATTCAACCCAAACAGCAGCCGTGCTGTGAGACCTAAAACACTAAAAAAGATCCTCGTGTTATCTCAGTGTGTCTGACTGACACATGAGTCAGTGTTTGTGTGCAGCAATGTGACATGTGACTCAGTATCTGTGCTGTATGTTTTATTACAGTCTGTTTCCACTTAGATGCTGAAGCTTCATATTAGCTTCATATAAACTTTAAATCCATGTTTGTTGGTTTAGTCTCCATCACTTCCATTGTAAGTGTGTTATGAAGGGATCTAATGGTCAGTATGAACAGGAGGATGATTACAGCAACAAACACATGTTCACTGTTCATTTGGTTCCTGACTGTTGTTTACCTGGAGATCTGACAGCAGATTAACACTCTGATGAGTTTGAGTTTAATAACTTGACACATTCCCATGAGATGGCACAAACTTGGCAGCAGATGCATAGAAACAGATCTGCTTTCAGGTTGTGTGATGGTACATGTTGAAATCATATGGTACAAAAGGAAACCATCAAGCTGCAACAGCTTTCCTCAGTTTCCTCTTGTCCAATGTTGATCTGTGTGTGGAGATAAACTGATGAACTCTAATTAAAATCATTAAAACCACATTATACCCATTAAACTTAATGGATCAGCTAATTTCTGCTCACTGGCTCAATTTTTATTGTCGAGCTGCATGACATAAATTAAATCCAAGAGTAGAGATTGACTAAATGTAAGGTCAAAAAAAGCTTTCTGAACCGGTGACAGCTCTGTTGAAAATTAGCTCAAAGTACAGGTGCATTATGTATTTCACCACCTGATACATGCAGAGGTTGAGGTTGAGCTGCTCTGGTCCCTGGTTCCTCTGGTTCTCTGGTCCCTGGTTCCTCTGGTTCTCTGGTCCCTGGTTCCTCTGGTTCTTATAGATGTAGAAATAATATCTCTTACATGCATAAGCTGTACTTTATGTCTCACATCCATCGCACATGCTCACTCATAATCTCCCTTGCCGTCATTGTCTGGTGCTGACAGTTGAGCTGTTTCTCTCTCTCTCTCTCTGCCTGTCCCCCACCAGAACCACCAGAACCATCAGAACCACCAGAACCATCAGAACCACCACCAGTATCTGGACTTCAGCGGCAAAGGACTAGTTATCACTATATCATCTGTTAAAAATAAACATTTATCTTCATTCACAATGTCTCTCCTGATTGAACTGCAATACTGAGCAGTGGTGGATGAAGTAAGTAAAAACACCAATACAATAATATATTAGTATACACAAATCTGTTTTCAGCTTTTGGACTTTTTCTCTAATCTTTGATTTTTGCTGAAATATTGGATCATTTGAACATTTATTGAAATGAAACCATGTGAGAAGTTTAGAGGTAAAAATCACTATTTGGTGGAGCTGTTAACAACTCATAGACATCTGAAATGTGACCCGACTACACACTGCTTTTAGTAAGACGTCAACAGACTAAAAGGTTGGAACCACTGGTTGTATTAGAATTATAAATTCATAATCTTGTTCCCAAAATGTCAAAATGTCATTTTAGAAACCGTCACAATTGTCAGTAGTTCAGCTTTACTTTGATGCCAAAAAGAAAAAAAAAAGAAAAGCACATCCAGCTGAGGATTAGTTTCATTATATGGTAGAAATATGCAGCATAAGGTCTCAACAGAAGAAGTGGGCATGTTGGAACAATACAGTGTCAACAGTTGGAACTGCACAGAGATTTAAAACATGTCAAACTATTCATATTTTATGTTTTAAAGACTGAAGTGCATGATAAAAGTAAGGATATATCTTCCTTAAGATGTTATTTCTTTAAGCCCATGCATCTGCAGTGTGTTTTAAGAGAAACGTGTAAAGACATTTCTCTTCCATGGAGGGTTGATGGACAGTTTGATGAGGAATGACAATGGCAGCTTAGTGAATGATTGATGAGTCTGACAAAGACAGAACAAGACAGAGAGAAAACATACGATTTACAAAGGGGAGGGAACACCTTGACCTCCAAGGAATTCAGCTGCTGTTACACCCTGACAAGGAGTTCACTACTAGTACTACTACTAGTACTACTAGTAGTAGTACTAGTAGTACTAGTAGTACTCATTCAAGTAATTTCCAGTGATTTTATGACTGAGGGAAGCCCCACTATAGTACATGAACTCTTCCTGTTTGTTTGCCTCTCACTTCCTGCATGAAGTTCACATTTTAGCAAGATTTAAATTTAGATTTGCCGTTCTTCATATGTTCATTTTATATTATTTAGTTTTTCAAGAGATGTTTTAAAAAGAGGAAATAAATAAACTGGAGTCATAAAAAGAGTAAATTCCAGTGGATATGTTATTGGAAAACTCTCTATTCTGAAGAAACTTAATTCTTGGTGGTTCACAGTTTATGTCTCAGAGGGCTTTACAATCTGTACAGGGAGTGACACCCTCTGTCCTTAGACCCTCGATTAGTGAGGAAAAACTTGCCCACCAAAAAACCTTTTAACAGAGAAAAAGGTGGAAGAAACCTCAGAAACAAATCAGAACAAATCAACACAAACATATTGTACAATCACAATAATGATGATGAGGCTCTGATTGGATTAATAGAGACCTATTAGAGTATAAATTAATATGTTCTGGTATCAATGGTAAATTTTACATTGCCATCTAAGCCTTGTACTAAGCCTCAGTTTGGTGTTTGCAGTTAAATACTTTCCTTCTCCACCTGTAGTGAAGCAGATAGATGTACTTTTCCTCTACAGGAGTCTCAATTTACCTGGAGCCGCAGGAGTATGGGTGAAGCTTGAGAGAGGAGCAGTTAAAACCCTCAGTATGGCTTGAAGGTGATCATCAGCAAGTCTAGACTTGTTCTTGGACTTTGAACCTTAAATTTTAAGGTGCAGAAGAACTTTTTGAACAACACCGAACATTTTTTGCACAGCTTGAACATTCAGGAAAGCTCAGGGAAGCTGAAGGGGAATTCTCTGAAAACGTGCCGATGCTTGTTCCACTCGACCTCCCTGACTTTGTGGTCAGAGTTGCAGATCAGTGAGCTCCATTTGAAGCACAGGAGGGGCATCTTGCACATCAAAGGTGAAGGGGTCCAAGATTTGAAAAGTGACTCTGAGTGTCTTAAAGTCTGTGATTAAATTCCTTCTGTAGCAGAAGGGGAAATGGCAGAGGTTTGTCTGAGAGCGCTGGGCTTTTATAACACAAGTTGTCATAGGCACTAACGACAAGCTGGCCCTTTCTGCACCTCACACTTTTAATGAAATTGTCTGTGCTTGTCACCGATCTTTAAAAAAGACATGATGGTCGGTGACAAAATATAGTTCATTCCATGCTCTTGTTCCAAGTTCCAAGTGTTTAGCCAGCTAGTGGACATCTCAACGTATGACGTCATTTCACTTCTACCTATAACAACAGCACATCATGTGATAAACAGCCCAGTAGGAATATCCTTTCTTTTTGCACTCAACCGTGGCATTTGTAGATGGTAGAAAGTGCAAACAAGGCAAATGTTATCTAGCTGTTCATTACATGCCGTGCTATTGTTTGGTTTGGAGTGCTTGAAGCAAGCGTAGCTTAGTCTAGCCCCAACCATCAGCCCGATGAGGTATGGCGTGCAGGCTGGCTGAGTGGCCATGCTGGAGGTCCACTCCCCTCGCGGGCCGCACTAATATTATAATACTTTTGTGTGCTGCAACTGCCCCACCGGCCTGTTCTACATTATTTACCCTTAATGTAAATGACTTGGCTGAAGAAGTTTTGTATACGCTGATGATACTGTGTTGTTGCAGAGAGAGAGATAAATGGTGTAGTAAATGGAGACTGACCATTAATAGTGACAAAACATAGATTACTCATTTAGGAAAGCAATGTGAGCAGCAGAGCAACCATATATCTAAGTATTGATGCCTCTATGGTACACCAGGTCTTATACATACCTCGGTTTGATTTTTAATGAAAAAATGTGTTTTAGAGAGGGAATAAAAGTACTGGCAGCTGTAATGAATAACTGGCAGCTGTAATGAATAACCTTAGATTTATAACCTTTACTAAACTTTACTGCTAAGTGAGCTGTTGAAGGGAAGACGTGATGGGAGTCATGAGATGTGAAATGGTGATGTTGGTGAATGACCTCAGACTGACCAGGAAGATGTTTAACTGGGATCAAGCACACAGTAGAAATATTTTCTCTCCTCTATGAGCTGTACATTATGAATGTATCCTCCTGTGTCCTGTCTGAAATCTACTCCTACTCTCTTACACAACATTTAATGTGCTGCAGGCGGAGGATTCAGTTGAAACCGGACAGGTTTATGATGGGAGGGGTGTTTGCCTAAGGTGGTGGAAGAAATTTATGTGTGCGTGATGACACAATATCTGTCAATCACTGAGCAGAACTGATGCCAACCACCTGTCAGTGTTTGTGCATACATGGCACCGAGTGGATGTGACTTCATGAGCGTCCCAACTCTAAATATATTTAATCAGAGTCAACTTTCCTGACAAAGTGTGTTGACACATGCAATGATTGTGACTCTGGTTTCCAGTAAGTTAAAATACAAAAGTCAATTTTCAAAAAATATATGTCTGAAAATAGTGACTGGTTAGTTAAAAACAGAAGCTGCATGCTCATGCACACCTGCACATAACATTTGCACATATTCACCTAAGAAAACTAACAAAACAGATTTTTTCAGTGCAACACAAAGTTTCCAGATTACTGGACCAGACGTGCTGCATCGAACCATGTGTTTTTAAAGCTGTCACTAAATGGGTAAAAACAGAACTCACATTCACAAATGTGAAAAAATGCAACCCTCCCCCTGCTCGCAAACCCAGCAAAGCAGCCTGGACAGGGCGTTCCCCCGGAGTGCTGTTGAACTGGGAACAACGGTGCCCAAAGCTGAATTAAATAACAAGAATGACATGAGGTGTGTTGGCAGCTCTCCACAGCAATAAAGGAGCGGCTTTAATTCTTATTAAATTAGTGATTAACCTTTGGTTTTGTTGTATATGATCATATCTCTTGTGTTTCTGGAGGACAAAAGGACAAAGCATTAACTTGACATCACATCAGTGAGAGTGAAAATAACACGCTAGTTGATGATTATTATGTTTTAATGCATTAGAATAAACATGTAAATGCAGTGGTAAGGTTCAAGTTCTGTTTGCTTTTAATTTATAAAAAAATATATTATTTATTAATTTATTAAAAAAATAGCATTGACCTTTAGGTCAAATTATAACAGCTGCAAACAATAACCTTATATGCTTGATAGTCTATATTGGCATATACATATCATCAAGCATCCTGCCACTATAGAAACATGTTTGACGTGGTGTTTTAATAGTGAACTCCAGCGTTAACCTTCAGTGGAGATGAATCTGAGGGTGTTGTACGTACCTGCCTGTTACCCCTGCAGCCGGTGTTCACCAGCTGCAGATGATGGGAACACGCCTGAGGCAAAATACCTCAGAAATATGTGCACACCCAGACCTTTACAATGACACGACTGCCATCGCTTCAGGATGCATTTATGCACACAGTGATGAATCTGCTCCAGTGTGTGCCTCTCATGTAATCAGTGTTGGAAGTCAAGAAAGAAAACTTCACCACATGCATCTCACTTTGAATTCATAGGGCTGGGGTCTCATTTTGGCCCTGCTTACGTGCATATTGCAGATAAATTGACATGGCCTACAGTCTTCTTGCAAACTCATGCATGACTTGTAAATATAGTATTTCTTCTGATAAGTTGGCATGTCAAACTGAACTGGAGGAAATGATCTCATGTTCTGAATAGCAACTTGCATGGTGTAAATTTGAAACAAGGCCTAGATTTGTGAAACTCGGAATATAAAGAATTTATTGGCAAAAAAAGATTTTGCAACTATTGCTATAAAGGTAAACTTAAATACATCTGATAAAGAATTTGAAAAGATATTTAGATTCACAAACAACAGACAATAGTGTGTGATGTTTGTTTGTTTGTTTGTTTGTTTTGTTGGTTGGTTTGAGAAATACAAACACTGACATGAGACACAGCTGAATGTTGACGTCAACATGCTAACATGCTCACAACTGCTATGGTAGTATGTTGATGTTTCATGTATAATGTTTACCATATTGATCGTGTTAGTTTAGCATCTTAGCTTGCTAACATTTGCTAATTAGCACTAAACCCAAAGATGATGGGAATGTCATTAGTTTTGCAGGAATTTTGTCAAGTATTGAACAAACTAACAGGAGGTGCCCCCGCCCCCAATGTTCAATCCATGATGGACGTGGAAAAGGTGCAACAATGTCCTGTTAGGTTATAGATAAACATTTTCAGTTCAGTTCTCAGTTCTAATCAATAAATTGCTGGAAACCAGTAAAATAAAGTGAATACGTATGTGACACTTGTTCTTGCATTTCTTTTTATTCCATGTTTGTAATGGTGCAACATTCCCAACTTGAACAGACTGGGTAAAGGGCCTACGTTAAGTCCCTTTGCAGTGAGTGTCATTCACGCTAACGAGTCAATCAAACATCTTGTCTGCTTTGCTAAAATGATTAGTTGATTAGCCTCAAGGTACATCTTAGAAACTTAACTCCCTCCACCTCCCCCTCTAGTAACTTACTATTTCTATTTAATATATGTTCATGCTCATCAAAAGTTTTGTCAGAGAACAGAGTGAACATGTTTGATGCAAATTAATTAATTGATGAACAGAAAATGAATCTGTTTTATATCATTTAAATCATTTTAATTTCCCAGTTTTTGGGATTAATAAAGTATATCTATCTATCTATCTATCTATCATCAGCAACCAGACATTATTACACTGTTTATAGACAAAATGGTCGTGACAAGCAGAGTCGAGGCTGCATGGGTGCAACATTTATTTGATATAATAAAATGATTCATGTAATGATTTAGTTTTGACAAATGAGTTAAGTACTGCGGCTCATATAAATCCTTGGTACAAAGTGGATGCTTGGCAGATGAGTTTTAACTTTAATAGTTTTCTTGATCTTGTCTAAATCAAAGCAGGTGCTCCTCTATCTCCACTCGTAACTGATTTACTCAAGATTAAGTAGCTGATGAAGTCTCATCCAAATCAAACACCGTTGACTCTTTGAACAATTTGGCTCCTGTTTAACTCAGTAAATAAATGTGCTGCCAACAGTTTCCTGTTCTCATGAAAACAGCATTAACGGATGATTCTGAGCTAAAACCACTGTTTTACTGCTGCTGCTGACAGATTTGAGTCCTGCAAGGAGGGAACTTGAAAGTATTTTTTAAAAGTCATGCAGGTCTGAACCTGTCCTGCAGTGTTCTGATCTTCTGTTCTTCTGCAGGTCAAAGTACAATGCAGCACATTTTTCAGACACACCCACATCAAGTTAAATGAAGTAGGTGTCTCCTCCCAGACTTGGCAAGTGCTCTTCTTTCTCCCCCTCCTCCTCATCTAACAGTATAAATTTCCAGCCTTTCTCTGTCCTCTTCACTTTCTCCTCTCCAGCTGAAGCACAACAACCTCCTTTACCGTCAGCATCTGTAAACTGGCAAAATGATGGCCTTTAGCTCCAAAAGCTCCAGGTCAATTGGTGGTGGAGCCTTCATGGGCAGCAGCAGGTCCATGTACAGCGGCGGCAGTGGCTCTCACATCAGAATGTCCTCTGGAGGATCCTCCATGTCCATGTCAGCAGGCGGCAGTGGAGGTGGTTTTGGCTTCAGCTATGGTAGCAGCGCTGGTGGTGGTGGTGCAGCTTTCAGCTTAGGTGGAGGCGTCGAGAGCCTAAGCATCAACGACAAGGCCACCATGCAGAACCTGAACGATCGTCTGTCCACCTACCTGGAGAAGGTCCGCAAACTGGAGACAGCCAACGCCGACCTGGAGCTGAAGATCAGACAGTTCCTGGAGAGCAAGACCGCCATCTCTGCCAGTGACTTCAGTGGCTTCTATGCCACCATCTCAGACCTGCAGGTCAAGGTAAGCTCACCTTTACTTATGTGACCTTTGCAGCATGCATACATGCACTTTTTTTCCACCTTTTAATACAAAATCAGTGTGCAGTAGGCTCTCAGAGTCATGTTTTCTGTCAAAATAAACATATTCAGCAAGTCACAAAATGTTGATATGTATGAGTGAAAACATATCTGACACTACTTGTGTTCAGACTCAGGCAGCTCTTGGTTAAGGTCAGAGAAAGATCATGTCTCTGTTAAATAGAAAAAGTCTGCAGTGACTTGACATGTTTATTAACAGGCGTGAAACCAAACCTGAACACATACAGGACTCAAGATGCCAAGACGAAGAAATCAGAAAGTTTTCACTTTTACTGTTTTGTGTGCATGAACAGTGAACCCATACTTTTACAACCTTGAACGGTTCTAAAATAATATTCTACCTTTTTTTTTTAAAGAACTGTAACACTTTATAACAGTAGCTAACATGCAAGGTGTTAAATAAAGACAAACATTAACACAGAGAAAGAAACGAAAAAATTAACCAAAATGATCTTGGAGAGTCAACAAAAAATCATCACAAACACATCAGCATCAGAAGCCGTCTGAGAACAAACCCAAAACTAAATCTGTATATGATGAATAAAAATCTACAATCTTTAACTTTTTCTGGAAATATTAGTTTAAAAAATACATAAAATGCAAAATACTTACCATTTCTGATTTTTTTTCTTCCAGATCCAGAGTGCTACAGGAGTCAATGGTGGGATCTACCTCGCCATTGACAACGCCAAGCTGGCCGCCGACGACTTCAGGGTCAAGTGAGTGAATGAATTTGATTGGTCAAGTTATTATTTAAAGAAACAAATGAACATTTGTGTTGACATCTGAGAAAACAAACTATTTTATGTGTTCACACACAAACTAAAACAAAATCTGACTTCATTCATTGTGGAAAAAACTGTTATTTTATGAGAAAAGTTTATTAGCCTGCACCTAGTGGCCATTAGAGGAAGTGCAGCTTAAACTTCAGTGGCCCCAACCGTCATCCCTGACTGATGCCTCTTCATGCAAAGACCTCCAGTTTCTATGAAACTATGACATGAAACAGCGTCTTTTTGTGAAACATTTCAAGCACATATTCAACATTTCCCCTTTGTTGCCTGTTTCAATCAGTTTTATTTCTGTAAAATGTTTTGAGATGAACGCTTGCTGTGCTGCAGGTATGAGAACGAGCTGGCTATGCGCCAGTCGGTGGAGGTTGACATCGGCGGGCTGAGGAGAGTCCTGGACGAGCTGACGCTGTCCAGAACCGATCTGGAGATGCAGATTGAGGGCTTGAAGGAGGAGCTGATATTCCTCAAGAAGAACCACGAGGAGGTCAGAGGGCTCTCAGCTCATAGTATTCAAACTCATTGATATTGATCATATTAAGCAGATCAGCTGGATGTCACCAATCCACAATGAATACAACACAGTTTTTTTTTATCTCCATGCTTTATGGCATACAGTTTACAAAAGCACTGGTATCAGATCAATAATCACTATCAGCAGATATCCTGAAATGAGGAAATATTTATCAGGAGACTTGATGCATCTGCAACACAGATGTGAAGCAATGTGAAGCGACTAAAACCCTACAAAAAACAAAACGCAGTCACTAAATATTTGAAGAAAAGACCAAAATCTAATGTTTTTACTATATATATATTTTCTTGCACCCTAAACTCCTGTAAAAGCTAACTAGCGTAGCATGCTAACTCGGCTGTTGATTCCAGTGGAATTCATCTGATTGGATGGTTAAGGTACATTTACGTTTTTTGATGAACCGGCACAACGCTATATAATGTGATTTACGTTAATTTTGTAAATAAAGTTTTAAGTCCTGAATATTAAGTTTTTAGGTATTACATAAGGTATGTGGGTCATCTGTGGTCAAAGAATAATCTTAAAAATACATGAAATGAAGCATTACAACTTATAACTTTTTTATTTGTTGTTTTAAATACTTTTTTTCTCAACCTCACTGCTTCTGGATTTGTTGCTTTCTTGCCAATTAGCTGCTGAAACATCAAACTAATTTTTTGTTTTGTAGTTTGAACTTGTGTCAACACCTCAGCTGCGATATAGCAACTATACAAAACAGGTTTATAATGCATGCCTCTGTTAAAGTTAAACTAGTCTTGTGTCTTTTGCAGGAACTGGTGGTATTGAGAACTCAGATGACTGGCCAGGTGAACGTGGATGTGGACGCCGCTCCTCAGGCTGACCTCATCCATGTCATGGAGGAAATCAGAGAACATTACGAAGCCGTCGCTTTAAAAAACCGTAAAGAGTTGGAGGTGTGGTTCCAGGCCAAGGTGAGAGTTTTTACACATTTTGTCCAATCCGGAGGATTACAGTTAATTAAGTATTAACAGTAACCCAGGGTGAATCTTTTGTTGTTGTTTTATATGATTATCAATAGAGTGTATTTCAAAAAGTGGAAATAGTTGAGTTACATGTCAAATTTGATCTATTTTGTGGTTGATTTTGCATGTGGAATCTATTATTCTCTATCTTCAAATCCAAATTGTATCTTCAGATGTGGGAGTTTTCATGATTTTCGGTCACACAATCAATCACTGAAGGAGGAAAGGGAGGAAATACAATTAAAGTAAAAAAGGAAGAAAGAAACTGGCTTTATTCTATTTATTTTTCTGTAATTAGTATTTAAGGGCATCAAATACATAAAAGTAGGGGGTTAAAAAGTAGAGAATGAAGTTGGTGTAACTTGCTGGTGTAATTGTCATTATTTTTGTCTGCAGGTAAGTATGTTGTAACCATGATGTTGTTTTTTGTTCTCTACAGACAGAAACACTCTCCAAAGAAGTCAGCGTCAGCACAGAAATCATCCAGACATCCAAATCAGAGATCACAGAGATCAAACGAACAGTGCAGAGCCTGGAGATCGAGCTGCAGTCACAGATCAGCATGGTCATCAGCACCTCCGATGATTTCATATTCAGCTTTTTTTGTTCTTCTTTTGAGGTGATAAAGAAGCTGAAACCTTTCTCCTCTCTTCTCTCCTGCAGAAAGGGTCGTTGGAGGCCACGCTGTCTGAGACTCAGAGCCGCTTTGCTATGCAGCTGTCAGGCTACCAGAGTCAGGTGGTCATGATGGAGGAGCAGCTGGCCCAGCTTAGAGCCGACCTGGAGCGCCAGGGACAAGAGTACCAGATGCTGCTGGACATCAAGACCAGGCTGGAGCTGGAGATTGCAGAGTACAGGAGGCTGCTGGACGGAGAGGCCAGCAGCAGGTAAGAGAATGACAAGAAAAACATTTAGGATGCATTCGTCAGCGCATCAAGCTCTTCTATCCACTCATATTCTCTTTTTTTCTGTCCTGCAGTATCTCTGTGTCCAGCATATCCTCCGGCTTGTCCTCCTCGTCTGTTTCCACCACCACCACACAGAAGATAATCACCATCGTAGAGGAAGTGGTGGACGGGAAGGTGGTGAGCTCCACCTCAGAGACCATCACTGGGACCCTATGAGCACCAGCAGGGGGCGCACACACCTCTTGTACGGAAATAATACAAATAAAAGTCTGAGGTGAAATGAAACCTGGTATGTTGTGTCTTTTGTTTGAGCTCCAGCTGCAGTTCCACTGGTGACCACTAGGTGCTGCTGCTCTGTCAATGAAAGTCAAGAATACAATAATGTAAAGTAAAGAAATACTAAAGAAAATTATTTTGTTATTAAGAAAACATTTGACATTTCAGTCCTGGTTCATTTGGTGCCACCTGTGGTCACAGGTGGTAACTGCAGGTGCAGCAAGAAGAACAAACACTTGATGAAAATAAACATCATTAAAGAATATTTAATTCAATTACTTTATTTATCCCACAACGGGGAAATTCACGTATTACAAGGAGCGAATATAAATAACCGAATGGAGCTGTAGAAGCATGGCATCAAAAACAGGGTTTGATTTATTGAAAATGTGAAGGATTATACCTTTAAAGAGGTTTATTTAAGTAACAAAGTAAAGATATATTTTTATATCAGTGAGGAAAACTGAAAAGTTAACTAAAAATAACGCAATAGGTCATAATGTCAGTCGCCACTATAGTTACAACCTATAGGATACACCTGCCTCTATTTGGGACATTGGGAATCTGAATACAGAGAAAATACACTTCAGATATACATTTTGTCACACGTATCAGAAACCACTTCTTACAGAGTAAACGTACGAATGACCACATCAGGTAATGGAAAGTCCTTTTCCACTGAACTGTCCTGAACAAATTCTGCAAACAATGCTCTGCGTCTTTCACCACCTGTGAAAAGCAGCTGCTGACAGGTTGTTCAAACGCCAGCCGTCAAGTTTGTCAGGTCACAAGAATGCACACGTACTTACTTCAGGCTTACTAAAAGCAGCAGCTCTGTGTGTGAGTGTTTTTTAAAATCCAGGTGGAACATTGAGAGAGATTGTTGCTGCTGTAATTCCTGCAAGACTTTGTCTAAGTTGCAGCAGAAGCTCTGATTCAGTATTTCTCCTCTCACAGTTATTCAGAAGCTGATTTTTGAGCGTTGAAGAAACTGGATGTTTCCACAACTTCTGTCATATTTTTGCAGTTTTAAAAAAACAGGCTAAACTTTTGCAAACAATATTAAAATAATGTTTCTGTTGGTGATATGGGTTTAGGCTTCATTAACAATGCAAAAATGTCCCCTTAAGCAAATTTGACAGAGGATAGAAACACAAACCAGCCGTACCGTAAACCTGTAATCCATGTTAATCTTCCATTTAAAAAATGGCTTAGTTACTATTACATCAACATTAAAGGAGGGCAACAAACTATGGAACCGCCCGCTGTAGATGTCTGTGGCTTATGAAAACACACTGTCAGTGAGTCACACCTGCATTCATACTGTGCAACAGTACCTGTAACAGTGGCCCCGAGCTGCAAAACACATTTCTGGTGTAGGGCCACCATACGGTTTATATATAAGGCTCATAGTGAAAATAAATAGATTTTTGAGTTATGAGACATAGTTTCCTCAAGATAAAGACTGAAATACACTGCATGAGCATGTTTTAAAGTTGGATTAGATTTTTAGCACTGAAATCCAGAATAGAGGAAGAATTTTAAAACCTTCCTTTGTTAATAAACCATAAAGGCACCGCATCAACATAAATAAAACAACATCAAGGGGAGTACCACAATATACACGTACAGTACAATATATACAATACATCTGTTCACATTATTTTAAGGTACTTTTACATGTTTTTTAATGATTTAAAGCATTTCAAATTGTTTTCAAAAGCTGGAATAAATGTAGGAATACTTGACTTGTTTAGCATTAATCTAAAAATCCCACTTGATGTTAGCATTAGTAAGTAAATAGATTAAATATTACAATTGTGAAAGAGGCACAGTTTACATTCAGTTATGAGCCAGGTGATATAAACATGTCTCGTGTCCCGTTAGCAACCAAGCTAGCCAGCCGGCTAAGTCAAACTGGTAAACTCACATTTGTGCTAATGAGTTCATGGTGTATCAGTAATCATAATTAAAAAAAAAAAAAAAAAGTATTAGTTTCCAACTTATAGCTTTCATATCAAAGTCGACTACGGGAAACGTTTCTCAAAGCTCTGACATATAAACGTAAACCAGGGGTCAGCAACTATTTCTGTTAATTCATAATAATAATAATAATGAGTATGAACTCTGCCATACATCACATGATCTGAACACAGTAAGAGCTACCTATCTAGCTCTGAGAGGTTGTTTCCTCTTTGTTGAATGAAATGAAGATCCTGAGTTGTTATATGACACATATGAAAGGCATGTACACCTTCCACATACTTTTGGCCATGTTGTACCTTTATACTGTATGAATGTTTTCTTGTGCACAGGTCTCCATAAAAAACAGATCAAATCAAATTTTATTTATATAGCCCAAAATCACAACATACATTTGTCTCAGAGGGCTTTACAATCTGTACAGGGAGTGACACCCTCTGTCCTTAGACCCTCGATTAGTGAGGAAAAACTTGACCACCAAAAAACCTTTTAACAGGGAAAAAGGTGGAAGAAACCTCAGGAAGAGCCACAGAGGAGGGATCCCTCTCCCAGGACGGACAGACGTACAATGATGTCACATGTACAGAACAAATCAACACACACATATTATACACTCACAATGAATTATAATGGTGTTCCACGTTTAAATAAGAACTAATGAATGTAAAAACAGGACTTATTTTTCTATTTGTATTTTTTTGTATTTTTCCTCATTTGTCACCCAATGTCACATGAACTGTACAGCTGCTATAAAGTGAATGACTGCTCATTTCCTGCCCTGGTTTATGATGACAAACAGAGTCTACGTGAGGAGCTGGGACAAAGGGTTTTATTGTCTGCTGGCAAAATAACAGAAGACATAAAAAAATCCCAAAGAACCAACAGACAGGTTTAGACATGCAGGCGAGGGTCTAGGGGCCACAGACTGAAATGATCAACAATCTGATGCAGATAAGGTCAAATAAAACTCATCAACTTTACAGAGCTGAACAAACGACTGAGTCACCTGAAAGAAAGACGTGTCGAGATAACAGAACAAACACAGAGGTTCTGGATGTGATGTATTGTTGTGCAACAGGCAGATACTTAAAATTCCTATTGTGATCAGTCTGTGGTTGCTCTGTTTGTCGTCCTCCTGATGACTCTCTTCTTTGTTTTTTGCCCTGAGGCATGCAGTAGGGGCCGGACCACCAAAACCCTCCCTCACTTTCATAGGTGGCATAAAAGGAGCTGAAACTGATACGTTTCCTGCATTTTCCCGTCTCCATTCAGAACAGGCACACTCCTCCACCATGACCTCCTACGCTCGCTCTGCCACTTTCTCTGGTGGAAAGCGCCTTGGCTCCATGAGGGCCCCCAGCGTGTACGGCGGTGCCGGAGGCTCGGGGGTCCACATCTCCAGTATGAGCAGTCCCAGGAGCTTCTCCTCTGCTGGTGCCAGTGCTGGAAGTGGCAGCTTCAACCTGGCTGATGCCATTGACATCTCTGACAACAAGAAGTCCACCATGAAGAACCTGAATGACCGCCTGGCCTCCTACCTGGACAAGGTGCGCACCCTGGAGAATGCTAATGCTGAGCTGGAGCTGAAGATCAGGGAGTTCCTGGAGAGCAAAACCAAAGTTGAGGGGCACGACTGCACGACATACAAGGCCACCATCAGCAACCTGCAAGGCCAGGTGAGTCCAAGTTCTGATTCACAGGTATGTTTCTGTCGTTTGTTATGATTATATCAGAGACTCAAGAGCAGAAACAGCAGAAACTTGAGGTCATGTGAAAAAAATCCAGATAATAATGCTGCCTGGAATCTGAGATGCTCTGTTTGTGAAATAAATCTTCCCAGACACAAAAGCTTCATCCTTAGCCATAAGCCATCAGACATAATGTGTTTCCTGCAGGATGAATACAGGTGCAGCCACACCCAGTGGGAGAACATGAGAACAGAAACCACTAAAACAATATGGGGAAATTTGACTTTTATTTGCATAGCTACTATATCACATGTGAAACAGGACATTAGGGCAGGGCAGGCAGCGACGAACCTTTTTCCTTTAGGTTTAGTCTAGATTAGAGACCTTGTAAAATCCAGATTAAATTAAAAACTCAAACTGTCTTTGAGCCTCTGTACCCTAAAATTACAAAACATCAGCTTACATCTTTTACTACTTTTGTGTTTCAGATTTTTGAAGCCACTCGTATAAACGGATCTCTCTATCTGTCTGTGGACAACGCTAAACTGGCTGCAGATGACTTCAGGGTCAAGTGAGTAAAAAAACACTGAACTTTCACTTCATAAACCATTTGAGCTCTTACATGAAAGTGTCACCCAAACATCTCTCTGTATGTGCTAATGATGCAACCATCAACAGAACAAATAAATAATCCTCAGAATTAAAGGTACACTCCCCCAAACTCCAAAATGTTCTCCCAATTTAGTGTAGTTAGTACATAAGTCCCTGAGGTTTCCATTTTTTGGCTGAAGCAGCTGCTATTGATGCTGCTACCTGTGCAGGTTTGAGAACGAGCTGGCGTTGCGTCAAGGAGTGGAGGCCGACATCGCCGGCCTGAAGAAGGTCCTGGACGATCTGACGCTGGGCAGATCCGACCTGGAGATGCAGATCGAAGCACTAAGGGACGAGCTGATCAATCTGAAGAAGAACCACGAGGAGGTGGGCATAACCTGCAAACAAATAACAATAAAATGGGGCCTCAGTGTCTTCATTGGGGTTAAGACATATTTTATTTATCAGGCTATTAAAGGCTATTTATTTTACCAGGTTTTGAGTTTTTGGCAGCTGAAACATGCTCAAAAAGTTTGTACATGCATCATGGTGAAAAGTCTTATATCTTATTGGACGTGGCAAAATGGTTCAATAGCACCCCCTAACTAAAAGCCCACATCTTCAAATTTGATGTGATGCAATTTTGGCCATTTGCAAGTAATGTAACAATGTAACTGCCCCACATTTCACAAGCTTGATTTGAGTCTGAACACATCTACATGTCAATATTGAGTCATAGCGCCACCTATTGACACCAAGACGTCAGCCTTATGTGACAAAAATCATCCGATTTACATGAAATGTGCGTGGTGTGGTTTACGTGTGAAATACGATGATGATTATGATTATTAATGATTATTAGTGGCTTCTCTCTGGTGCCAGATGGGGAAGCGTTGTGCGTCTCTTTCACACCTCGCATATAAAAGCTCTTTGACAACAATGTGTACATGGGTGCCAGGGTCTGATTATTGCTGCGTGCAGCTTTCATCATTATTATTAATAATTATAATAATGATAGTAATAATTTAGTCAGCAGTATACCCAAAATCATGTTTAAAATCTGCTGATTTGTCAAAACAACTGCTAAAAAATTCAGACACTAAAACGTATATTTGAGTCCTGATTAACAACCTTTAAAACTTTGCAGGACCTGCTGGCTCTGCACTCTCAGGTAAGCGGTCAGGTGAACGTGGAGGTGGCTGCTGCTCCTCAGGAGGATCTGTCCATCGTCATGGCTGCAATCAGAGAACACTACGAGACCGTAGCCAACAAAAACCGCAAAGACCTGGAAGTCTGGTTCCAGTCCAAGGTGAGTTCATAAACCCTGTGATGGCAGGAACACTTTAATTAAAAGCAAAGCAACTAAATATATCCTTCTTTAAGCCAAAATGATATAATGAAACTAAGTCATTTCTAATAAAGAAAGTAGAAGAGGGGGTCAGGGTTTTCCTATTCACTTCAATTCAGTTGAAAGTATGGTCACCAATTAGAGGAACTGGAGGCTCAGACTAGTTTCAAGATTTCCATTAAAAACAAGAAAGAAAAGCATGAAAAACATTAAAAACTAATATGAAAACACAGTGAATATATATTAAGTTTAATAATTAAACTGATTTAGTAAGAACAAATAAATGTGTGAAATAAAGTCAACACATGGTGGAGTGGTTAATAAAACCATGTAAGCATTTAATAAGTTTATTCATTAAGTTCCCATCAAATCATTTTAAGAAGTATAAAATAAAGCACACAGACAGTAGAGTGTTGTCTGCATACATGTTGGTGTAAAACACACTTTGATGTGATTTCTGACATTATTTATTGTTTGTTCTATAGTCAGATGAGATCAACAAGGAGGTCGCTGTGAGCACTGAGTCGCTCCAGTCATCGCGCTCTGAGGTCACAGAGATCAAACGCTCCATGCAGGGTCTGGAGATCGAGCTCCAAGCACAGCTCAGCATGGTGGGTTTCTAACGTCTTGGTCATTTTTTTCTGTACATCTCCTCTAAACGCTGATTTCTCTCTGCTTCAGAAAGCTTCTCTTGAAGGAACCCTCGCCGACACCCAGAGCAGGTATTCCAACATGCTGGCGAGCTACCAGAAGCAGGTGACTGGTCTGGAGGAGCAGCTGGCCCAGCTGAGAGCCGACCTGGAGCGTCAGGGACACGAGTACAAGATGCTGCTGGACATCAAGACCAGGCTGGAGCTGGAGATCGCCGAGTACAGGAGGCTGCTGGACGGAGAACTGTCCAGGTTAGTGGACCAGTCACACCAGTCAGAACTGGGACGATACTGGGATTTCATCAAACACCATCACCTGCCTGAATTAAATAACTTCAGCTGGTAAAATAGTTAAATATGAATATATAATTTCTTTAGTGACTTAATTCATAACATCTCATGTAAAATGACTCATTGTTATGGAAGTTAAATTCCACCAGCAAAAAATAAAATAAAATAAATCAAATGTAACATGACAAAAATGTCTTGTATATCCAAGTTATAAGACAAGGGTAAAATTATATTATATTTTATATATTATATATTATAAAATTATATTACATAATGACATACTGTAACAATAAATAACAAATAATAATTTATGTTTTTATAAAGTGAGTTGAGTATATCTGAGTTTCCCGGTTGTTACTGTGACTGTGATGTTAATGTAGTCGGGCAGTACTGACTGCAAGCAGCTTGTTTTTTGGGTTTATCAGGACTGGAAGCTAACAGGACTGTCGTTTCTGTGTTTTCTTGCAGCCCATCAACCTCCAGCTTGACCCGAAAGGTGCTGATCGTCACCAAAGAGATTAATGACGATGAAGAGGCCACTAAAACCCAGTAGATGGACTCAAACAGACAAATCTGTTCTCAGAAATCCAAAAATAAAACACCTCTGATGAACTAACACGTCTGTGTTTATTGTTATTGAGTGTATATTATATTATATTATATTATATTATATTATATTATATTATATTATTGAGTATTAAACAGTCACAACCCTGAGATTATGTTCTAATCAATTAGTTGATTGACACTACTGTTACTGCAGTACTTTAACTACATCAAGATCACTATACTTATGTACTGTTACTGCAGTACTTTAACTACATCAAGATCACAGTACTTATGTACTGTTACTGCAGTACTTTAACTACATCAAGATCACTATACTTATGTACTGTTACTGCAGTACTTTAACTACATCAAGATCACTATACTTATGTACTGTTACTGCAGTACTTTAACTACATCAAGATCACTATACTTATGTACTGTTACTGCAGTACTTTAACTACATCAAGATCACTATACTTATGTACTGATACTGCAGTACTTTAACTACATCAAGATCACTATACTTATGTACTGTTACTGCAGTACTTTAACTACATCAAGATCACAGTACTTATGTACTGTTACTGCAGTACTTTAACTACATCAAGATCACTATACTTATGTACTGTTACTGCAGTACTTTAACTACATCAAGATCACTATACTTATGTACTGATACTGCAGTACTTTAACTACATCAAGATCACAATACTTATGTACTGTTACTGCAGTACTTTAACTACATCAAGATCACAATACTTATGTACTGATACTGCAGTACTTTAACTACATCAAGATCACTATACTTATGTACTGTTACTGCAGTACTTTAACTACATCAAGATCACAGTACTTATGTACTGTTACTGCAGTACTTTAACTACATCAAGATCACAGTACTTATGTACTGATACTGCAGTACTTTAACTACATCAAGATCACTATACTTATGTACTGATACTGCAGTACTTTAACTACATCAAGATCACAGTACTTATGTACTGATACTGCAGTACTTTAACTACATCAAGATCACAATACTTATGTACTGTTACTGCAGTACTTTAACTACATCAAGATCACAGTACTTATGTACTGTTACTGCAGTACTTTAACTACATCAAGATCACTATACTTATGTACTGTTACTGCAGTACTTTAACTACATCAAGATCACAGTACTTATATACTGTTACTGCAGTACTTTAACTACATCAAGATCACAGTACTTATGTACTGTTACTGCAGTACTTTAACTACATCAAGATCACAGTACTTATGTACTGTTACTGCAGTACTTTAACTACATCAAGATCACTATACTTATGTACTGTTACTGCAGTACTTTTTATATTTCTTCCATCTTGCATGAGACTCTGTAGTTCACTGTATTTTTTTAAAACCAGGTGAATCGTTCAGAGCAGCTGCTGTTTGTTAAAGTTGCAGCAGAAACTCTGATTCAGAAACGTATTTCTTTTCTCACAGTTATTTAGAAGCTGAATTTGAAGCGTTGAAGAAACTGAATGTTCCCACAACTGCTGTCATATTACTCCAAATCACTACTTTTACTGCAAGTAAATTATCTGAGTACTTCTTCCACCACTCTCTTGTATGTTCATTTCGTAAACTTTGTTGAATTTCCTGCAGCTGCTCAGCCGGAGAATCTGGTCAGATGTGTCACATTCCTGCAACAACTTAACACTCAGCCTGAAGACGTCTGACGTCATGTGATTTTCTATTATTGGATTTAGTGGCTCTTTATTATTTCAGTTTGTTGTGCTCACGTTGTCTGTTAGAAATGAGGTTTATTAATTTGCAACAGCAAATATGTTTTGCAGGAAACATTATGGATAACCTTTTCTATCAACATAATGAGAAAATGTTGTTAATTTATGTATCTAGCAAGGCACATAAATGTAAAATGTTCACTGACAGAATACAGCATTTAATTATCAAAATATATATAAATATATAATATCTTGCAGCATCATTAAACAGTTTACAAAAATGCAAAAATAATAATAATATTCATTTATGAAGCTCTTTTTAAAAACTTATGCATGAAATAATCATCATTCGTCAGAAATCATCGGTCTCTGATCACTAATGAATTATGGGACATGTGATCTACGCAGGCAAATCAAGTGCAAACAAAGTCTCTTCTTGAGGTTTATTTATCAACTGCAAACAAAGGAACAAAGAAACGGCTTCTGCCGCCTCTGTGCTCTAATTAACAAGTGCACTCCCTCCCAGGTGCATGCTGGTCCTTTACCTGCCCACCCACCTGTATAACCTCAGGTGCAGAGTGTTACCTAATTCTCATAAAACAACCAAATACTAGTAGATTAAAACTAAATATACAAAACAAACAAATGATAAAAACTAATTAGCAAAAGAAAATACTGTTGAAATCTAATTAATATCATCAAACACTCCCACAAACACCGCTCTGAATAATGAATTTGTCACCAGAATGACCCACTGATCTGATCTGTCAATCGAGTTTCACCTTAACCTGACGAGTTGCTCTGGTTTGTTGGATAATTGTTCTGTAACGATGGTCTAATGAGTCTAATTAATGAACTTTGATAATTAACGGTCTTGGTCAGTCAAAAAAGAAAACGATGATGGAAAGAAGGAAATAAATGAGTCCATAATGTTAGGACATAAATGTTAAATGAATCAATAAAATGTGACATATTGTGACCAAGCAGTTGTGGTTGTGGTTGTGGTTGCGGTTGTGGTTGCGGTTGTGGTTGCGGTTGTTGTTCAGAGACGTCTAATTAAGGTTTGTGTTTCCACTATCACCAAAAAAACCTGCTTGTCATATTTGACGCCTTCAGAAGTTGAATAAAAGCATTTTGAAGCTGCTGTTTTGCACTGAGACATAAATTCAACTTGTACTTAATAAATAAAAAGTAGTGACTGCGACATAAAATGTATTTTGTAAGTTGTGTTTTTACAGCAACCGGTTTGAAAGAGTGAAAATGTGTTTGTGTTGCAGGTTTATTGTTCTGTCTTTGCTTGCAGCTTGTACAAATATTTGATCTTTGAGGAGAGTCACAAGGCAGACAGACATGCTCTCTCATTTTTAGTAGTATTTTTTTGTGATATTTTCATGTTTTATCAATTTAAATATTTGTGTAAATTGTCACAAAAAGAATTCAATCAATCAATCAAATTTTATTTATATAGCCCAAAATCACAAAATACATTTAGTCTAAATGTAAAACTGCGACATCCTCCTTTTCTCCTGTGTGTGATGTTGGATGTGTCAAACAGCTGCTGGGAGGCCTCACCTGATGGACAGGGACTGTGTGAACCCACCCGACCAGCTGGACCTCACCTGTTCAGCCCCAACCTGTTTGCTGTCAGGGCCCCGGGCGTCGCTGCGATACCTCCGGCATGTTTGGCATTCCAACCTGACTGACCGCCTGCCTCATCACATGCATAAAAGGAGCCAAAGTCCCAGCAGCTCCTCATTCTCCACTCAGAGCCGACCACCAGCTGACCCTGAGCCATGGCCTCCTTCTCCAGCCGCAGCAGCTACATGAAGAGCTCCTCCATGATGACACCCTCCATCTCCTCCTCCCGCCGGGTGAGCAGCATAGGAGGCGGCAGCGTGTACGGAGGAGCTGGAGGATCTGGAGTCCGTGTCTCCAAGGCCTCCTCCAGCTACTCCTCTTCTGCTGGCTCCGGAGGCTTCAACCTGGCCAACGCTGCCAACGTCACCAACGTCTCAACCAATGAGAAGGCCACCATGCAGAACCTGAATGACCGCCTGGCCACCTACCTGGAGAAGGTGCGCAACCTGGAGACGGCCAACGCTGACCTGGAGCTGAAGATCAGGAACTTCCTGGAGAGCAAGACCAAACTTGAAAGCCACGACTTCACCGCCTTCAACATCCGCATCAAAGACCTGCAGGGACAGGTAAGAACACACCTGCACCTTTCATTCATAATAATAGTGATAATGACAATAAACTGTATCTATCGAGCGCTTTTCAGAGTATTCAGACACACTTTTCTCTCCTGTGAAGTGATTGTGTAAATATGTGCTCTAAATATTTGCTGTACACATTTCACCACCAGCAGGGTTGTGAAATATACGAGGGGGGTGGGGGGGTGTCAACAGGTAACGGGTTATATCACCTGTCTGATGTAACCTGAAACAAGGCAGACGTGGCTCAAATATCAGGTGTGGCCTTTGTTTTAGAAGTTTATTCTTTTCAACTTTTAAGTTATTATTTTCATTAAGTTTATTTTATATTATACGTGAAAAGTATAGTTTTATGAATTAGTTTTTTGATCGTATGTGTTTAGAATTTTTTTTTTTCTTTTTAAATTGAAGTTTTGTAGATTTTCACTTTTGAACGTTGAAAGTAGAACCGGGTTCCTAAAGCCCCGTTGCTCTTTGTTGGTGTTGTATGTTGTTGTTTTTAACTGTTGGAAGAATAATCTGAGAAAAGGAAAGAATTGGTCAACAGACTGGATTACACTGTATAAATGAAAAATGAATTTACATTTATACAAATTGCATTCATAAATTAAAATATTCAGAATTAAGTTAACCTGGTAAAACATGTCCAGCTTTTCAGCAGAGGTTAAATCTTAAAATGAAACCATGAAATCCAATAAAAGAATAATCTAACATCTAAACATTTCACCAAATTGTAATGTTGTGTTATTTTTAACAAAAGTGAAGTTATTTACGCAGTTTTTTCTTCTTTCCTCCGCTCAGCTCAACGTTGCTACTCGTGGAAATGCTGCCCTCATCCTCGCCATCGACAACGCCAAACTTGCCACAGACGACTTTAGAGCCAAGTGAGTGAAAATCTTCAACTTCAAATTGAGGAATCGGAACAGAAGGAAACAATCCGATTAAATTTGGCTTTGTTTTTCAGGTATGAAAACGAGCTGGCTATGCGTCAGTCGGTGGAGGCTGACATCGGTGGCCTGAAGAGAGTCCTGGACGAACTGACTCTGAGCCGCAGTGACCTGGAGATGCAGGTGGAGGGTCTGAGAGACGAGCTGATCCAGCTGAAGAAGAACCACGAGGAGGTGAGACTGATGACAGCAGGAAAAATAAAAAGATGTTCTTTTAAAAAAGACAGGAGTGTAACTGGTGTTGTCCTGCAGGACCTGCTGGCTCTTCGCGCTCAAATGAGCGGTCAGGTGAACGTGGAGGTGGACGCTGCTCCTCAGCAGGATCTGTCCGTCGTCATGGCTGGAATCAGAGAGCACTACGAGGCCGTCGCCAACAAAAACCAGAGAGACCTGGAGACCTGGTTCCAGGCTAAGGTGAGTCTCAGATATCCTGCCTCAAAAATATCTGTGTTTTAGTTTAGTTTGTTTTATCCTGAAAGAGCCTACACACAACTCACAATCCCACATATTACACACATAAAACAAACAATAGTTCTGCATACATTCAAAACATAAAGACAATAAGTAGAAGAAGTGAAATTAGCAAATTAACATGTAATGATTCATTTTATTGTGAGTGATTAAATGTTATTTCATTCTTCAATGATTCTTCAAATGTCTCATTAAGTTTGAGTTGAAATATTTAGTTTATCTGACATTTTTGCTTAAATACAATTATGTGAAAAAAGTTGCTTATGATTATTTTTGTCAATTAAATGATTGATTAGTTGCAGCAACATATTCTGACCTCATGTTTCCAGAGATATTTCTTGTTCACTTCAATACACTTTTCTAGTTGTCTAGCAGCATCTAGTGGCCATTGGATAACTGCAAGACAGCACTGGTAGATATAGATATAGAAATATCTAGTATATTAGCTCATATTAGCAGATAACTGTGATTCTCTACTATGTGATACTGTGATATTTAATCAATAACAGTAATATAATCAATGCTTGTGACTCCACAGACGGTTGAGTTGAACAAAGAGGTGGCGGTGAGCACGGAGAGTCTGCAGACATCAAAGTCAGAGATTTCAGAGATCCGACGGACCGCCCAGACCCTGGAGATCAAACTGCAGGCTCAGATCAGCAAAGTAAGAAAACACAAAACATTTATCTTAACTTTCTGACAGGTTTATAATAGAAGGAGTCCAGACGGTGCAGAAGAAAGGTCAAACCTAGATGTGTTTATGTAATCAATATTTTGTGAAAATGTTCTTCCATCAGTAAATTCAATGCATCTGATAAAAGTCTCATCAACAAATTGAATCAGAGGAGGTGTAACTGCTTCATTTTTAAATCTCACACATCTAAAACATCTGATCTGTAGAGACTTGAGTCATGTTGTTGACTTCATCTTCTCCAACAGAAAGGAGCTCTGGAGGCAACTCTGTCAGAAACCAAGAGCCGCTATGCCACCATGCTGACAGCCTACCAGAGGCAGGTGGAGGTCCTGGAGGAGCAGTTGGCCCAGCTGAGGTCCGACCTGGAGAACCAGAAGGTCCTGTTTGCTGAGCTGCTGGACATCAAGACCCGACTGGAGCTGGAGATCGCAGAGTACAGGAGGCTGCTGGACGGAGAGATCGAGAGGTAGTCCATCTCCAAAACCCACTCCCAGCTAAACCCAATTCACAGCAGTCATTGTAACTAGCATGAATGGAGCTAATTTATATAAAATGCTCAAACCAGGCAACCAGTGGTGTGGTGCTTTGACTCAGATGTACCTGCCTGCCGCCGGCTGGTTAGCATGCTAATCTCAGTAGATATCTCTGCAACACAATACATAGATGTCTTTCACATAATGTCATCAATTAATTTAATTGATCATTGTGTTTAGTTAATTTTAAATTCTTACATATTAATCCCGAAGCCTCTTGGCTCAAGCCCCAAACCCTAAACTGTAAAAAGTGACATGTCCAATATGAATACAGCAGTTATAGGGTCTATATGAATAGTTTTGTATCATAATAAAGGTTTGTGAGATTTCTGCAGAGGTAGAAATGTTACTGGGTCAGAGTAAATAAATATTTATGCTAACCCTATCGCTAACCCTCTAGTGACCATGTTAAGGTCCTTTAACACGCAAACCTGAAGTAAAATGAATAAATAACACATGTTATTCATTATTACAATCTCTTTAAGTAGTCGGATTTTATTTTTTTAGTTTTTATCATTATCAGCCAAGAGCACCTCCAAGAGGTCACAATGTTCAAGTACACCAAATTAAAATAATTCATCTAAAAAAATGGATCAATATCAAGACAGACTTCCATAATGCAGGAACGTGTTTACTTTCATGTGCTATAACAACATTTTAAACAACTAGTTCAATTTTTCTTACAAATAATGATGCAATTTTGCATTTATTTTCATCAAATAAGTATAAACTGGTCATTATATCAGGATCTGAAGCTATAAGACACAGAAAAAATATATAAAATGCAAAGAAATGTTCAGTTTTAAGTCTAATTGGACAAATTATAACATAAAAACTGATTAGATAAAAGAATTTCACGAAAAAATGTTTTTGTTTTTGTTTTCGCAGCAAAGTCACTACCAGCAAGACGACTCGGGTGGTGACCATCATGCAGGAAATCGACTCGTCTGGAAAGGTGGTCTCCACCACCAGTAGCTAAGACACAAAAATAACCACAAACACCTCCAACCAATCACATCCCATAAAGTGTCTGTAGACTTTAGTCTGACCTTCTTCAATAAAATGAAGTCTAACAATGTTTCTGTTGCTTGTGTTTATTTATTTTCAGACCTGCTTTATTAATTAGATTAATGTTAATTAATTAATTAATAGAGTCAATTTAAGAAAATAATCAAAAGTAATATCCACTGATGAGGAAAGTCATAGACTGGCTATGAAATTAAGAAAAAAATAGTAAAATCACTATTCACACACAAATTAGAAAAAAGTAAAAAAAAAGAAAAAAGACGAATGAAATAATAAGAATAAGAACAAACAGAAAAGGGGAAAAGTAAAAGCAGAAATAAAAACATAAAAAATGAAGATAAAAAGAAAATTAAAATGTTCATATTAGTCATCAGAAGACAACAGCTGCAAAGTGAGAAATATATTTATAATAACCACATAAAATGAAAAGAAGAAAAGAATGAAAATTAAAATCTATAAAAAGTTGAAGCTACAGAAGGAAAAAGAAATAGATACGATAATAAAGACTGAAAAATGAAAAAATGAAAAATAATCTATTAACTATATATAATATAATATCAGATGTATAAAGACTCTTTCCTCTAATAACATGTATTTACTGCCAATAAAAAAATACATCGTCAATACAGGCTTTACAAACACACTTGACGAGTTTGTCATTTTGGATAAAATAATCTACCAAATCTCCTGTTTCAGTCACTAAACTCTGATAACCTGACAGCATATTTTAAAGGTGACAGGTGGTGGAACATCAGCAGGTGTCCAGAGTTGATCTTGAGTTGGTGAATGCTGCCCTCTTGTGGCCGAACACAGAAACTGTACCTCTCTGCTCACCATGTACTGAGTGTTTAATGTGAGCCTGTGACTCCATCCAGGACTGATGCTTACCTGTTCATACTGACCATTAGATCCCTTCATAATACACTTACAATGGAAGTGATGGAGACTAAACCCACAAACATGGATTTAAAGTTTATGTGAAGCTAATATGAAGCTTCAAATCCAGCAGATATGTTTCAACGTTACAGTGTTTTTAGAGCCAAAGTCCCTCTTTTTGTTCCTATACTTCCACCACAGCTCAACAGGGAAACACAAAGAGGGAATTTGATGCTAAACAGACTGAATGCAGGTCCAAGTGATGATGTTATATACGTCGTGTGGACTGTAGGTGGCACCAAAACTATCTGATAATTAATGTAAAAAAGAGGAAGAAGAAAAGAAGAAAACCTGAGACTTTCTAAACATGTGATTAAATTTGTCAATAACATGTTATTAGTATTTAAGGATGCACATGTTGATGCTCAATTATATAAAACTGTGTTTGCATGATGTTTCATCTTTTTTGGATGTATTTATTGCATCTGCCTTGATATCTGTATGTATCTGTCTCTCTGATCAGCTGACTGTTTTCCCAGGAGGTAACAATTAAAGCGCAGATTATTTTTCAGATTCACTCGAAGATTCAAAACAATTGTTTTGTCTACAAAATGTAAAAATTGGTGGAAAATACCAGTTATGATTTCTTAGAGACAAAGGTGTCACTTTAATATTTTGTATGACAAAGAAAATCATGTTTTAGAATCTGCAACCAACAAATATTTGACATTTTTACTTAAAATTCACTAAAACAACATTTGACCATCAAAATAGTTGCCTGTTGACTTATTTATGAATCGAGCATTTGCTGCCACTCTAAATGAGAATATAAAAACATATTCTGACCTTGAATCTCAACAGAAACAATGTGGGTTTTCTTATTCTAGAGTTTTCTGGCAGCATCTAGTGGCCATTAGAGGAACTGCAACACTGAGTAAGTGTATTGAACAAATCAATCTTCTTCAAAAACTGAAGTTAATTGTTTTTGGAGCCATTAAGAACGATTAACAGTCGGTGCTCAGCTTCAATCAGTAAAGTTAAAAACCACAAACAAGCCAGAAACTTCGACATCATCATGGACTGAACTTCAACAGCCACATTAAGACGATTACAAAGTCACGCTACCAGCTGAATTATATATCAGGGTTAGAGTCATGTGTCAAGGTGTCTTCTCAGACCCAGAAAGTGTTTGACATCCCTCCAGTTCTCAGGTCTTTACTCTCTCTGGCTTTAAACTGCTGGTTTACATTCAATGTTTCAGGACCAAAATGTTTTCTGTCCACAGAGTCGAAAATAAACGTGGATTAAAACATTTTTTATTAAACATTAAAACCATGTAATAAACTGCAGGTTCACTTCTTTTAAATCAGAGCTGAAGACCTTTCTGGGTTTTTTATGCCTTTTATTAAATCAAAACTGCTGCATTTGATTCATAACTCACTCTGCACTGTAACTTTCATTCTCATGTTTTATCTATATTTTATTTAAGCTTATTTTTCATTCTAATTTAACTCAAATTCAACTTTGGTTGTATTAAATGTATTTTTATATTGCTTTTATTGTATTTACAGCCTTTTCTGTTTTATATAAAGCACTTTGAATTGCCTTGTTGTACACATAAACCTGCCTCGCCTTGATTAAAGGTGAAGGTCAACTCAGGTTTTCCACCACTGAACATCAGAATACAAAAGAAGGAAAAAAAACTTCAGCAAACCTTCGTCCGTCTTCATTGGAAATAAAAACCTCCTATAAAGGTTGTGTGTGTTACTACTCTTCTCTTGGTTCATTCATTCTTAAACCTCTTTCTTCAAATCAAATTTACACCAGTTTACAGTTGTGCTGTATGCAGTTACCCTTTGAGCTTAACTTTGACATGTGGATTCAGCAGCTGGAGAAGATCCAACAACTGTAAAGGTCAGAAACCGGTTTACAGGTTGGTTAAGAACGACTTAATGTCAGTCACTGAGAAGTAATAAGTCACCTTACAGATACTCGATTGATAATAAAAAAGAAAGAATGAAAAGAATGGGGGTGTGATGCGCAGCAGCTATTTGTTATTTTCAGCACTGTGATCGTTGTTAATGTTTCAGTTTCATATTAGCATCTTGAGCTATCAGACAGTGTCTCAGTATATATGCCATCATGTATATGCTTACACAGAGGCATTAACAGCATATTGTATAATCATAAGATTTTCACGTGAAACTCAACTACAATTGATTTATTTATTTTTGCACATAACTTCAAATGATTAATTAAATGTAATTATTATTTGAATGTTTCTAGGAAGTCTTACACTGTATAAAGGACGTGTAATAAAGAAACAGATACACAGTGGTTAGGGTTAGCTAACCCTGAACTGTTCAATATTTTATGATCCAAACTAAATGTTATTTATTCTTAACTTTCTCCAAAGGTGCAAACATTAATTGATTAACCAATAATACAAAACATATAATCTGCAACAGTTCTGATGATAATAATAGTTTCATTGTTTCAGCGGTTTTTCAAGTAAAGATTCATTTGTTGGTTTTGCTCCTTGCAGTTGCCTTTGAGGACTGTTGGTTTTTGCACTTTGACGACGTACGAAGCCCGTTCGCCTACATCACGGTTCGTTAGTTGTGTTTGGAATCTGCCGTTGTTCAACATGGAGTGAATCTGGGAACTGTGCAGTGTCGTCTGGGAACAAGTTTTTTTGCACCAGTGCTAACTTGTTGAAGTCTGCGCCACCACATGATCAAGCAAATCCACCGAGGTCTGAAAAAAGTAGTGATTCTGGGGATGTATAAAGGTGCACGATGCATGATGAGGTCCACCTGATGCACACAGCCTGCACCGTCGGCCACTATAAACAAGTCAAGTGTGTTTGTGGCTTCTACCTATACCTAGTTCTGGAAATGAAAATCCCATAGACAGTGTTACATTACACATGTCTAATAGTTGGACTGACAGTTATGATGCTGTGAGAGCAGACAGACGTCTGCAATATACTAGCGAGCATTCAGAAGTAATTTACCTTTAACTATATGTTCAGATACAAAAAAGTCAAAAGATATCATTAAATATTTATTCATTTCAGAGAATGGATGTGTTATAGTTATTTTTTTGAACAATATATTGTGTCAAACATCATGTATTGATTAAGGTATCTATTGTGTTATTGTAATTTATACAATACGTGAATGTCTCTATATACAGTATTGCAGCTTCTGCAACACACAAGGATTGTCTGCTGTCGCTCTCCTTCAAATAGCTGGTCTTTATTTTATGGAATGAAACTTTTCAAGTATACAAAGCTTTCTTCCTCCCGATGCTCTAAAGACAAATCATTGCTTGGCAGCTGAATCACCTGAGAACAGACATCCAGGTGAGTAATGTGTGTAATCTGTGCAGCGCTGCTGTCACTGTGTCATTAAGTAGAGAAAGTGGATGGATTACACTGACAGTAAAAGGTCAGATCTGAGGTGTAGAAACAGGTTGGTGAACTTGTAAGTTATGAGATACACTAACTGATCCAAACCGTCGCGACGCAAGCAGTTTCACTGTTATTTTATTTCATTTATTGTTTGCAGTGTCTGATCGGGGTGTGATCGACTCTGTTGAGCCTCTGTGATGAAAGACATGAGCTGGGTGTGAGTGTGAGAAACAATTACTCCAACATTAAAAATTAACTAGTTACATAAGCATTTAAATAAAAATGTGAAGCAATTCAAGTCATGATAATGAATCTCTACTCACAAAGCAACTTTTATAAATGATTCGCTGGTGTATGAAGCGTTCTGCAGGAGCTGTAGCTCATGAGTCGTAGTCTTATTCAGATCTTTCGTAAATGGCTTTTATAAAATGTACTCACTGGGACTGATGAAAGCATTTGCATTTGCAGTATGATTATTCTAAAGCAGGTGACGTAGACTTCCCTGCCATGCTTTCAAATCACAAGTGGCGATGCGTTTTCTGTCACCTGTGATCGCCTGTGAAGCTGCCAACTGTTTTCTAAGATCTCTGCCGCCAAAGAGAAACAAAACGGAGAAATTTAGACGTTTGGCATCGTTCGTACAAAATAAACAGATGTTTACGGTAGTTCAGCGATGATGCTGCAATCATTCAGGCCTTTTCTCTGGTCCAGCCTCTCCTCTCTCATCCTACCTCCCACTTTCGTCCAATCACTTCATGTGTTCAAACCTTTTCTTTTCATTTATAAACAGTCCTCTTCCTCATTGTTGTCATGTGCCAAAACTTTCGAATAAATCGTCCAGCTCATATTTGTGTGTTAGATTGAAAACACCTTGTTTGTGTGACAGAAGCAATGAAGAAGACTTTGTCTCTTCATAGTTGTAGAGGATGGAGCACCGATTCAAGCAGGTGGAGTCGGGCAAGCTTCAGCAATGACCAATCACATGAGCTCCACTCATCCTCTTTAAACGCAGCAACAGGTGATACAGAGAGAGAAGAGTTCACCTGACTACTACCTTCACAATTACTACACTTTAATGTATAATGTATTTGGGAAACAGCTGGTTAGTGTTTGAGAAATGCATGTTACACTTGTTTCTTTGAAATATTTTAAAAAGGCGTCCACGTTATGGTGAGGGCATGAAGTTTAAACCTGTCTTGAAATGTTTTCACAAACAATTTAGATAATTAATGCTGGTGTATCATCTGTGCATAAAATCAGAGCCGGCGCCAGGATTTTTTCTCTGTCTGTACTAAAGGGCGATTTCACCAATATGTGGAGTGCTAAGAAAATAGGTGATTCAGTCCAAGACAATATGGCACACAGCACATTCAATATAAATGTAGTTTTTCAAATTTAGGAAAAGAATATTCAACAAAAACACTATAAGCCTAATACACATGACCACAATGACAAAAACAGGCACGTAGCCACAATTAATAACACGATACATCCAAAATGCGACAACAAGAAGTGTGTTTTCTTTTCATTTTTAAATAAAGAAATATGTAAAAGTTAATAATCAGCTATTCTGTTCTCTGATTATGTTATTTTTTTTAGTTATTTTCAGCTGAGGGAACAGCCCAGTATGTTTTTAATATGTTAATATGTTTTGTTCATAATTCTCACTAGTTAATGAGGGCAAACTTATTATGTTATGAACCGGTGCCATGTAGTTTTTAAGAGGTTTACATACATGAGCCTTGTGTTTACATTGTTGTCTACTGTGGATTTATGAATAGTAAAAATATGATATGATGTATAGCAAACTAAAAGGGGCGAAATAATATAATATAAGTGAAAGGTGTTAAGTGATTTTGGAGACACATTTTATCTCAAACACAACTTTATGCCAAAATAAGCACAAAAATTGCGAAATATGCAGAAACGCAGCCTCAGCTGCACCTTTCCTCTCAAGCTGGGACCTGCAGAAATTTGCATAAAGACCGTTTGACGTTTTACTGGATTTGTAGTGGCAGGAAAACAGAGCTTGATGTGTGCTGCTATTTTCACATTTAAGTGACCAACTGTTGCTGTTTGAAGCTTCATTTTCTGTAAATCTATCAAAATAAATCTGTATTTTGTGAATATTTATTTTTCCAGGATGATTCATTGAACATTTGTACGTGCAGACAAACTTTACTTTAAAGTTCCCATCTCAATAAAATACTGGAGAAGAACTGGCTCAATGACCCATGTTAAGAAGTATTATCTAATAACTGTAGTATTATCTGTACAAACAGCGGCTTTGTAAGGAGTAGTACTAGTAGTAGTAGCTGCAGTAATGGCTGTGGTAGTAGTCGCAGTAGTTGTAGTAGTAACAGTAGTAGTAGTAGTTGTAGTTGTAGTAGAGCAGCTGCAGTAGTAGTAATAGTAGTTGTAGTAGTAATATTAGATATATTAGTTGTTGTAGTAGTTGTGGTAGTAACAGTAGTAGTGGTTGTAGTTGTAGTAGTAATAGTAGTAACAGTAGTAGTTGTAGTAGAGCAGCTGCAGTAGTAGTAGTAGTAGTAGTAGTTGTAGTAGTAATATTAGATATATTAGTTGTTGTAGTAGTTGTGGTAGTAACAGTAGTAGTGGTTGTAGTTGTAGTAGTAGTAGTAGTTGTAGTAGTAATATTAGATATATTAGTTGTAGTAGTTGTGGTAGTAACAGTAGTAGTGGTTGTAGTAGTAATAGTAGTAGTAGTAGTAGTAGTAATATTAGATATATTAGTTGTAGTAGTTGTGGTAGTAACAGTAGTAGTGGTTGTAGTAGTAATAGTAGTAGTAGTAGTAGTAATAGTAGTAATATTAGATATATTAGTTTTAGTAGTTGTGGTAGTAACAGTAGTAGTGGTTGTAGTTGTAGTAGTAATAGTAGTAACAGTAGTAGTAGTTGTAGTTGTAGTAGTTGTAGTAGTAATATTAGATATATTAGTTGTTGTAGTAGTTGTGGTAGTAACAGTAGTAGTGGTTGTAGTTGTAGTAGTAGTAGTAGTAATATTAGATATATTAGTTGTTGTAGTAGTTGTGGTAGTAACAGTAGTAGTGGTTGTAGTAGTGATAGTAGTAGTAGTAGTAGTAGTAATAGTAGTAATATTAGATATATTAGTTTTAGTAGTTGTGGTAGTAACAGTAGTAGTGGTTGTAGTTGTAGTAGTAATAGTAGTAACAGTAGTAGTAGTTGTAGTTGTAGTAGTTGTAGTAGTAATATTAGATATATTAGTTGTTGTAGTAGTTGTGGTAGTAACAGTAGTAGTGGTTGTAGTTGTAGTAGTAGTTGTAGAAGTAATATTAGATATATTAGTTGTAGTAGTTGTGGTAGTAACAGTAGTAGTGGTTGTAGTAGTAATAGTAGTAGTAGTAGTAGTAGTAATATTAGATATATTAGTTGTTGCAGTAGTTGTGGTAGTAACAGTAGTAGTGGTTGTAGTTGTAGTAGTAGTAGTAGTAGTAGTAGTAGTAATATTAGATATATTAGTTGTTGTAGTAGTTGTGGTAGTAACAGTAGTAGTGGTTGTAGTTGTAGTAGTGATAGTAGTAACAGTAGTAGTTGTTGTAGTTGTAGTAGAGCAGCTGCAGTAGTAGTAGTAGTAGTAATATTAGATATATTAGTTGTTGTAGTAGTTGTGGTAGTAACAGTAGTAGTGGTTGTAGTTGTAGTAGTAGTAGTAGTAGTAATATTAGATATATTAGTTGTTGTAGTAGTTGTGGTAGTAACAGTAGTAGTGGTTGTAGTTGTAGTAGTAGTAGTAGTAGTAATATTAGATATATTAGTTGTTGTAGTAGTTGTGGTAGTAACAGTAGTAGTGGTTGTAGTTGTTGTAGTAGTAGTAGTAGTAGTAGTAATATTAGATATATTAGTTGTAGTAGTTGTGGTAGTAACAGTAGTAGTGGTTGTAGTTGTAGTAGTAGTAACAGTAGTAGTGGTTGTAGTTGTAGTAGTAGTAGTAGTAGTAGTAATATTAGATATATTAGTTGTAGTAGTTGTGGTAGTAACAGTAGTAGTGGTTGTAGTTGTAGTAGTAATAGTAGTAGTAGTAGTAGTAATATTAGATATATTAGTTGTAGTAGTTGTGGTAGTAACAGTAGTAGTGGTTGTAGTTGTAGTAGTAGTAGTAGTAGTAGTAGTAATATTAGATATATTAGTTGTAGTAGTTGTGGTAGTAACAGTAGTAGTAGTTGTAGTAGTAGTAGTAGTAGTAGTAGTAGTAATATTAGATATATTAGTTGTAGTAGTTGTGGTAGTAACAGTAGTAGTGGTTGTAGTTGTAGTAGTAGTAGTAATATTAGATATATTAGTTGTAGTAGTAGTAGTAGTAGTAGTAGTAATATTAAATATATTAGTTGTAGTAGTTGTGGTAGTAACAGTAGTAGTAGCTGTAGTAGTAGTAGTAGTAGTAATATTAGATATATTAGTTGTAGTAGTAGTAGTAGTAGTAGTAGTAATATTAAATATATTAGTTGTAGTAGTTGTGGTAGTAACAGTAGTAGTGGTTGTAGTTGTAGTAGCAGAGCTGCCAACTCTCACGCTTTCACCGTGTGACACACGGTTTTGCCCGTCTCCACACGCACTCACGCCACACATCCGATTTCTTACGCTAAAGAATCATCTGGGCCGAGACACGTTCGTTCCTTTGCAACTCCGCGACGGTAGATGGTGCTGCGAAGCGCCAGCCGAGTATTCGCTGCCTACCCGTCTGCGACAGAAGAAGAGTTACAAGGAGTCAAGCGCGGTGGATACTTTCTGAAGACCCTTCATTATCAACAGAAAATTCAAGGTATGTTACGATTAGTGGTGGGCCGTTAACGCACTGTGTTAATGTGAGACTCTTATGCCCACCACTAGTTACAATGAATGACCTATTGTCAATTAAGTCCTTATTCTCTTAAAACTTTAAATCTTGAATGAAATTCGTCTGCGTGTGAAGTTACATTTGTGTTATGAATGTAAACTCAGTTGTCTACAGGAGGGAACTTCTTGTTAACTTAGTGTAACGTTATGCATGTTCAAAACAAGTTCAAAACCATTGTTTATTTAGTGTTAGGCTTTATCTTTTTAGCAATTCGAACTGGTAAGATGTACAGTATTCCAAATGATTTGACATTAAGACAGAAAATAAAACATAGACATAGACTGCAAGGCCATGAGGATCCATATGAAATGGCCTATAAAGAGAAGGCAAACCATTTGCCAGGTTAGCACTGTTATGATCCAGCCTTTTGAGTAGAAGTGTAAGGTTTATGGTAGTTCCTCCAATAGTGAGCCTCTGTTTGGATCCCATACCCTATGTGTCAAGCTGATGTTACTGTTTCAGTATGTTATACCATTTATGTTAACCTGATGCTGTATCTTTACAGGAGAGAGGTTGAACATTGGGTTCACAACCAGGGCTAAGCTTAACCGACTCCTGGACGAGGGTGACATCTCCCCACAACAGGTGGATACATTTCATGAAGCAGTTTTGGGTTTCCTTACAAGTGCTGTGGACTATGCACTTAAGAAGCTTCCACTTAAAGAGCCACTGATAAAACACACACAATTTGTTGATGTGCGAAGGAGAGCTGAAAGTGGTGTTGAAGATGCCCTCTACTTTGTTGAAAGGTTAGTTTTTTCTTCAATTGCTTTCAGTATCATATTCTTTTTATGGTATGTTCACTCCTTACTGCTGCTGGTTGATGAAACTTTATCTAAAATGCAACAACCAGTAACTCTGTTTTAATAAATACTGTAGGTTTCCTCATCTCCTTCCGTACCATGGGCCAGAAGAGCACGATCAATTGGCTGAAGAGTTTCTGAATTATCAGACTATGCCACTGACCTCCCTTCAGGACGACACTGAGATGGAAAGCTTCTGGGCGGAAATGGCAACACGTAAAAATAAGGTACACATGTTATTTGTCTTACAGGTGTGGCTTGGCTATTTCTGTTGCTTTGTTACTGTATACTTACAAACAATAATTATGGAAATATAAAAATATGTGGGGTATGTGTTTCCCTTTTGTCTTGGGTCATCTTCCATAGGTGACAGGAGCCAAAGAGTTTGAGAGGCTTTCTGCCATCGCCAAGCTGGTCCTGGTGTTGCCCCATTCCAATGCAAATGCGGAGAGGGTGTTCTCAATGGTGGGCCTGAACAAGACCAAGACAAGAAATAGCCTGGCACTGGATGGCACCCTGTCCTCCATAATGGTGACAAAGATGGCCAACCTGGAACCCTGCTTCAGATGGAAGCCCCCTACAGAGGTCATCAAGGCCTCCAAGAAGGCCACAGGCCAGTACAACATTGCCCACAAATGCTTATGCTTATGAGCCATTGTGTTATTTTAAAGCACTTATTAATAGTGTTAAAGTTGAAGCACTTTATTTGTTGCACTTTATTTGTTTTGTTTGTGGGCTTTGAATAATTAAAATTATTTCTCCCCAACTAATCTTGTGTCATTTTTAATGTTCTTAATTAACAATATACTTAAATATACTTAAATATACTTACATTTTCAGTGAAGAATTAGTGGAATACCATTGACTGTAATCACAATTTCAATACCGACTTAAACACAATCCTGTAATATAATAAGCCTATATTAAGGCTATATTATAATAAGGCTATATTAAGGATATATTAGGGTACAGTCATTTAGGGAAAATATTCAGCTCAAGTTTAGAAAGCTCTACAAGTCATGATCAGATGAGCATGAATAAGGATAAGGTATTGGACATCTTTAGCATGCCACCCAAAAATCCACTTGAATGCAAAAAATCACATCTACTTGATCCAAAATGTCTTGGGGTGGACCTTCAGCTGTCTTTGCTTCACATAATGTAACTAATCTTGTCCATCTCTGATAGGCCGCCTCTATCAGTGGCTTTTGGCCCAACAAACCACCAGAATGCACAACATGGGTAAAACGCATATGTGGCTGTGTGCGGGGCGTGAGGGGCGTCTGGGGCAAAATTTTGGTCAACCCCGACAGAATCTCACTCCAAGATTTTTTGAAAAGTTGGCAGCTCTGTAGTAGTAGTAGTAGTAGTAGTAGTAATATTAGATATATTAGTTGTAGTAGTTGTGGTAGTAACAGTAGTAGTGGTTGTAGTTGTAGTAGTAGTAGTAGTAGTAATATTAGATATATTAGTAGTAATAGTAGTAGTAGTAGTAGTAATATTAGATATATTAGTTGTAGTAGTTGTGGTAGTAACAGTAGTAGTGGTTGTAGTTGTAGTAGTTGTAGTAGTAATATTAGATATATTAGTTGTAGTAGTTGTGGTAGTAACAGTAGTAGTAGTTGTAGTAGTAGTAGTAGTAGTAATATTAGATATATTAGTTGTAGTAGTTGTAGTATAGTCTACTGTTAGCCTCTCTTTATTTAACTTAATAAGCTAATGCTACCTACATAGCTAGCTACCTCTCTTGTTAGCTTGGATCACAACCTCAAACCCATTAGCATTAGCATTAGCATCCTTGTGTTTCTGGTTGTGTTTTTTGGGTTCAGTTTATTTGTTTTTATCTACGACATAATATACGTAAAGAAAGAACATGAAGAGCTCGTTGGTGTTTGATTCTCATGTACACACATGCTTTTATAAACTGATGAACATCACCAGAATTCAACCTATTTTAGGTTTTAAAGATACAGACTCAGCTGCCAGGGGTTTAATAGCTTGAATTCATCCTGTGTTTTGATGTGATTGTAATTTTTTAAACTTCATTTTGTCTTTATTCTCTCAGTCAATTAATCTATAAGCTGATTGGATTCAGTTTCTCATCCTGCAGATGTAGTCTGCAGATACATGGAAGAGGTTTTCAGATTCTTTACTAAAGTAAAAGAACCACTACAGCAGTGTAGAAATACTCCATTACGAGTAAAACTCCTGCATGAAAAAAACTACCACAGCAAAAGTACATACAGTTGTGCTTAAGTTTACATACCCTGGCAGAATTGATGATTTCTTGTAATGTATGTAAATGTGTTGGGAGTCTTATTCAAATCGAGGGTCTACAGATATTGTATGTCTGCACAGATTGTAAAGCCTGAGGCAAATCTTTGACTTGTGTCTGATACCGGCCTAAAAAATACTCGACTTGCCTTGACTTATTCTTACAAAAACATCTTCTGCACACAAACACATTTGCATGCGGTGAAACAAACTCTCTGCTTTTTTCTAAAATATCTGTAGTGAGGATGTGAACAAAAAAGGACAAAAAAGGATGTGTCATTTCATAGGCAGTCATTAACTTTAACCTTATACAGTATAATTACCCACACACGCCCACAATCATTCCACAGAGGTTAGCTGACATTTCCAAAAGCTTTCACTGAAACTAAAGTGCATTTCTACAGTAAATATTTGCGTAAATGCCCTCAGGCTTGATTGATTTGAACTTTTCCTTCATGTTTCAACAGCTTTGTTGACATAACTGTCTTCTTGGCAATGACATTACAAAGGTTACATGAAGCCTGCAGCTTCTGACAACCTATCTTTGTCATGCAAGGTAGCAACTTTTAAGGTTACAGTTTTGCCTGACCAACCCTGCCACACCCAAGAAAGCTCACCTGTGCTTTAAAAAGGAGGCAAGAGCTGTGCAACTCTTCACTCTCCACTCTGTGTTGTCTCACCCTCAGCAGTAACACAGCCTCAATCATGGCCTTTATCTCATCATCCTCCAGGTCCATTTCAAGCTCCAGTGGCTCCATGATGGGTGGTGGCCTTATGAGCATGAGATCTGGAAGCGTGTATGGAGGAGCAGGAGGCAAAGGGGTCCGTATCTCCTCATCCTCCTCTTCATGTGGCATTGGTGGTGGCAGTGCTATTGGCATGGGTGGCAGCTTCGGCTTTGGCGGCGGCTTCTCCGCTTCCAGCTACAACATGTGTGGCAACGAGAAGTTCACCATGCAGAACCTGAACGACCGTCTGGCCAGCTACCTGGCCAAGGTGCACTCCCTGGAAAAGGCCAATGCCGAGCTGGAGCTGAAGATCAGGCAGTATATGGAGAGCAGAGTCACCTACACTGCCAGAGACTTTGGTGCCTTCTTCGTCACCATCAGTGACCTCACTGCCAAGGTAAGATTTATCAGAAATGTGTTAGAACAGAGCTAAATACATTGTCTGTCTGACTAGATTGTACACACAAAGACAAGGAGAATAGTGAGATGAGATGTTCAATAAAGTAGTGACGGCTCTGTGTTACTGCCTCCAGATTGAGGCTGCCATCAGGGTGAATGGCTCCATCCATCTGAACATTGACAACGCTCGCCTGGCTGCAGACGACTTCAGGGCCAAGTGAGTACAAACACACTAACACACTCAGATTGATCACCATTATAAGTACTATTCATTTTAGTAGAGTAGTAGTATCTGGAGTAGTAGTTTTCCAGTCAGACTATCTACTGAAGAACAACATTTTAGAAAACAAAGAGGTTTAGATGAAACAGATGCTGACCTGCATCAGTCAGATCTGATTATAGATCTCTATCAGCTCTTACTAGACCTGATCAAACCAGATCAAACAACCCTATCAAACCTTAATGATCATGATCTGTGAGGTTTACACACAGTGCTGCAGGTGTACATGGACAGTCTTTCAAGGTGTCAAATGTAATGAAATTCCCCACATGTCCAGGCCTGTAGCTTGAACTACTAGCTAGTCGTAGTAGTTTGAGTAGAGTAACTCAAGTAGTAGCAGTAGCTGCAGTAAATATAGTAGTAGTTGTATCAGTTGTTGTAGTAGCTGTAAACACAATTTAGTAATTATTTAATAGTTTATTCCATAACATCAAACACTTTGAGTTGCTTCCATACTTTAGGAAACACATTTTATTAACATTAGCTGTTACCCAGCTCTGTATACTGTATACATATATATTTATATATGTATACACACACACGTGTGTGTATACAGTGATGTGTTATGCTGTTGCTGCTTCAGTTACGGTAGTTTTTATTGACTCATCTGTCTCTGTTCTGTTTCCTCCTGCTGCAGGTATGAGAACGAGTTCACCATGCGTCAGTCTGTGGAGGCCGACATCGCCGGGCTGAGGAGAGTCCTGGCTGAAATGAACATGGCCAAGAAGGACTTCACCATGCAGGTCGAGGGCCTGAAGGAGGAGCTGCTCTTCCTCAAGAACAGCCACAAGGAGGTCAGTGCATTTATTATATTTCTATATAAGAAGGTCAGCAAGGCTCTTTTTATTGTTATTATGTTCGCTGTAATTGGGTCCAGACAGAGTCCAGTTCTGTTCCTGAAGAGAAGACATTGACACAGTTCGGTTTATGTGGAGTTGATTTCTAGTTCACTCTTTAGCGCCCCCTGGTTGGTCCCATGAGCATTTCATGGAGATTTCTGAAAGTCACATCGATTTGATGGAGCAGAGGCTCATGTCAGTATGTTCAAACTGGCACCCAAAAAAATAAACACATTCATATACATGTTTGTTGTTTTGTGTGTGTGTGTGTGTGTGTGTGTGTAGGAGCTGCTGGTGTTGCGTAGTCAGATCACCGGTCAGGTCAACGTGGAGTTGAACGCCGCTCCATCAGAGGACTTATCGAAGATCATGGCAGAAATCAGACTACACTACGAGGGCATCACGACCAAGAACGCGAAAGAACTGGAAGCGTGGTTCCACCAAAAGGTAACGCCATGACATCACTTCCTGCGGCTGCAGCAATCAAGTTAACACGTCATGATTTTAACCTGTGTGTTTGTGTCACGTGTGTTTTGCAGTCAGAGGTTCTGAGCAAACAGGTGATCACTCAGACGACCAGCCTGCAGACGTCCAGGTCAGAGATCACAGAGGTCAAACAGACACTGCAGTCACTGCAGATTGAGCTGCAGTCCATGTTGAGCATGGTGAGTCGTCATGGCAACACAAACACATCAATCACACCAGTCCAGCTGTTGTGATTGAAATCTAATGAACAAAATTTATTCATACGTCAGTTTTCAAAAAACTCAAGAATTACTTCTTCTCAAGAGTTTTCAAAAAACAACATTTATTTCTAGCAGCGCCTGATAAACAAAGTACATTTATGCTTCTTACAGCACCAACTTACTACTAGATACTTACCAGATACATACAGAAAATACATATAAACCCTGTCACAAAGAAAAATGACAATTACAATTCTAAAAGTTAAAAAAATATATTTAAAATGGCGTTTTTATGATTTTCGTAAACACTGTGTGTTCACAGAAAGCGTCGCTGGAGAGCACTCTATGTGACATACAGAACCGCTACGCCAGTCAGATCTCTGGATTCCAGATGCAGGTGAGAAACAGAAACAAATACACCTGAACTGTGTGAGATTTCCACTCAACTCTAACCTGCAACTCTTCTTCTTGACTCCCAGGTGAGCAGCCTGGAGGAGCAGCTGGCCCAGCTGAGAGCCGACCTGGAGCGCCAGGGACTCGAGTACAAGACGCTGCTGGACATCAAGACCAGGCTGGAGCTGGAGATTACAGAGTACAGGAGGCTGATGGACGGAGAGGCCAGCGGCAGGTAAGAGAATGACAAGAAAAACATTTAGGATGCATTCGTCAGCGCATCAAGCTCTTCTATCCACTCATATTCTCTTTTTCATATTCTCTTGTCCTGCAGTGTCTGTAAGTAAATATGAATTAATCAAGGAGTGGTTATATAATTCAACAATAAGTAATAATTATTTAAGTAATTAAGTAGTACTAAGTAAGTGAAAACATGTGTAATTACTAGGTAAATAGTAAATAATTATTAAGATTATTAAGTAACTGAGTCATAAATAAGTAGTATGTTTTTTGAGACCAAGATAGTAAGAAAGCAATGAAGTATTTTAGTGTGTATTTAAGTAGTAATCAGATCCTCATGTTGGGAAATAAAATGTGTGCGACTAGCAGTCCAAAGATTTTCAGTTTACAGATATAAAGCAGCAAATCCTCAGCTGTCAGTCTGACTGATGTGTTTTCTGATTGGTCCCACAGTAGCATGAGCAGCTCCATGAGCACCACCACCAAGCGGGTAACAGTGGTGGAGGAAGTGAGTGGTGGGAGTAGGATTTCTTCCTCCTCTTCTGCATCCCTAACTGGGTCCTACCGGCTCTAAGACACTGCGGCAGCCGATCATCAGCGTTCACTGATGGTGACTGGAAAACCTAAACAATAAAAGTCACAGTAAACATTTATGTGTGTGTGTGTCTTTATTTAGACTATGAGCTGTGCTGTTGCCATGGTTACACACAGTCAAATAAACAGCATCTTGCAGGTTGGAGAATGATCAGAAACAAACAAGGATTAAGATAAATAATGACTAGAAAAACCTGACGTGTAAGAGCCAACAGAGAACCAGGTAGATAGCTGCTAGCGTTGTTTCACCTGTTCACATGTTATAACCAACATTAATAGTGACTGTATACTGACCAGATACTCACCAACAACACAATCATCAGCTCGTTAGGTCAGGTATATGTCACTACGAGTGCAGCAGAGAGAAAGATGTACATTTTAGGTTACAAAGGGTTTCAATGGCCTCATTTAGGTGACTATTAATTAAAGTTAATAATGCAGCCACAAGGGGGCACAAGCCAGTGTCTTATTGTGACGGTCCCAAGTCCGGAAAAATACAGAGGGTTGTGTCAGGAGGAGGGAAAGTAAATAAGGAGTCATGGTGGTGGAATGAGGAGGTGCAGGAGTGTATATGGAGAAAGAGGTTAACTAAGAAGAAGTGGGACACAGAGGACTGAATATAGTAGACAGGAGTACAGAGAGGTGCAGCGTAAGGTGAAAGTAGAGGTGGCAAAGGCTAAACAAAAGGCTTACAATGTCTTGTATGCTAGGTTGGACAGTAAGGAGGGAGAGACTGATCTATACAGGTTGGCAAGGCAGAGACAGAGATGGGAAGGACGTACAGGAGGTCAGGGTGATTAAGGATAGGGATGGATGTGCACTGATAGGTGCCAGTAGTGTGAAGGGAAGATAGAAAGAGTCCTTTAAAGAGTTGATGAATGAGGAAAATGAGAGCGAACGAAGAGTAGAAGAGGTGACTGTTGTGGACCAGGAAGTAGCAAAGATTAGTAAGGATGAAGTGAGGAGGGTGTTGAAGAGGATGAAGAGTGGAAAGGCACTCTGTCCTGATTTTATATCTGTGGAGGCATGGAAGTGTCTAGGAGAGGTGGCAGTTTTTGACTGGGTTGTTCAACAGGATCTTAGACAGTGAGAAGATGTCTGAGGAATGGAGAAGAGTGATGGTGCCCATCTTTAAGGACAAAGGAGATGCAGAGTTGTGTCAACTACAGAGGAATAAAGCTGATGGGACATACAATGAAGTTATGGGAAAGAGTAGTTGAAGCTAGACTAAGGGCACAGAGTACTACAGATGCAGTATTTGCTTTGAGGATGTTGAGGCAGAGCTGGAGGTAGCCGAGATGAAGATGCTGAGGTTCTCTTTGGGAGTGACCAGGATGGATAGGATCAGGAATGAGTACATCAGAGGGACAGCACATGTTAGAGGGTTTGGAGATGAAGTCAGAGAGGCCAGACTGAGATGGTTCAGACATGTCCAGAGGAGAGATAGTGAATATATTGGTAGAAGGATGCTGAGTTTGAACTGCAGGCAGGAGGTCTAGAGGAAGACCAAAGAGGAGATATATGGATGTAGTGAAAGAGGACATGAAGGTAGTTGGTGTGAGAGAAGAAGATACAGAAGACAGGGTTAGATGGAGGCAACTGATTCACTGTGGAGTAGGGCTGGGCGGTATACCTTTTGAACCGGTAAACCGGTAATTTTTATTTTTATGATATGAATCTTTCATTTACCGCATACCGTGTGCGCGCGCATATGTAGGCTACACAGAGCGGCGGAACGTCGCACAGCGGTAGATTGAGCGGGGGCTGTTTTTCAGTGTTACACCAAACAAGCCAACTCTGCAGGAGAGCGTGGTAGTGGCAAAGACTAGGGTAGTAATAGCGAGTTGAGCGGTGAGCATTATTGAAGAAAATGACACAGACACAGAACTCATTCCGAAAAAGGTAGCCGTTTCTGTTGTTTGGAAATACTTCGGTTTTAAAAAATCTGACGCGGATCAAACACGCATTATCTGTAAGTGTTGTCGAGCTAATGTTTTAGCTGCAGGAGGGAACACAAGCAACTTGCTTCACCACCTCCACCACAATCATATCCTGGAATACGAAGATTGCATGAAAGTAAAAGCTGCATCTTCTCCCCAATCTCTGCGTAACGTTGGCACTGCAGCACAAAGCACTTTCTGTTACAGTTTTGATACTTGAATATGGTGTTACTTTTGCAAGTGGCATACTTAAGTTTACTTTTTATTATTTCTTTACATGTGTGTATTGTTTCTATAGTACAGAATACGCCTCCTAGCCAAGTTGCACTTATGTTTTTGATATTTGAATACAGTGCACTGCTCCTGAATTCTAGCAATACTATTATGCAAGTTGCATACTTTTTGTTTACTTTTTATTATTTGTTTAAATGTGTGTAGGCCTACACACCTCCATTTGAAAAAAAATATGTATGAATGCAAGTTGTTTAAGAAGGGATACATCTCTTACATTGCAGTCAGCTTTGATGTTCTCAAGTTGCACAATAAAGAATTCTGTATTGTGACTGCAACAGTCTGTGTCATGTATTCTGATTTCTGCACCTCATTACAATTTTGAGTGCTTGGCACTCAATTCTTTTGTGGGACTATTCAAACCAGGGTAATTTCCTGCACTAAGTATTCTCTAAACAATTAGGAATTGGGGTTAACACATAAACATCCACGGAAAAAAAATACCGTCAAATACCGTTATACCGTGATAATTTAAAAAAATACCGTGATATCAATTTTTGGTCATACCGCCCAGCTCTACTGTGGAGACTCCTGAAGGGAAAAGAAGAAAGAAGAAGAAGACGAATTAAAGTTATTAAATTCAATTAACTATTAAATTAAAGTTTTTTCTTAATGCTAAGGGGGGAATTGTTGGGTCTCTGTTAATTAAAGAGTCATAGTGGACCACAGCAGTGTGTAAGTAAGTAAGGGTGAGCATCTCTTTGTTAATGTTATGAACCTGATTTCCTTTGACATTTCATTATTTGTTCTTTGCTATGACACAGTGACATTTTCTAGGTTCATTCATTCCCTCTTTTCTCATTTTTCATCCGTCTGATTGGAATTTATTGGTCTACCTTGAAAGTGGCGTAATGCCTGTAGATGGCGCTGTTCTGTCAAATTCAAGCTCATTCATGAAGTGGAAAACAACAAATAGGAGGAAATGAAGTAAAAATGAATCAAATTTCTTTAAACAAAGATTAGCATTAGCACTAGCATTTTCTTGTGGTGACTGTTTTTCAGTCTTAGTGACTTGGACATGAAATCCTCTTCTTACTCTGTCCTGTTTCTCATATAACAAGTCCTCAGCTGCAACGTACTGTATATTTTTTCAGTGTTTCTCAGCAGCTCTGCAGGTTGCTTCATGCCTTGGATCAGGAGATGTTACTTTAACCCATCATGACTGGTGACATGTTCCTTATCAACCCTCTGGGCCTCACTCTTCAACGTACCTGCACACGCCTCCTCTTTCTCCCCCTATGGAGTTGGCAGAACAAAATGGAAAACTGAATGATGGGAATTTGTTGGTGTTCTCACGGAAATCTTTTGGCACTAAATATCTTTATAGCAGCATGTGACAAACTTTTTATATGTAAAAAGAAGTGATTGTTCAAGATTTCTCTGCATTTTTTATTTAGTGGGATTAAATTTCTCTCCATCTGTTTTAAGACCAGACTGACACATGAACATCTGGAACAATGCACTGATCTATAATAAATATCTATCAATATGTATTACTTTACATTTACATTATTTTAAACTCATGACATTTGTCAGGATCTTGCAGGAATGATGACTCCATGTTTTCAGAGTAACATGGCCCTCCAAAGGGTCACCAGATAAATCTGAGGGGTCGTGAGATGATTAATGGGAGAGGAAAGAAGAAGAAACAAAGTTCTGATACACAAATCTGTTTTCAGCTTTTGGACTTTTTCTCTAATCTTTGATTTTTGCTGAAATATTGGATCATTTGAACATTTATTGAAATGAAACCATGTGAGAAGTTTAGAGGTAAAAATCACTATTTGGTGGAGCTGTTAACAACTCATAGACATCTGAAATGTGACCCGACTACACACTGCTTTTAGTAAGACGTCAACAGACTAAAAGGTTGAAACCACTGGTTTCATCTTTAACAATGTGTTGGATTTTAAAAGCTTCTTATATTATCCATTGAGTCAAATCTGCATCTGAACAGTAACTAAAGCTGTCAGATAAATGTAGTGGAGTAGAAAGTACTAGATTTACCTCTGACATGTAGAAAGTACTAGATGTACCTCTGACATGTAGAAAGTACTAGATTTACCTCTGACATGTAGTACAGAGGAAGTATAAAGTAGCATCAAAAATACTCAAGTAAAGTACAAGCACCTCAAAATTGCACTTGAGTAAATGTACTGAGTTACCTGCTAACACAGAATATCAGCTTAAATGACCCAAAGTAGCGAAACAAAAGATCGGGATGAAAAACCAACATATTTAATAAAATAATGTTGCAGTAAAGTGACAGACAGACAGACAGACAGACAGACAGACAGACAGATAGATAGACAGATAGACAGATAGATAGATAGACAGATAGATAGATAGATAGATACCCTGACATTTACCGTTTCATTTATCTTCCAGTCCTCCTCTGCTTCGGGCCGCCTGCCAAACCTCCTGCTGTTATGTAACCCTAGTTGTAAATCTTATGAATATCTATCATTCAGCAGCTTGCCTGCAGCACATTTTCTACTGACATTGGAGGAGGGTAAGAAGAGTTTAGACAGAGAAAAGGCTTTAGAAGTATACTGTTGATACTTGTACTGTACACATAGGTAGGGACACAGCATTATTAAACCACAGCAGAAGCATTTTCAGACTCTGAGACATTCACTAGAAAAACTAAACAACCAGATGAAACAAAATGGAAGTGATTGTTTCAGGCTACATGCTGTATGGCATCAAAACCCTGCAGGTCTCGGCCATTTATCCATTAATAATGATAAAATGAAGGTATTTGTAATGGGATTTTACAGTAATAAGTCATGGATAAATTCATGGATTTAAGTAAATAGTGGTATTTTAATGGATTTTTGCACATCCTTGATTCATAGAGAGGAGAGGTCAATTAATGCCATTGTTATATTATATTATATTATATTATATTATATTATATTACTATAGGAAGGCTCTGCGTAATGCCAGAACAGCCTATTATTCCTCATTAATTGAGGAAAATAAGAACAACCCCAGGTTTCTCTTCAGCACTGTAGCCAGGCTAACAGAGAACCACAGCTCTATTGAGTCATCTATTCCTTTAAGTCTAACTAGTAATGACTTCATGAGCTTCTTTAATGATAAAATTATAAATATTAGAGACAAAATTCATCACCTTTTGCCCTCATCAGGCACTCATCTGATTTCAGATACAGCAAGTTTGGAAATAGCTATAAAACCTGACCTATATTTAGACTGCTTTTCTCCCGTCGACATTCAACAAATAACTACAATAATTTCTTCATCTAAGTCGTCAACCTGTCTCTTAGACCCCATCCCAACCAGGCTGCTTAAAGGTGTATTACCTTTAGTTAGCCCGTCCTTATTAAATATGATTAATCTGTCTTTATTATCAGGATATGTACCACAGTCCTTAAAAATAGCTGTGATTAAGCCTCTTCTTAAAAAACCAACTCTAGATCAAGAGGTTTTAGCCAATTACAGACCGATATCAAACCTTTCATTCATCTCGAAGGTACTTGAGAAAGCCGTAGCCAACCAACTATGTGACTTTCTCCACACAAACAGTTTATTTGAGAAGTTTCAGTCAGGATTTAGAGTAAATCATAGCACAGAGACCGCACTAGTTAAAGTTACCTCCTAATGGCATCAGACAAAGGACTCATCTCTGTACTTGTCCTATTAGATCTTAGTGCCGCATTTGACACCATTGACCATCAGATTTTTTTTTACAGAGACTGGAATATTTAATTAGCATCAAAGGAACCGCCCTAGGCTGGTTTAAGTCATATTTCCTAGACCGATCTCAGTTTGTTCATGTTAATGATGAATCCTCCATGCAAACCAAAGTTTCTCATGGAGTCCCACAAGGTTCTGTATTAGGACCACTTCTATTCAGTTTATATATGCTTCCTCTAGGGAACATTATTAGGAATCACTCTTTCTTTCACTGTTGTTGATGCTAAATTCAGATAAAACTGAAGTTCTCATAACTCTTTGTTATCAGGCTGCTCTAATAAGTCTCTTAAGAGTTTGCAGCTGATTCAGAACGCTGCTGCACGTGTTCTGACAGGAACCAAAATCAGAGATCACATCTCTCCCATTTTGTTATTCATTGTGAGTGTACAATATGTGTTTGTTGATTTGTTCTGTACATGTGACATCATTGCACATCTGTCCGTCCTGGGAGAGGGATCCCTCCTCTGTGGCTCTTCCTGAGGTTTCTTCCACCTTTTTCCCTGTTAAAAGGTTTTTTGGTGGGCAAGTTTTTCCTCACTAATCGAGGGTCTAAGGAAAGAGGGTGTCACTCCCTGTACAGATTGTAAAGCCCTCTGAGACTAATGTATTTTGTGACTTTGGGCTATATAAATAAAATTTGATTTGATTTGATTTGGCTTCCTTGCACTGGCTACCCGTTAAATCTACTATAGAATTCTTCTCCTAACATACAAAGCTCTTCATGGTCAGGCACCATCATATCTAAAAGAGCTCATAGTACCTTACCACCCCACTAGAACATTGCTCTTTAAAGATGCTCTCTCTCTCTCCTTCTCGCTCACTCTGTCTCTCTACCTATCTCTCTCTCTCTCTCTTCCCTCTCCCTCTCTCTCTCTGTCTCTCTCTCTCTTCCCCAGAGTTTCTGTGCTCTCTCGTCCAGCAGGTTCTTGTGGACTGTGCCTGCTGCTGTGGTCCTGCGTGACGTCTACTCAAATAAAATTTGATTTGATTTGATTTTTTTTTTTTTTTTTTTGCTTATTGCAGAAAATAAGCTAAATTAAGGTTTTGTAAGTGTTTGGGTTTGTCCTTTTAAATGAATGGAGACATTTTGCTATGTTTTCAGGGGTAAATTAAGGGTTATATAATACACATATATTATATAATGTTATTTTAAGGGCTTTGTTTTCATAGTAGAGTGAAATGTAGTAGCATTTGCAAGTTTCTTGAATGTGTGTTTTGTATTTAACTCATGTCAACTGTGAATTTGAAAATCTCAATGTCAGTTTCGATCATGACTTGGAGAGGAGATGTACCTTATTGTTGGGGTCTGACAGCCGATTTACAGAGATTAAGAGCTGAGGTGTGGCCATAGTTTGATGCCAGCGGAAAGGAACAAACTGAGTAACCTGAACATGCATCTCCCAATGTGCCCTTAAGCAAGGCAGCCAAGGTTCAAGGTTCAAGGTTAACTTATGGAGTGTCGCTCAAACTTTTGAAAAACGTCACTCAGCTGAAATTAAACAGTCATTCGTTTTTTTAAGTCCTGGTTTTCACTCATCTCCAGAGACTCACTGTTTTCATGTTTGACATAAAATCTTCCAGGTGTGTGACAGTGAAGTGTCAAGCAACCATGAATCAACCTGAGTGGCCTCAGTGGCTGACAGGCAGGTACTGTAAGTGTCCGGCTGTTTAAATACAATGCTGTAGTTTTCTTCAAAAAATGCCCTGTGAGCCAGTACCTGTGAAATTTTGGACGCGCCTACTCATCCAAGGGTGTTTACTATTCCCTACACTGGAGAACAAAACTGAAGACATACATATATATATATATATATATATATGTATATATATAGGATAGGACATCAGACTTTGTCCTTTCTGCAGTGTGAAACCTAAACTTATTCCTGCTGATGTGTCAGTTGAAGCTGTCAACTAAAATTTTAATCCAATTCAAATTACACCCGGATGGTTTGAAGCAGGGATGCAGCAGAGAGGTATAATGTAGCTTCTCCCTGCAGGTATAAAAGACCATATATTCAAGCTGTTAATAACATATACCTGCATACATGCATGCACAGACACACCATCCAGGGTTAAGAGTTTTACTGGCTGCAGGGTTCAGGCTGATACGTGTGAAAGCAGATCTCAGCCCATCAATCAGCTCCATATCTTTTCATTCCACAGATCTGCCAACTGAACAGATTAACCCTTTTCACTCTAATTTACCCTTTTATTTTACCCTTTTACACTGAACATACACTTGAACAGTGATACCAAATATCAGTGATACAGGAGTGAACAAGGGAGAGATTTCTATTCTTTTCTCTTCTATTTATCTATCTCTTAATCAATATCTGTATATGTCTATATCTGCAGAACTGGCCTATCAAGCCAGTTGGTCCAGCCACCATAGTTTAGCCTGAGCTGCTGAGTATCTCATCTTGGTGTGGTGAGAGTAGGATTCAGGGATATTTTAAAGGTGAGCTACATAAGCAGGAATGACAGCTGGAGTACTGAGTGGACCACCCACCATTATCATCATGTGGAGTCATGTTTGTGTCCAATATTCACTCTCTGTCAGCTCCGTTTCTGCTCTCTACCAACTCCTGAGGGAAACATCTAATGGTCCACTATGTTCACCAGCTGGTCTGCAGTAAATGTGTCTGTAGCTGTTTGCTGCTGAGTACTTAGTGAGGCAATGAGCTGCAGAGGTGCTGAAGGTCCATAGGTATTAGAAACATATATGTTATAGGTGCTAGCTTTGGACGAGGCTACAGGATGGTAATGTCTGTCATGAGGCCCGGGAGACATATGACAGCACAGCCTGAAAGCCACTGTGGGGCCTCTTGATCAGTCAAAACATAATTTAACATGAATTAACATACCACAGCTGAACTCCAATAAAACATGACAACAGAGCTGCAGGTCGCCATGACGCTACAATAAACACAGAAGCCTCTCAGCCTGCCAGCGGCGTCTTTCCCACAGTACACACCTGAAGTGAGACGCTATCAGACAGGTGAATGCTGAGTGCCAGGAGGCACTTCAGCGACTGAGAGCTCTTTGTGTTGAGAGAAAAAATGCAACACCAGCAGTAACATGATCTGCTATGCATGGATTTACTGGCTGTTATATCACGAACCCAGAGGGATGTGGGAGAGTGCAGTAGTGCAAAAAGTACTCAATTAATCTAATATTAAATAAAAGTTCTGATGTTTTTGGACTTTTTGTGTAAAATCTTTTTTGAAATATTGGATCATTTGAACATTTATTGAAATGAAACCATGTGAGAAGTTTAGAGGTAAAAATCACTATTTGGTGGAGCTGTTAACAACTCATAGACATCTGAAATGTGACCCGACTACACACTGCTTTCAAACAGGAGACAAATACATACTGATTTAATAGAAGATAAATGCAAATGTAAACTCTGGTTTAGTCTTTAATAGTGTAATGAAATGCTATAAACTTGATGTATTAAGCATCATGAATATGAAAATACGTAGTCACGGTTACACTGAAGTGCAGCACTTGGCACCATTCCACCTGTGGAGGTGTGGTGAGATGACCCCTCCTCTCACCTGCAGCTCAGCCCACCTGAGCACATATAAAAGAAGGAAGCTGAGCCATGGTTCTTCACTTCTCTCCTCTATCCAGAGAAGACAGACAGACAAACACCTCCTCCCATCATGACGACCATGATGTACTCTTCATCCTTGCGTAGCGGCGGCCTGGGGCGAGCATCCTTCGGTGGAGGCATGAGCTCGCTCAGCATGGCAGGAGGAGCAGGAGGTGGTAGTGTGTTGGTCTCTCAGGCCAGCAGGAGCTACAGCTCTGGTGGTGGTGGCGGCAGCAGCTTTGGCTTTGGTGCTGGAGCAGGTTTTGGAGCAGGTTTTGCAGCAGGAGCAGGAGCAGGAGCAGGATCCGGGGCTGGCTTCAGCAGAGGAGGAATGATGGAAGTCACCAACGACAAGTTCACCATGCAGAACCTGAACGACCGCCTGGCCTCCTACCTGGCCAAGGTGGCAAAGCTGGAGAAGGCCAACGCTGAGCTGGAGCTGAAGATCAGGGAGTTTGTGGAGGGCAGGGTCGGACCCACCACACGAGACTACAGCACCCACTTCACCACCATCGCAGAGCTGCAGGGAAAGGTGAGGAGGAGGGGCAGCGTGGAAAGAAAACGAGTCAGCAAATGAATCACTATTAAAATTAAAAAATTAAAAATCTGATTGGGTGGATTAGATTCACTTTTGACATTTCTCATGCACTGTCCCGTTTCATTTTTTTATCTTTTATTTTATTCTTATATCTTTATTCATGCAGTAAATGCATGTATATAGAGCAACAGGATTATGCTCCATTTAATTTTTATTTCATTATTATTTTCGTTTGAGAGAAACAAAAAGCTGTGTGTACTTACTGGTGTACTTTGGGGCCTTTTGACCCAACAAGCTTTCATCTTTTTTGTATCTGAAAAGCCACCAGTGATGTCACGTGGTGTTTGATGCTGTTTCAGACGCGGGACTAATGTCGCAAGGGTGATCTGGTTATGAAATCTTTATTGTTTTTGTCTTCAGATCCAGGAGGCCATCATCGCCAAAGGTACAGTCATACTGAGCATCGACAACGCCAAGCTGGCTCAGGACGACTTCAGAATGAAGTGAGTCACTCTTTTTTCTCTCACACCAGATGCATTATGCAAAAAAGAAAATTATAAATAACATAAAATTAAGTACAAATGTGTTTATACTGCAGCTACACTATGTAGGGAATAGACAGGACGTCTAATCTATACAGACTATGCAATCCTCTCCAAATTAGAAACAAGTGAGAAAAACTAGAATACAAACTAGAAAACAATTACATGATATAATGTGTTTAAAAATCTTAATTTTTGGATCATAAGGCTGTCTCTGACTCTTAAGATAAAACACAAATACATGTAGCAGAACAGCAGCAGGATTATAATCAGCAGCACTGCTCCCTCTGCAGGCGGCTCTGGGAACTGCAGCAGGTGGATCTGAACCTGAAAACACCTGAACTGACCTTTAACAGTCCAGAAACATTAACTGACATCCTCATTATTAAATAATTATTCTGTTGAAATAGAATACGGGATCAAAAAGATTTTGAGTTTGTTAAATTATATTCAAAAATTACTTCCAAGCCTGTAACTGTAAATATGAAACGTTTCATTTATTATTTATGAGGACAACACACATTAATAGAATTGGTGTGTGAATGTTTAGCAAAAATTGTGCGATTAGTTGTGAACTTACACATTTTTGTCCTGCTTTTGGCAGTAAACTATCTTTATACTCATACATACATGAAAATAATACCAACAAGCTTTACAATGAGACCAATAGAACAAAAGCAAACCAGTAAAGTAAAATTATACATACTATGAGAATATTGAACATTGAACATAAAACCAACAACTAGAGTTGTGGACATGTACAATACAATTTAAAAAAAATAATTTAGATTCAGATTTACAAACTGTGATATACAAGCACAGACCCAAAATCTATTTATTTATTCTTTTGAGCCATGTTTTATCCCATCCTGTTACCCGTCTGCAGGTTTGAGAACGAGCTGTCAATGCGTCAGTCAGTGGAGGCCGACACCGCCGGGCTAAAGATGCTGCTAGGAGAACTGGGCATGGCCAAGACCGACCTGAGCATGCAGATCGAGAGTCTGAAGGATGAGCTGGCAACCATGAAGCAGAACCACGAGGAGGTGCGCTCTAATAGTGAAAAACCTTCACAAACTAAACAAAAGTCTATTTTTGAGTGTTACTGTTGCTTAATGTCATGTTTGGAATAGAAATCTGCTGACATGTCATAGAATCACTTGATAAATCGGTGACCGAGCACTGCCTCTGTCCTCCCACAGGACCTGGTGTCCATGAGATCTCAGATGACCGGCCAGGTGAACGTGGAGGTGGACGCAGCTCCACAGGACGACCTCAACAAGGTCATGGAGGACATCAGAGAACACTACCAGACCATCACTGCCAAGAACAGCAGAGATCTGGAGTCGTGGTTCCAGACAAAGGTGAGAAATAAAACCGGACTCCCACAGATCAGTTTGTCTTTGATGTGTCTCGGTGACATGCTCCTCTTCCTCCCCTCAGGCCGAGGTCATCAATAAGGAAGTGGTGACCACAGAGGCGACACTGAAATCGTCGACCATGGAGGTGAAGGACGTGAAGACTCAGTGTCAGGGTCTGGAGATCGAGCTCCAGTCACAGCTCAGTATGGTACGAACATATTTAAGTGTTAAAACACATCTGTGTTGTGTCAATGGTTTTAAATATTGTGTGTTGCTAAACAGAATCCCAGGTGAGACAATGATAATGACACCTTGGGATCCGCCTGATTGTTTTTGTGTAGCTGGATGTGTATCATCACATCCATCCATCCATATGTCTCTAACCTGTATGTCTCCTGCAGAAAGCGTCTCTTGAAGCCACCCTGGTTGAAATCCAGAACCGTTACGCAATGCAGATGAGTGGCTACCAGATGCAGGTGAGCAGCCTGGAGGAACAGCTGGCTCACCTGAGAGCAGACCTGGAAAATCAGGGACAAGCTTACCAGATACTGCTGGACATCAAGACCCGGCTGGAGATGGAGATCGCTGAGTACAGGAGGCTGATGGACGGAGGAGCAGATGGGTAAGATGAGACCACATCTGTGGATGGATCTGAACAGCAACACCTACCTGTCGTCTCTCTGATGGATGATAAAAACCACTTTATGCTTCCTTTTATCACTCAATATAAAATATTCAACAATTAATTAATCACTAACATGTCCCTCTTTCCTTCTCATCTAGATCTTCAATGTCATCCACCACCATCACCACCACCACCACCATCACCAACAAAGCCATCGATGAGCTGATCGAAAAGACCTTGTGAGACCAATCACCTGTCTGTCTGGCCGGGGGGCTAATCTCACCCTATCAATGCTGAATCAGACCTCTGAAGCTCTTCTGTCACATCAAACTCATCTTCTGCTGTCATTTTAACGGCAGTCAGGGCAAAGATTGTGAAACTATGACAGGAAAACAGATGTTTACAGCTGCATCAACAAACTCAACCAATAAAACTCGACTAAAATCAAATAAAACTGTCTGAGTGTTTGTGAAGAAAAACATCTCAAAGTAAAACGTGTCTTTAAAAATTTTACTGGGGAAAACAGTAAAACTTGTTTTACAGGTTACTCAAGTACACTACACACTACTACACTACTTTATACTTCCCTCTACTACATGTCAGAGGTACATCTAGTACTTTCTACATGTCAGAGGTACATCTAGTACTTTCTACTCCACTACATTTATCTGACAGCTTTAGTTACTGTTCAGATGCAGATTTGACTCAATGGATAATATAAGAAGCTTTTAAAATCCAACACATTGTTAAAGATGAAACCAGTGGTTTCAACCTTTTAGTCTTTTGATGAAAACAGATTTGTGTATCAGAACTCAGATTTATCTGGTGACCCTTTAGGGGGGCAATTTCCCGCCGCCAAAAAGGCATCAGCTGGTGGATACAAATTAAAACTGTTTTAACCCTCACTCAAGTTAGCGGAGGGCTAACAGGAAGTTAGCAGCCTCAGCTGGCCGACAGGAAGTAGATTTTTTTTAGCTTCACGCCACCACTGAGCGACTGTCATAGGAATGAACCAGTGCCTGTCTCTGACGCTGTATCCAGTTATTTATAAATCGATACTACACCAGCACTGTAAGGCAGCGTGTATGAAGCCTGAGAGGCGAAACCCAGGGATAAGAGAGTCCCTCAAACACAAAACAGAAAGACAGACCAGGAAGTGCCATTAGTTTCTTTAATAAGTCATTTTCCAGTACAAGATGCTGCATCACTTTGTCTTTTTTGCTGCCGTTTTTTTTTTTTTGATTAAATCTTATTTAGGAATGACATTATTAATAGAAGATTTGTACACAGTGAGCGATCTGGACGAGGGGCGTGTGTGTGTGTGTGTGTGTGTGTGTGTGTGTGGGGGGGGGGGGGGGGGGGGGGGGGGGGGGGTAATTGTGCTGATGTGTTTGGTCCTGATACTGAAAACTGAGTCAGCAGATTGTGACATGAAGATGCTGGAATGATTTTAACTATATATCCAAAGGAATGTCGACTCAGCTGATTATCACCTCGAGAAAATAAAAACAATCACTGTGATGTGGCCTGATCAAACAATATTGATCAATAAAAAATATCAAAATACCAGATTCTTAACAGTAACAGACCTGCGAGCACCCAAAGCTGTAAATAAAACACTGGTAAACTGGCTCATAGTAACATCCTCACACACTCTTTACTGTCCTGGAGTCTGAGCCGTGACCCCGGGTCCCAAAAGCATCTTAAGGCGAACGTGATCAATCCGTTTCCCAAAAGGATTGTGACTTCAGAAGAAATAATTGTAGTTTAACAATTAACGAGTCCTAAAGCTGCAACAGGAACTAAAATCATGTTTCACTAAAGTTTTGTTCATTTTTAAATCTCTACTTTTATCACTGATATTTGTTACAGTTTTTTATATTTTATTTTGAACGTTTATTGTCTGCATTTTTTCTGCTGTTCAGTGTAGCTAACTATTAGTTTCATTATCAGTTAATCTGATAGTGTTCTCAAATAATCGATTGTTTGGTCCATAAAAAGAAAACACGTGGATCAGTGATACCCAGAGCTCAAGATGACGTCCTCACATGACTCGTTTTACCGTCAGAGAGGATTAACGAAACCAGAAAATATTCACACCTAATTAATAAGTCAAGTCAGGAAACGATGCAACACATAAATAATCCTGTAGATATCAGCCTCAGTGTTTACTCTCCTACAGTTGATCAGAGCTGTATGAAGCTAATGCTAACACTTCCTACTGCTGTTGCTTCAAATTAAAAGACTTTAACTGGTGGAGACACAAGGTGGCTTTTATTGTGAAGCAGCAACAGGAAACACTGATTGCGATCAATCAATATCTACAGACGTTGAATGTTTTAAATCACACCTGTTGCCACAGTAACCACAGACTGAAATCTTCAGGATTATAACCTGGATCATAGATTGTTTACTTTGATTTTCTAACAGTTCAAAGTATAAAATTATTTTTATGTCATTTCCAACATTTACACTGTTTATGTATTTTTAATACATTTTGTATGAAGGGTTAAATGTGCCATTTTAAAGAGTGTTTGTCACGCTGCTTGTGTGCTTGCAGCTTTGGGAAACTGTTTAGGTTTAAGGGCGCTTGTAAAAAAAACGAAAAACTTGAACCTCTACGATCGATTGTTATCAGGAGACCCGGTCGGTCCGGAGCTGCTGGTCTGATTCTTTACAAAAACATGAAGTACTCAAACCTGGTCTCTGAAGTATTTGTGCTCTGTATCAGAAAGTACTCCTCACATTAAAGTACTGCAACTCAGTTTGACACTTACAAAACACACATACAGACACTTGCATAAGAGCAAATCAGTCAGTGTATATATATATATATTACACACACACACACACACACACACACACACACACACGTATATAATGTAAAAGAGCACAAAAAGGTATGAAAATGTAAGAAAAATTCATAAGGAAAAAATTCATATATAGTATTTATAAAAAAGAGGAATAATACTTTGTTGTTCCAGGAGGTTAAAGGGTGTGGAGTCTGTTTTAGCTACTGTCACTGCCTGCACTGCTGCTGCTGCCGTCGCCATTGCTGCTGCCGTCGCCATTGCTGCTGGTGCTCGCCGTGTCCGCCCGCTCTCGTTTGTGGATCTGCTCATGTGCTTTGAGGTGACCTGACTGGCTGAAAGACTTCCCGCAATGAGGGCAGGCGTACGGCCGCTCCCCCGTGTGGATCTGCTGGTGAGCCTTCAGGTGGCCGAGGCGGCCGAAGCTCTTGCCGCACTGCGTGCAGCCGAACGGCCGCTCGCCTGTGTGGATCTTCTCATGAGTTTTTAACACGCCGGAGTTGCTGAAAGTCTTGCCGCACTGCGAGCAGGTGAAGGGCTTCTCACCCGTGTGGATCTGCACGTGGTTGTGGTAGCTCGTCTCCTTGGTAAAGCTCTTGCCGCAGTGCTGGCAGCAGAACGGCCGCTCGCCCGTGTGGCTCAGCTGGTGAGCTTTCAGCTCCTTTGACTGGCCAAAACTCTTCCCGCAGGTGACGCAGATAAACGGCCGCTCGCCTGTGTGAAGCCGCTGGTGAGATCGCAGGTCGTCGGCCTTGGTGAAGCCTTTGGGACAATGCGCGCACACGTACGGCTTCTGGCCTGTATGGATCAGCTGGTGCCGTTTGAGGTTGCCGGCCTGGCCGAAGCTCTTGCCGCACTGCGAGCAAGTGTATGGCCGCTCGCCGGTGTGGATACGTTGGTGTGTTTTGAGGTTCCCTAGCGTGCTGAAGTTCTTCCCGCACTGTGTGCAGGAGAAAGGCTTCTCACCTTGCATGTTGCGAGGTTTCCTCGCTGTTGGGTTTTGTGTTTTGGTTGTGATGACCAGACTCCCGCCTCCCTGTCCAGCCGCCGTCACATCAGCTGACATCTTCCCTACCTCAGCTGGCTGCAGCTCATACAGTGTCCCGCCTCCAAACTCTGGGTCCAGTTTGCCCATGCTGTCCATCAGCACGGCGTCGGGCCGCAACTTGTTGAGCTCAGTGCGGAGCTCGGCCATGTGGATTGACTCCAGGCCGTTGTGCTGCAGGTGGCCGGACATAGTGTTGCATTCTGGGTACTCAGACTTCAGGGAGCCCAGCTCTGTGGTGTAGTAACACTGCAGGTCCACGTGGTGGTCCGACTTGATGTACTCCAGCGTATCCGTCACCTGCAACGATTAACCAGCTGCAATCAGTGAGGACGCTCCAACATGGTATTCATCGAGTCAATCACACAAACACAAAAACTAAATCTGTTGCCTAAAAACTATTAGAAACATGTCACAGCGCTGCTGTCACATGTTCCTTCATCATGAAGAGTTTGGTCACGTTAGTTTGTTTAGATCATAACAGAGATTGTGTTTTCAGTCATGTGCAGTAACACGTTACAGCTTCACTAGCCCATAGTGCTACAGATCACATGATCACAACCTCTGTACTTTGTCCTGAAGGTCTGAGACACTAAGAACGTCGTACCCAAACTCTTCCTGATGAAGGATCATGTGACCCAGTGCAGCGCTGCGGCTCACTGACGTATTTCTGGACAACAACATAGGAAGAAGATGCATCAGATCTTCATAAAACACATAATACTCGTTAGTCGATCAGTTCATTGATTGTTTGATTTGAGATTTGTTGACAAAAAAAAAAAGCAGAAAAACACCAAATTTATTTAACAGGATACTCACTATTAAATAATTCTGTCTTCTGTGATGTTGCATATGTGTCCTGCGCCTCAAACAAACATTTATTTAAATCATAGAAATAAACATAACCAACCAAAAAATAAAGAAAGAAAAAAAAACATCCAACGATCACACTTTTCTTACCGTCTGTGCATCTATCTCACACAGAGGAGAACCCATGGTCATAGGCTCAAAACATAGCTTCACCGGCCACCGTTTTCCTACACATATATCTTACACAAGACAGAGTTGCACAACCGTGCCACGAGGGAGTAGTAAGACGTTAGATAAAGATACGTGCTGTTGGCTTCCTGACTTACTTTAAAAAAGACGAGATAAACGGAGAGAGAAGTCGTTTTTCGATTACATGGTACCTTGCTTTTGGAATCAGGTACTTCCCTGGATGTATCAGACTGGTCACAACCAGGAGATACTCTCGCATCGATTTAAGACCAATTTAGGACAAGGGGATGATATCTTTCTTTGTATGACAACGCTAAAAGTAAGGGGTTTGTTACTGATTTGTTTAAAAAAGATGAGAAACAGAGAGCGCAAGCTGAGAGAGACATCACTGGGTTAAATAATTATCATAAACAACTAGTTGACTAATGGCTTGAACTAACGACTAGTGGTCTTTGGTCTGAGGCAGCGCTCATTATAGAATAATCAATGAAAGGAAAACTTTTTAAAATTTTGTAGACTAGTATGTCATAGTTTTCAGATACATTATCAAGACATATGAATATAATAAAACAAAAACAAAGTACACGTTTTGTATTAATTCTATTGTACATTTTATGTACCACTTTTATATGCAGTATGTTGCTGCTGAAATAAATCCCAAAATGTCTGATTGACATGTGATGTGCATTGTTTTCATAAATATGAATAAATAAATAAATGAATAAATATGTGAACTCACAACACTGAAAAGCTTCAGGATACCGAGGTACACTACACTTTGTAAGACAGTGTTTGTTCATGATCTTAAGATCTGAAGACACATTGAGCTCAGACTGGATTCTACAGCAGGACAAGGAGACATTATCAAACATCATCATTAAAACGGTCACATCAACTACATCACAAGAAACATCAGGTGACAGCAGAGAAAACACTGAAGCATGCCTGAACGAACCCAACCAACACTGCAGGTGGTGCAAGTGCATTCTGGGATACTGGTTGTCCCAAATCCACACGAATCAGCTCCGATGTAGGGGAAATCCTGCGGTGGCTGAACACGGCAAACAAGCCTCCCGAAAGACCATGAAGACGTGTCGGTATCTCCCAGTCAATCCAACAGGCTGCTAAATTAGCCAGTTTAGCTAGTTCTTGATGCTAGAAATGGCTAATCTTTGCCATTTATTAACAACTGTCAATACGCATGACCATTACACACCATCACTGCAGTGATATCTCAGTCATCAAGCGTCAGGGGGATGATCAGTGATTCGTTTTATAGTGCTCATATTGAAACACACTTTACAAACAACTTCACAATTTAGAATAAAACAGAAAGATTACTGACATGAGACATTTGAGGACGTCGTCTTGTGCTTTTAGAAAAACGGATCCACATTTTTTCACCATTTACTGACATTTTAAACATCAAACTAGTAACGAGTGAAGAGTAGCTGTGAACGTGTTTTACCTGAGAGATGTAGTCAAACACCGAGCTGGGCTCGTAGTGCGACTTGTAGTCCAGCTCTGTACCCTCCGGGTGGTGGAATGGGCCCAGGTGGTGGTTTCCGTGGTGACCGTGATGCTCAGACTTGATGTAGTCCAAGCCGCTGATTTCCATCTTGATCTGGTCCTGGCCCAGCTCGGCGGTGGACAGCGGCTGGATCTCCGACAGATCAACGGTCCGAATGGGCTCCAAGTCTCCGTCCTCCGGTTCGCTCTTCACGCACGGCAGCATCACCAGCGGCTCCACAATCTCCGCCGCCAGCGAGCTGAGCGTTGGCGTGGGGCAGTCTGCAGAGAGGAGGGCCAGTGCTGGGGCCGAGGCGGCGGGCCCCGGGCCACAGTCCACTTGCAGGGAGGTGTCCAGAGGCGGGGGCGAGGGCCCGCACTCGGGGGGCAACCCAAGACTCAAACACTCAGTCTCCAAGTCTGTCATGGTGAGGGGCGGAGCTACTCCTCCGCACAGCACTCTGATTCAACACCTGATGTAGAGCTGAGGTTATAAACTCTACCCTCCTCCTCCTCCTCCTCCTGTCCTTCCTCCCGCTCCCCCCTCTGCTGCCGAGGCTGAAACTGTCCTGAGAGAGGAGGAGCCGGCAGGTAGGGGGCGTGTCCCTGAGTGTCTACGCTGGGAATCCAACAACAATAGGTGCTGCTGATGTCACCACCCACACCTGATTGGGACCAGCCTGCAGAGACAGACAGGTGAGATGGAAGTTCAGTAACAGTCAGATGCCTCCAGTAACATTAGGATGCAGCAAAGATTAGACAGAGACTATCTGGCGTTGCAGTGCTGAATAAATTAAATATACGTTGTGTCTCAACTGAAAACACAAGGATCATGATTATTATGTGTGGAAACAATATTTTCCTCAAATCAAATCCTCATTTTTTGGAGTTCAAAACATGACAGGTTATTCGCTAATTCACAGCGAGTGAGCAGTTGGTGATGCATCCATCATGTGACTGCCGCCGGATAAAAAGTAAATAAACAGTAAAACTCTAATTTCTCGTCATAGTTTATCTCCTCTCCTGAGCGCTCTGTGTGTGTGCGCTGCAGCGGAGCAGAGGAAGTACTTGCATTGACCATAACTCATTACATTACTGTACTGTAGGTGCAATGAAAGCTTCACTAGTAAAAAGCCACTAAGATGGTCAAACATGTCTGACACGGTGAAAGAGCAACTGCGGCCGATTTACTGGACAACTTTAATTATAACTATAAATGTGGACTGTAATAAAACGGTGGTGCTAGCTAGCCATGCTAAAGGAGAAAAAGCACCAGGATGCTCCTGCTGCTACTTTTAGGATTTTAATCCCATTATTTTTATTATTATTCATTAATCATCTCACGACCCCTCAGATTCATCTGGTGACCCTTTGGAGGGCCCCGACCCCTAGGTTGGGAACCACTGGACTAAACTAGCTAACTGTATATAAAGTAGTTGAAACTAGCTCCACCTCCAGCAGCTACAACAGTAACATGCTGCTCTAACACTGATGCTTCAGTATTAATAATATAATGATGTCATATATAATAATATATCAGTCACTACTGATACTGCAGTACTTTAACTACATCAAGATCACTATACTTATGTACTGATACTGCAGTACTTTAACTACATCAAGATCACAATACTTATGTACTGTTACTGCAGTACTTTAACTACATCAAGATCACTATACTTATGTACTGTTACTGCAGTACTTTAACTACATCATGATCACTATACTTATGTACTGATACTGCAGTACTTTAACTACATCAAGATCACTATACTTATGTACTGTTACTGCAGTACTTTAACTACATCATGATCACTATACTTATGTACTGATACTGCAGTACTTTAACTACATCAAGATCACAATACTTATGTACTGTTACTGCAGTACTTTAACTACATCAATATTACAATACTTATGTACTGTTACTGCAGTACTTTAACTACATCAAGATCACTATACTTATGTACTGTTACTGCAGTACTTTAACTACATCAAGATCACTATACTTATGTACTGTTACTGCAGTACTTTAACTACATCAAGATCACAATACTTATGTACTGTTATTGCAGTACTTTAACTACATCAAGATCACAGTACTTATGTACTGTTACTGTAGGAGGACTTATCACGCAGGACTTTTACCTGCAATGGAGTATTTTTATATATATGTATTTGTACTTAAGTAGAGGATCTGAATACTTCTTCCACTTATGACGAGTACTACTATACTATTCTGGTTGGGAGCCGCAGCGGCCTCCCTGCACACACACGCAGAAAAGTTAGATGCAGGCCGGCTGGTCTCAGATCTGCAGCCGCTAACGTCAAAAGTACAGACGAAGTTTTCACTTTTACAGAAACAAAAGCGTCCGGAGTTGATCCGGATCTGCCGGCTCAGCTCAGACTCTGCAGCTGTGAGGGTGAAAAGTTTCACCGGCTGTGGTTACCTGTCTCCTCAAACACTCAGGTAGCCTTTTCAACTCGCCACGCAACCTCTGCACAAACTGCCTGCAAGAATCTGGCGGTGATTTCCCCTCAGAGGATGCCTCGGTGTCGCTGCATGCTCCGCCGAGATTCTCGCGGCCGAAGTGAAAACTCCTCATGACAAAGGAGGGAGATGCATTTATAGCCGCTTTTCTGGCATACAAAGACAGGGCAAGGTGCCATATCTAGCTAGCTAGCAGAGCTAGCCAGTGGCCATCTTGTTTATCACACTAACAGCCCGCTAAGCTAACTAGCGGGGCTAGTTGATGTTAGCGTGGGGGAGAAAGTGAGAGTGGAGCGGGGAGGAGAGGTTCACCTTCTCCGCTGCCTGCTTCACTTTATCGGCATTCAAGCAGGCTGAGTGTCGGCAGCGAGGAGCGGCTGACAGCCGCGACACAAAGGAGACAAACTGTGTCAAATTATGAAATCTGTGCGGCCGACGGCGACACGGTGTCTGTCAGAGAGGCAGCGCACAGAAAGCAGGAAACCGAGCGGGGAACAGCGGCACACACCGCCGAGCAGGCGGGCAACAGCGGCGGCAGAGCGGTACGTTACCTGCGGGTGGTCCGGTTCATGGCTCCACTGCCCGTCACTTGTAGCTAACTCCGCCGGACCCGCCACGTCCTCCTGGGCAGAACAACCCGCCGCCTCTCCGCCTCTCCTCCCCTCTACCACTGCCTGATCCGCTCTGTGTCCGTCCTTCCTTCCTACCTTCCTACCTTCCTTCCTTCCTTCCTTCCTACCTTCCTACCTTCCTACCTTCCTACCTCCCACGGTCCTCTTCCCTCTTCGTATTCCCTCCTTCCTTCTCTCCTTCCCTCCCTCCTTCCTGCCTGCTGGCGGCTCGTGCACGGTAACTACGGCAACGGTAGTAGGTGAGTACCACAGACAGCGTTCAGTGTCGCGCTCTGTCAAGCTGGCACGCGCTCGCCACATCATCATCATCATCATCATCAGCAGCAGCAGCAGCAGTTCGTTCTTGTTTTGGCTCCACGCGCCCGCTCTGGTGAGATCAAACCATGAATGAACGAGCGAGCAGCACGCGCCCTGCTGCCCCGGGTCAACGCGGTCAAGTGGCAATTCAGTGACGTCACGCCGTCAATTAAAATAACAATAATAATTTGTATATATATATATATATATATATATACACATGTATGTATGTATGTATGTATACATACATACATACATTTCATTGTGTTGTATTTGTGTTATGCTGCTGTTACACTGTAATTTCCCAGTGTTTGGGATTAATAAAGTATATCTATCTATATATCTATCTATACATATACCTGACCGGTTACATGTACTCAATAACAACCCAGCACTTGTTTTGTGACCTATGTAGTATTTTTTGTTGATTTTCCTCACTAATCGAGGGTCTAAGGACAGAGGGTGTCACTCCCTGTACAGATTGTAAAGCCCTCTGAGACTAATGTATTTGGTGATTTTGGGCTGTATAAATAAAATTTGATTTGAATAGTTTTGCATTAGAAAACAAAATACAAATAATCAGTTTGTATAGTATACATATGAATAGTCACATTTAGAAAGATACTTTTTTTCTGTCTGTTTAGCATCAAATTCCCTCTTTGTGTTTCTCTGTTGAGCTGTGGTGGAAGCATAGGAACAAAAAGAGGGACTTTGGCTTTGACTTTTGATCTTCTAATGGTCAGTAGGAACAGGAGGATGATTAAAACATGCTTCATGTTCATTTGGTTCATGACTGTTGATTTAAGACTTTAAAAACCTTTTATATAAATATTGTGCAGAAGTGCTTTTCAAACACTTTTCTGCCATGAAATCTTGTTATATTAGAAATAATATGAGCATGACATGAATCCAAACTCATGTGACTCTACATTACACAACAAACAAGAAAAATGTTCTTGTAACAGTTTGTTCCATCTGCAGACAGTAAAAGACTCGACAGGCCCACATGTGTAGTTGTGAACATTTATTGGTTTTGTTTTGAATTTTAACACTAAAAGTACCTGCTCTCATTGACTAAAACAGGTAATAAAATAAAAAAAACACCATCACCTTCATCATCACATCACCATGGCAGACAGTTGTAACTTGGCGTAAATAGCAATCAGATGGTGCTGCTGTGATCAACACGGGGCACAAGTTAAAACAGCCAAATCCATCAGTGAAAAGGCTCTAATTCAACTGGCGAAGGTTGGCAATAATTCACTCAAAACTGACACTGGTCACATAAAGGTCAAAGGTCATATCAATTTTGAGTTAGTTCACATTGACTGACAGACAACTCGTACATCGTCAGCAAATCTTTCCATTTCCTGACTGAAGGTCGATCCATCTCCAGCTAGTTTTAAACCTTATTAAAATGGGAAACTGATTTGGTTCTTAGAGTGACGATTTGCAAAACAAGGGCACACTTTTATCAAAAGTATTGCATTAAATCCAACACTGAGATGGACCTTCTTAAACAAACACAAGCAAGTCAGTTCACCAAGATTATATAAGTAGAAATAGCTTTTTAAAATAAAAAATAAACCCTATTGGTTTTAACATCAATCATGTTTCCCTGTGTCATTACAAACATAGTCTGTTTTAAAGTACAATTTAAAAATATACAACTTAAAAAAACTACAACATCCCTTTCATCCCATCATTTCCACTTTTGCATCAAACATTACGAGGACCTCAGATTGTTTCCTGAGGAGCTCCAGCTGTACGTCTACAAACTGATCATAAAGAGTTTCTTTAATGACCCCTTCCGGATTATTTTCTAACATTAAGGTCCCTCCAGGCTCCCAGTGACTGGCTTGGCTTCTTACTGCAGATTTGATTCCCTTATTTTACTCTCATTCCTTTGCAGCCACCAGTTTAATATAAAGGCTGAACTGGACTCAAATTTTTCTCTACATGGGAATCACGCAACCACTTTTCTGAAAACTGCCATAGAACGAAATAAAAGTCACAGGAATCGAGATGTGCTCTGTGATACGTACACTTGAATGCGCCTCAGTGCCACAATTTATGATGTTTAACACATTATACAACTACAGACTGATATCTTAAACGTCCTCCTTTTAAAAACGTTTGGAGAAATGCATCCAGTAGAAACATTTTCTAAAGTAAAATAATTTGACAGCTTCTAAAGTTGTGATGAAGAGCAGACCTGTGTCATTGATAATTATTAATAGTTTGAAAATTTGATTTTTCTTCTATGATCATCTCAAGGAAATTAAATCAAACGCAACTGGACTCGGTTATTTGTCTTTGAAGACGTTTCACCTCTCATCCAAGAGGCTTCATCAGCTCATGCTAGCTTGACTAGGCTGGGACTAGTCCCAGTTGCGAGATAACCATGACCTGGATGAATGAGAATATTCACAGGCCTAACTTCTATGATCATCTCATAACTATAAGAATAAAACCATAATGAGAGAAAAGTTAAACATAAAAATAAGTCATAATAATTAAAAAATATATATATATATATATATATATTTAAAATATTGTTATTGTGTTGAAATTTAATGTCATTAAAATAAATCAGACCAGAAATGACACCAACATGTAAAAAAGTACAGATAAAAGAATCAGTTCCCATTCAGAACCAGGTTTCAGGGGACATTTCTACATGCAATTTTACATTTTTTGAATATTTTGAAGGTTTTTCTGACACTCTCTCCTGGTTTTTGGTTTTAATCACTTGCTAAGCCGCTTTACAAACATTTCTTCCCGAATGCATTTCTCTCCTATGGCTTTGTAAACAAGAACAGGAGGATCAGTGATTGGTTATCAGGTCACATGATGTTGCTTCACTGTCAGGGGGAAACCTCATAATCACCACGGTATCTAATATTCAGCTTTTTTGAAAGCATGTCAACACATGTTTAAATACAGTGTTCACTTCAATCAGCAGTAGCAGTTAAGGTGCAGAGATACAAGGTTTTTCCGACAGTGGCTCTAAGCATTTTGTACTCTTTAAACAGTGCAGTGAAGCAGTTGCTATCATATCAAAACCACATAACTGCAGTCATGGAGGTGAATGTTTTCAAAGACGTGTTTGTGCGTTTTATATATAGAAGCTGAAGCACCAAGGCATCAGACAACAGAAGAAAAATGAAAACAGCAGAATACTGGAAAATTTGATTTGAAAATATAAAAAACACCAAAATCACAGAATCAGATGTGACCATATTTTTGGTGAATATCCTTTAAGAGGTAAAACTGCACATCTAAATGCTTTTTTAATGGTTAATTTTCCTAATTTAAAAAAAAAAACTGAATTATCAGCCATCAGATGTTTTCAGATCAGTATGGAAGTCCACGTCTGCCAAGAAAAGTAAAGTCAATAAAATTTACTTTTAAATTCAAAATTCACATTGGGAAAGTTGAGTTATACGTCCAGTTATAAGTTATACGAGTAATAAATGACGAGTCCAAGAAATAAAAAATCAGCTCCTGCACGCTGCCGACACTTAAAAGGTAAATTTAATGAACAGCCATTAAAGCATCAACGCTGATTTTTATTACTTGGACTAATTTCAATTTCAACTTTTAAGCCAACATGGACAGGAAATCCTTACTTTTGCAGAAAAAAAATTGGAAATTTTACAACCACATCTGCTGCATGATATGATTGGAAGCTCCAGAATGGCTACTAATACACCAAAAAACAAAAAATAAATAGTAGTAATAGTAAATAATATTTACTATGTCCAAAACTTAGCACACAGTCAAACTTATTATAGTAAGTAATTTGACTTACCATCTTATAATTTTGACTGAGTATTTTAATTCTTTTTTGTTCTCGTCTTGGCAGAAATGATCTTCCGTCTATCAATACATTCTGTTGAGTCCTTAAAGCCAGAATTGTAACGGTTAGTTAAATTCTTGTTACAACAGAATTAAAAATATAAGCTTTAGGGACTCTATGGATCCGTATAGAAGCAACAAGGGTGTAAAAATCATAAAACATATTTCAATCTTTAAACCTGAGAAGTTTGCAGTCATGTGGTTTTTCTTTTAGCTGACAGCTTCTGGCTCCGTTTATTTGAAAGCTGAGACGCATCCAAAATGAAAACAAACAGAAAAAATATGAAAATACACGTTAATGTAGTTAAATATCAACGCCATCTACTGAGGTAATGAGGTCTTTGTGGAAAGAGGAAAAAATAAAACAATTGAATGAGGTATGTGAACACGTGTTGGAGGCTGAAAGTGCAACAAAACAAACAAAACAAAGATGCTCGGCGTTTGAGGAAAAGCGGTTGTGTAATTCAGATGTTAGGCCCAGCAGACAACAAGCTAAAGTTATTTAAGCAGCGGTCAGAGGCAAAGAAAGAAATTAAACAGCTAATTATTAATTACCATCATCAAATTATAGTGAGTTTTACCGCAGATATCTTGGTCAATGATCTACCAAAATCAAACCCATTTTAAGGAATTTTCTCAATTCCTGATATTTTCTTATGGTAGTCTTATTTTTGTTACACAGCATCATCTTATTCGTCGTCTTACTTCTTCTACAGTTCTTATATTAAACAACAACAAATCAAACTCAGCGGAGTTTTGGTTTCATATTGCTTAAGAGACAGAATAACCGTCTCCCTAGCAAGAAAAAAAAAAAGCGTCAAAACAATGGAAACGACAGATTGTGCGTGCTGAAGCATCACAGAGCAAAAAATAAAATATTGATACAGAAAAATATGATCGGTTATCTGATCCTTCATTCTCCATCATCCCTTCATTTCTTCCCACAGCCAGGATGCTACAAACATCAAAGTCTGTGTTGTACAGAGAGGAAACAAATACTTTAAATGTAGGAAATGATTCGATTCAAAACTCTAATGCTCATTATGGACCAGTTTGAATTTGATCTTGGACTTTAAAATACGACGCATTTTATCTTCAGCATTACTTAAAATTTGTAAAAAACTGTTCATCAAGTTGTCAAACGTAGACGTAAGTATATTTTTATCCTACAGATTTTGTCTGATTGGTGTCTATCTTTATAATTTACGGAAATAAATTAAGTAATTTGAGGGTATTAATAAATTAATAAACTATCAATAAACACATTTTAGGATACAAAATAGTAATTTTGTGTAATTTAAGTGAAAATATTAAAGCTAACCTTCCCTACACAACTCACATTTTAAAGTCTGTCCATGTTGTCCTAAAAATGTTTCAGTTTATACTTCAGATTTTTTTTTTAATTAATACATTTTGGCAGGAATTGGCTTCCACAGCAAAAAGACATCTAGAGCGAGTATTTAATCCTGCACGAGTTCAGGAACTTAATTTTTCCCTCGTTGATCAGCAACACAACATGTTTCAGCCGAGCATCCTGCAGCTCAGATGAAACGGAGACAAAGAAACAGAAAACATCTAAATGAAAAACTAAGAGTTTACCGAAAAGTCGTCAGGATTTCTTTACGTCTCACTGTGATGTGAAAAAGACTGAATTTGTGTAAAATTCAAAGTCTTTTTTGAATCCCTTTTTCTTCTTGACAGTTTCAGACAAAAGTCAAAAATTTTAAATCCACGAAAAACACGTGTTGCATCAAATCTTCAGATCTGAAATGAGTTGCTGATTAATCAATTAGTCAGTTATCATGAAATCAATTGCTTTTCTGTTCACTGTTTTTCTCTTTTTTGCATCATTACTTTTTTTGAATAAACAGTTTAGTTCTGTCTGGAAACTAAAGATGGATATTTGTAATTATTTTGTTCATTACATTTTGAATCTTATTTATATCCAATAGATTTTCTGTATGGAAGTTCATTTCTGCCCAAGAAAAAAGGACAAAAAGTTAAAAATGATAAAAGATATCGGTCAATATTTTAAAAAAAATCTGGCTTTGAGAGTCAAAATCTTCACTGTAAATCATAATTTTTATTTAGTATCATAATTTTGAATTAACATTGGGGTCTCTATTTTTGACACGTAACATTTCCCAGTTTTGGGATTAATAAAGTCTATCCATCCATCCAACCAACCAACCATCCATCCACCCATCCATCCATCCATCCACCCATCCAACCAACCATCCATCCACCCAACCACCCACCCATCCAACCAACCACCCAACCATCCATCCATCCACCCATTCACCCAACCATCCATCCATCCACCCATCCAACCAACCATCCATCCATCCACCCACCCACCCAACCATCCAACCACCCACCCATCCATTCAACCATCCATCCACCCACCCACCCGCCCACCTATTCAACCATCCACCCATCCATCAATCATCCAACCATCCATCCATCCACCCATCCAACCAACCATCCATCCATCCATCCATCCACCCACCCACCCAAGCACCCACCCATCCATTCAACCATCCATCCATTCAACCATCCATCCACCCACCCACCCGCCCACCTATTCAACCACCCACCCATCCATTCAACCATCCATCCACCCACCCACCCGCCCACCTATTCAACCATCCACCCATCCATCAATCATCCAACCATCCATCCATCCACCCATCCAACCAACCATCCATCCATCCATCCATCCACCCACCCACCCAAGCACCCACCCATCCATTCAACCATCCATCCATTCAACCATCCATCCATCCACCCACCCACCCAACCATCCAACCACCCACCCATCCATTCAACCATCCATCCACCCACCCACCCGCCCACCTATTCAACCATCCACCCATCCATCAATCATCCAACCATCCATCCATCCACCCATCCAACCAACCATCCATCCATCCATCCATCCACCCACCCACCCAAGCACCCACCCATCCATTCAACCATCCATCCATTCAACCATCCATCCACCCACCCACCCGCCCACCTATTCAACCATCCACCCATCCATCCATCATCCATTCTTTTCTTTTTCTGACAGAAATGTACTTCCATAAGTGTTTGATTATTGAAGAAAAGGAAACAATCATTTTGTTGCAGCCAGAAAAAAATGTAGGAATAAAAAAATAATTTCCAGCAGAAAACGCATGTGGTTGTGTTTCGTTTTCAGAGGTATCTGTGTGTTGATGTGAGGTTTTTGAAACAGAGTGAAAACTGGGTCTAAGTACAAGGGAGACATGAAGGAAGAAAGGAAGGAAGGAAGAAACCGTTGCAGATTAAAAAAACCTCCCTCTTTCTTTTGTTTTATCATCAGTTCTGCCTGAAATGTAAAAATTGTACAACCAAAAGGATACAAACTGCTGAGATTCACATTCAACGAGTCCAGTTTATCTTCGTTTGTTTCTTTTCCTGTACGAGAAGCGACAGAAGAATCCTCAAACGCTGTCAAAAAATGTAAAATATGACGACAAAATGCACTTGACAATAATCCAAATACTGTAAAAAAAAATAAAAAAAAAAAAAAGGAAAAAAGAGAGAAAAAGTCTTTGTTAAGTAAACAATAAAGGACACTTTAAAAACAAACAGGTAGAAAAATTAAAGGTCACTTCTTTCTGTGTGAGTGATGTCCACGCTGTGCAGATCCAACACGGGGAAACAAAAACCACCAGCGGGAAACAGGAAACAACTCTCCGAGTCAGGCTGCTGTCGCAGTGCGCTTATTGCAAAAAAATATCCACCTGCCGGGACAGAAACACCTGCAGCAGCTTTAAGCCGCTTGACGAGGAGATCTTTCAAATATTTTACAGGAGTAGAAGAAGAAGAAGAGGAGGAGACAGATGTTTGTGCGTTTTTTTCTTTCTTGTTTCCCTTTGTCATCTCTGATCTGACGCCTCCTTCTTGTTTCTGGGTTATTTCCATTTGTTTGTCTAGTTCCCATTTCGTCCTCTCTGAGTGCAGATCTGTGGCCGTTTATGAATCTCTTATCAAATCTATTTTTCTCTCAACTTAATTTTAAAAATCTGAGCCAGTACATAAACATTCAAATCGTCCTAAAAATGAATGTAAAAATGTTTGACTTGGAAGCTCTGTGTAAAGATGTCATAAAATAGAACTACAAAAACTTTTCTTTTTTTTTTTTTTAAAAACATCAAAAAGTTTAAATAGTAAGAATAATTTTAACATTTCTATATTTTGTTTTCAAAACTCACAGTTTATGTAAAATAACACTTTTTACAATGTACTTATATCTGCACGACTGTGTGTTGTTATTTACTAAACGTTTATAGACTGGGGGCTTAAAATTACGCGTTATCAATAATTGCACTTTTATATCAGGTATAAAGATGTGTTTAGTATGAACATCAGGAAGATTTAAAAATAATATTTGATTATTTTATAAAGAATAAGAGCAACTTTAGACGAAACCTTTGCTGAACAGTTTTATGTGTACTGGCCCTTTAAACACTCTTAATTTATTTAAATTCTGTTTGTTAGATGTGTATTATAGATAAACTGTATGTTCTGATAATGAATTGAAAAATCACAACAAATTAGTGTCTAAACGTGAGAAAATTCGAGCCTTTTTTTAACAATACAAAGATTGAGGAGACTAAAGATTCGATAAGAAATTCATCGTTGCGTTTTGTCTGCTGTTTTTGAAGGTCCAGAATAAAGACATGTGACATTCGACCATGTGACCTTCATCCAGGGACGCTCTGATTGGTTCTGTCCAACAAGGAGGGATAGACCGATCAGTTACCATCAGAATTTAAAGAGCTCTTTTACATGCTGTGAATCTTTGCATTTAAATTTAATGTTTTAAGGTTCACAGTTTTTCTTCTTCTTTTTCTACTTATAGAAATTTCGCAGAAAACTAAAAATTGTAACGTAACAACACATGTTTGGAAAACTGTGATTATTGATTAACTGTTGATCTATAGATTAATCACTTAATGAATACAATCATTAGTTGCAGCTCTGATATAAAGTGCCGTACTCAAAAGGAAACCAGACTGGACTTCCTGTTCTAAAATCGGTCTATCCCTGCTGATCGGCTCTGATTGGGTCTGATCGGCTCTGATCGGGTCTGATCGGCTCTGATCGGCTCTGATCGGCTCTGAGTACTGTGTGTTTGGTGAAGCATTCAAATCCTTCAGCTGATGGAAGTTTATCTGTATTTCTAATAAAATCTTGAGGAATCTTTTTTAGGCAATATGTCATGGACTCAGTGTGTCTGTGGTTCTGGTCTGGTTCTGTGGACTGTTGAAGCTCTGTCGGTCCGTTTATGACCTCTTTATGACGTTTCCAGTTCAGCCCAGGTGAGCCCCGCCGTCCTGGCCCAAGTTCAGGACTGGCCGGCAGGGTGCTGGGTCTGGATGTGGCTGTGGAGGCGGGTCACTGAGGAGAACCTCTTCCCGCACTCTGAACAGCATAATGCTGACGCGCTGCTGGGCGGGGACGAGGGCGAGGCGGTGTCAGCCGCGGCGTGAGTCTGACGGTGAGCTTTAAGGAGCAACACTCGACTAAACCTCCGACCGCATTCCTCACACTCCGACCAGATCCTCCTCCTCTTCTTCTGCACGCACACACACACACACAGAGAGAAACCCGATCAATCAATCAGCCAATCAACAGAAATCAGTTTATCCTCATGTATAAATAATCACCTCATCTATAAAGTTTCCAAACTACCTCATGTCTACCTCAATAACATCATCATCTCACATGCATGCATGTTGTCCAGATTGATTATTCTGTTTTTGAATATAGCAACTTTTTATAGAAACCAGGATCAATTACCCACAAAGCTGCTGATGATCAGGTCTGATCTGCTTCTTTAAAGATTCATTTTGTTATTTTTATACTTTCTTTACTTCAGTTTTTATTGCATTTAATCATCTTCAAGCCAACTACCTTCCTCCCTTTCTCTTCCTCCTCCCCCTCCTCTTCTTCCTCATAATCTTCCTCCTCCTCCCTGGTCGTCAGGGGCGACAGGGAAGTCTGGCCAGCCGGTTCGACGTTGTCACGGCGTTCGTCGGCTGTGTCGATCGCAAGAGCAACAAGCGTTTCCTTGTCGGTGGCGGCGGACTCATTGTCGTCCTCGAGCAACTGAGACGGCAGTGTTAGGAGGCGATGCAACATGGACGCCGAAGAACGCCGACCTGAACTTCCTGTACAGAGAGAGATAAGACAAGAGTCAAAACAACAGGTTTTCACCTGTACAGGTGGTGAAAGATCAACTGCTGAAGGACAGATTCTCTTCATGAACGACTTCATTCACGGTGCCAACGATAAATCAATTAATCAGTTACCAACAATTTGATTGATCATTTTATCTTTTGAGAAAAAATACCAAAATTCTCTGATTCCAGCTTCTTAAAGGTGAATATTTTTATTCTTTAGTCCTCTATTAATACAGACAGTAATAGTTTTAGTCAAAAAGAAAAGATTTGTGGTCATACATGACGGTTTTAGAAAAATTCTCACTTCAACAAGCTACAACCAGCAAATATTTTGTATTTGCTCAATATTGGCAACTAATAAAATTGTTTATTTCAATTTTTTGTTTTGTAATCGACCAACTGTTGCAGCTCTGCTCCTGAAAACTAAAAAAAAAAGAAAACATCTTTCAAGTTGAACTTTCTCTTTGTTTTTTTCTTAAATCTGTAGTTTCTTCACCTCAGTTTGTGTTCAAAGAAAAATGTAAATAAAATGTTTGTAAAGTCATGAGACATTTTAAGATCAATACACAAAACAATCATGGAATAGTCCAGTAGAGGTCAGTGTGGAGCAATTAAACACCGCACCGTCTGATTAAATGAATCCGCAGGAGCTTTTATTATTTATTTTTATTTATTTTATTTTATTTTGATTATTTTAACTCAAGCTGGAAGATACAGCTCGAAAATAACAACAAAAGACAGGATTGAATCTTTATATCTTCTGATTTTAAAGGGCTGCAGGACATCCTTATAGATTCATGTCATCTCACAGCTACAGAAATTTCAACAGAATCTGAACTGGAGCTGCAACTAATGATGATTTTCATCAATTATTCTTCTGATTATTTCGCAATTCACAGTTTTGTCTATAAAATGTCAGAAAAAAAGTATAAAAGCTGTCAAATTTTTAAATTCCCATAAATTAAGTTAAAAAATTCAAAAGTATATATATTATTTATTTATTTTCTTAGCTGTTTTTCCAGCAATGTAAACTTATCAGCCAATCAGCATCCTCCCAGTTAGATCTGAAGTCGCTGAGCAAAGCTATAAATAAATATAAATATAAATAAAGCCACAGAGTCAGAAAAATAGAAACAAACGCCTGAAATTTGTATTTAAGTGCAGTACTTGAGCATCTTTATTTATTAGATTTATGGAGGTTTATTTGTGATGCATCATGATAACCTTGTAAGTCATACTGAAACTAAAAATGTGTTTCACGTCCGTGTTCAGCTTTGACATGTTATGACTCAAAGGAGGAAAATTCATCTGAAGCAGCATGATGCTATTTCTGAATAATATCAGAGTCCGTTCCCTTCAGATATCTGCAATAAAATCTTTTAAAGTGTTTTTAAAGTGTTACAGATAAATATGATGAGTTTGTGTCCTCACCTGTGGGGCTGTGGGGGGGTCTAGGTGAGGGTCTGGCCCCTCCCTCAGCATTCTTGTGGCCGTCCTCGTCGTCAGGGGAGAACACCTCCATGTCCTCCAGTGGCGTCCAGCGGGGGTCCTGCTGGGGAGAGGAGGGGGCGGGCTCCAGGGTCACTGAGGGGGCATGGATAGCATGTACCTGCTGCACCCCTCCCTCACTGAGGCCCCGCCCACCACTGCACCCTCCTCCCCCGAGCTCTTTGATCTGCCAGACGTCACTGCACCACTTCTGACCGAAGACCTTGTCCAGGATGGGCACCCAGTCCTGAGAGACCGACAGGACGGGGGGGCGGTCTGGGTCTGGGGTGTGGGGGTAGGGTTATTATCAGCTTAGAAAGTGAACGTAGATGTAAACATCAGAGAGGTTAGACTTGTACTTTGCTTCGTGATCAATAGATCCTAATCAAACCAAACCTCTGTTGATTATTGATTGATTGCACTCACCGTCTGTCTCTGGCGTCTTCTTGGACACTGTGACTTCAGTGAGCTCCTCTCGGGTGTCCTCAGACCCGCTGGGTGACACCGAGTCGTTCTCTGACCCCCTCCGCCTGCCCCCGGCTGCTCCTCCTCCCCCTCTGCCCTTCTCTCCCCCTCCTCCTCTCCCCTTTTCTCCTCCTCCTCCTCCCCCTCTCCCCTTTTCTCCTCCTCCTCCGTTCTCAGAGCTCTTGTCCAGTCTCTCCTCCAGAACTTGCTGCTCTCTCTCCATCTTGGTGATCTCCAGCAGGAGGTCGTCAAAAGAAGCCTCTACGATCTTTGTCAGCTCGCACACAGCGAAGTCCAGGACTTGTTTCATGACCGACTTCAGCTGGTCTGCAGGAGAGAAGACCATCATCATCATCATCATCATCTGTGTGGACTTCTGGGAGTATTTATTGTAGATTCAGGTTCACAGCATTTGTTTGATTTGAACATCTTTTGTGGATATTAGCCTGATCCTGACAGGATGAACATCTTCTAGGAGTCATAACTCCAGCTTTAAAGCTGCGTTAACTGATGTTTCATCCAGTAGTTTTCATCAGAAACAGGAAGTAAACATGAGCTGCTAACAGCTGATTCAGCAGACGGTTTGATAAGGTGTCAGAATAAAAGCATCATAATTGATTTGTTTATTTGATTTATAAATAATCTGAATATGTATAGTAACATAACGTGCCTAATGAATTAAGCAAAAATTAATATGTATAGAGCAGCATGATTACTTAATCAATTAGTTTCCAAATATTAAATTTATTGCCAACTATTTTGATAATTGATCGATTTGAGTCATTTTTGAAAAAAAAACTTCTTAAATGTGAATAATTTCTGGTTTATTTAGTCATCTGTAACAATAAACTAAATATCTTCGGGTTGTGGATAAAACAAAACATTTGAGGACGTCATCTTGGTCTTCGGGAAACACTGATCAATATTTTTCCCTATTTTCTGAAAATCAAATCAAAATCAAATTTTATTTATATAGCCCAAAATCACAAAAATACATTAGTCTCAGAGGGCTTTACAATCTGTACAGGGAGTGACACCCTCTGTCCTTAGACCCTCGAAAACACAACTTAAAGATCTTCAAGAAACCAGAAAATATTCACATTTAAGACGCTGGAATAAGAGAATTTTGACATTTTCTTCTTAAAAATGACTGATTATGAAAAATGACATCACTAATACTCTCCTCTATACATTCATATACAGGTGTGTTGAAAAACCAGCAGACATACAGACATAAAACGCAACATGTAACGTAAAACCAACAAACATTTCCTCATCAACACGCTGCTGAGTGATTTACAAACATCCTCCGCTTCTCCACAACTGCATCACTGGACATCCTGTGCAAAAACAGAAACGTTTAACAAAGAAGCTCAGCGATGAGTAAAAAAAAAAAACATCCTGCACGTCCATCTGTCCATCGGCCTCCAATAAAACATGTGACCTTTCTGTCATGGTATCATGTGACCTGCATCCACAGGTTGACCCAATTTCCTCTTTTAAAAATTATAAATAATAAAACCGTTAATTCCTTCTCACATTGACAAACAGACCAACAAGCTGCTGACTGTCAGAGAGAGAGAGAGAGAGAGAGAGAGTGAGTGTGTGTGTGTGTGTGTGTGAGTGTGAGTGTGTGTGTGAGTGTGTGTGTGTGTGTGAGTGTGTGAGTGTGTGCTACAGAGCGACAGACGGTGTGACTGCATGTTACGTCTTTGCCGCAGATGGCAACGCAGACATCCACATTTGTCATTTCTAATGAATATATAGTTGATATTAATCTGCAACGGCTAAATTCACAGCCCCTCAGTTCAGCCTCTGTCTGAAACAGGCCGTTTTAGCTCCTGTTTCTTTAAGGCCCGCCTCCTGATGAGCCCGCTCTGTTCTGATTGGTCAGCTTCAGGAAGCTTCCTCCAGCTCCGGAGGCTACGTAAACAAACTATAGTAGCAGGATTTCACTTCTGTTTCTCCTTCTTTACTCCAAATGTCAACTTCTCACATCCATCCGTACATGTGATAAAATCAATCTCTCTTACTGTAGAAAAAGCATGAACTTTGTTTTGTTTACATTAAGTACTAGTTTAAGGTTAAGTGCACCTTGACGAGCAGTAAACCAAAGTTGTAGGTTCTCAACAGCAAGTTGTATAGAGTTAGCAAAACAATACAGAACAGTGTCATCTGCATAAAATTATGCATTATGACATTATTATTAATAGAAATTGAGAGAGGACCGATAACTGGTCCCTGTGGAACACCTGGACATTTCCAGCTTTCACAAAGGTAATTGTGAAACCATCTACAAGCAAATGAATCAAACCCAATATTACATAGCAGAGAATAATCAACCGCATCAAATGTTTGTTCAATGCAAACAGCAGCACAATGCTTCGTTTTGTCCATACAAGAAACTATATTGTTTACAACTAATGTAAAAGTAGAGATGGTGATGTTCATAGGTGTGCATAGGATATCATCTGATAATTATTGAGACATGAGCAGACTGATCGTGGGATTTATACCAGTTGAAATGGAAACAATAAATATTTGTGTTATTTATTCAGTGATAAATGGAGTGGAAAACTTTAAAAAGCTCCAGTTGGTTTCCTGGGATCAATGGTTTGTAACACAGTGAATAGATCACGAGAAGAAACATGTTGTAATGTGAACTGAGAGGCATGGTTTACAGGGTATATAAGAGCACTATTAATAGGGGGCCCTGTATACACATCCCTAAATAAATGACCAGGAGCATATGCTCATTGAAGGCTGATTAGATCTCTTACAGGTCAGATAATATACAGTTATTAGGAATTTACCTCCTTCCAGATTTAAGTAACAGTGGTAAATTATTCTGAATGATAATCTGATTTGACTTTACTTACAGAGGAGTGTATTTATTTGCCAAAATGCAAGTCAATGGGATGGACAAGACCACGCTCTGCTTCTCACTTTAAACAGAGTTGAAAGTTCAGGGGAAAACCAAGGATTTGGCTCTTTTATTCTGAATGGTGCATGTTCATCCACGATTGCAAGAAATGTCTTTCAGAAATAGTCCAATCTGGGATTTCAGAGGTAAAATGAATATCACAACGAGAAAGGTCAGTTATAAAATCAAAAACACTCGTTGCAACAATCTAGTGGTTAAAATACGATCTATTATATCTGTTAGCATGTTTTGGATCGGGCCTCTTTAATCAATATTAAAGTCACCTAGGATTATCATCTCTAAGTGAGTAGCTCCTCCAGTTTTCAGTCAATTTCTTAGATTTTTCCCACTTATATACAATTGTTGGTACTCGATAAAAGCTTTTGTGGTTTCTCGCATTGATAGTGCTTTCCTATGTAGAAAATCACTTCCTACCCTCCGTCTGCAGTTCGCACCATAGATAGATAGATTAAAAGGAATCATCAGCAAATAAAAAAATAGAATTTGCGACATTCAGCTAACGGCTAAAAAGGACTGATTCAACGATCCCTGTGACAGTCAACAGCTGTCTGTGCAGATTACGCTTCACTAAACGCGACAGAAACAGACTCAAAATAAAGTAAGTTTAGACTTGTAGCACAGATGTCTTATTGATCCGCAGATCTGTGTGCTCGGTAACAGTGTGAAGTGTGAGAGGTGCAGAACAAACCAGCTCTCTGTGTTTCTATCTGCTCTCTGATCTGACTCCATTAATCGCAGATAAGAGCCGTGCGGATCAGAGAGCAGATCAGAGGATGGACTGAAGTTCCCCTTAATAAGCCTCATTACAAGCATTAATGAGGGGAAATAAAGATCAAACTGAGATAGAGTCGCCTGGTCAGACACTGCAACCTCACTCACTTTATGTTTTTATCTACAGGTTCAGATTTATTACCTCCGATATCAAGTTTTATTCTCTTCTCTTGCTCTCGATTGATCTATTTGGTCCGTTCAGCCCTTGTAGAGGGCACCGAGCCACGAAGAAGATGTTTCCCTGTCAGTTATTTCTCAATGTGCTGATGCCTGCTGAATGAAGAGCAGGTAGAACTAGTTTCCTTTACTTCAGGTGATCAATCCTGAACCCTGAAGCTGAGTTTTTATAAACTGAATGAAGGTTTTTACAGCAAAAAAAGTCCATTATCATGCTGAATACATTTAAGGGACACATGCTCTGCACATTTCCAGCTCTGTATTTATATTCTGGGGCTCCACTGGATTTAACATTAACATTGGATTTATTGTAAAAAAAAAAAATACATTAATTTATACATTAAGTACAGTACTTGAGTAAAAGTACAATTAAATAGTACAATTTTCAAGCAAAAATGCTAAAAATTCAGTTTCAGTTTTAATATTGAAGTGAATATTTGCCACTTTTCTTTGAATATGAGATAATAAATACAATGTATGTGTTATTTTACACATGATAATTATCACTATCGATTAATCTGCAAATTATTTTCTTGATAAAACAAATGAGTGAAACTGATCTGATGTTTTTCTTTGTCGTAATAAACTGAATGTTTTGGGGTTTTTACATTTTAAGACATCAACTTGAGCTGTGGGAAATGCTAACGGGCATTTTTTATATATTATCTGACACAAAACAATCAATGGATTAATCTACAAAATCATCTCCTTATTAGTCAATAAACCCAAAACTGATCAGTCAGCTGTCACATAAGACAAAAACAAGCTGAAAATAATCTGAAATATAAAATGTCCTCAAACCCAAAGAAACAGGTTTACATTTCTTGGTTTTCTCCCAAAAATATTCAGTTTAATAAAAAAAGAGAAGCTTATTTGTTTGATGAAATGATTGATTATTCTCTCATTGATTGATTGATTGATTCGTTCAGCTTCAGAACGAAATGAATGGAGGAAGAGGAAGAAGGAGGTCAGGTTCCCACAGCAGTGATCAACTGATCAACTGATCAAATCTGATCAGCTGACAGTTCAGATTGTTTCTAAACTTTTTTACAGCTACAGCGATTAATCAATCAGCAGAAAGTTATTCTGAAACTATTCGATCATCATTAATGTTTTTAGTCACTTTTAAGAAAAACTATTTGCTGCTTGAATAATAAACCAGCGTCAATTATCTTCATTATTGATTACTCTGTGGATTATTTTCTCGTTTATTCCATTAGTCGTTTTGTCTATAAAATGTCATGTTATCATTTTGTAGAGCTCGTGGTGACATCTTCACATTTGAGGAGCTGCAACCACAAACTTTTATATTTTCTTACAGAAATGACGATTATTTGATCAACAGTTGAAGCTATAGATTTTGGCTACAATCTCTGCAGGGGTTCATTTATAACTTAAACCAACAAAACCACTCTAGCTTTTATTCATCATCCTTTGTCTTTGTTCGATACCGAGAGGCCTCTACGAAGCGCCGGGACCTTTGACCTGAGCGTGTCGGGGCCGCCGCCTCACTGTGTTACTGTGGTTGAGCTTCAGGATGCAGCCTGTTTTTGAGTGAGTGAGAATAAAATCCCGCTCAGGAGTGATTAGCCGACAGCGCTGTGATGTCACTATCTGTCCGGGTTGAGGCGTGTCACGGCGGTGGCCTGGTTTTTCCGGGAGGGAGGGACGAGCTTAGTGTGTCAGATGTGCACATGCAGATGTGTGCATGCATGCGTGAAGAGAGCGGCGGCGTGCTCGCATCACTTTGCAAACGGTTTTTCTTACTCACGTGTCAGTGCATGTGGAGATGAGGGGAAACACACCCAAACAAATCTTTATGCACCGCCACAACACGTTAATCCTCTACATGCTAAATTCATCAAGAAAAATACAAAACATTTTCAGTTTTTTCTCTTAAATGTGAGCATTTGCTGCTTTTCTCTGTTGTATATCAGTTAAATCAACATCTTTGTGTATCTTTGCTTTCATTACCAACTAATCTGAGATTTACTTACATTTTTTTATCTGAACAATCCAAAAAATATTCCATCATAGGACATAAAAACATGCAGCAAATATTCATAACAGACAACCTGCAAATAACCTGTAAGTAAAACCTACAAATAAAAATTATTAATTGATTATCAGAACTGTTGATTAATTTTGATCACATAATATATAAATGAATGAATTGTTGCAGCTCTTTCCTTCTTTTTTAGATGAAACATATATGAAGTCACTGGACAAAACATTTTTAAAATAATTAGGCTGGACCTAATTATGTTAGAAGTCAAACGTCTTGTTGTTTCTGATCGACAGTCAAAAACTATTCAGTTTACTGTCATGTATGATCAAATCATTACATTTGAGAAGCTAAAATATTTGGAATTTTTGCTTGAATAAAATGTATGAAACAGTTAATCTAGTCGTTGATTGATTTCCTGTAGCTCATCGATCAATAGTTGCAGCTCCACAAATGGATACTTTCACCTTTTGGGGTCTCTAAGAACAGTACCATCACCATACTTTCTTTTGTCACGTTACACGCCAAGAAAAACAGATCATGTATGAATCCAGCAGGCGGCCACCGGCACAGAGGAAAAGTAAAGAGTCACATGATAAAACTCAAAGAGCAGTGAAAGACTTCCTTTGAATGTTTCGGGACCATACTTGTCTTTACATCGACTGTCCGCCATGTTGGCGCTCCTCGTGTTTTACACGCATCCTGAATGGGAAGCCATGTTGATGCACGCCTGCATGGGGCTGCACAGGCTCATAAAAACGTCAGTCAAGTTTTATTTCAGCACATGTGGACAACAAGACACATCTTTACCATTTCATTGATCCGTGTAGTGCTTACTCAAAGTTTTAAAAGCAAAGTTTTGGAGGGTTTTACTGTGTTTCATTACTTGTTCGTACCTGTTTTTTGATTCATTTAAACTACGATTTTGTAGAAAAACCTTTTTTGTTCTTCTCCAGAATCATTGTTTTGGTTATTTTATAATCATATAGAGCTGGATATCAAACCTCAACACTTCTTTTGGTCTATGACTATGATGGTCTGTTTTATTAATCAGATATTTTTCTGAATCAAGTCAAAAATCTGTCAATTTTAAACCGTATTTATTTAGACAAAGTTACTGTGAATGAAAAACCTGGTTTTGCAGAAATAAATGTGTATATCTGTACACTGAAGACAGCGATATTGATTTAGTATCAGCACCAAGACTCAGTGTTGGGTAACATACACTGACAGTTGTGAAAATACTGGTACCAAATGATGTTTTATCATTTTTAGATTTTTTAATTAAGAGGTTACTGTAAATGATAGATGATGACACCATTATATTTATCTGTATTGATGATATTGTAAATGTTATTGGTTTAGTTCTGGTACCAAACTTCGCATTGTCTTACTTCTTTTTCTTAATGTACCATAAATGTTCAAATGAGTTTGTTAACTTTAACTTTTCCTCGTTTAAATTATAAGTCTGCCATATTTTGGCTGTATCCTCCTCGATCGTGACTTGTGTCCTGTTGTTGCCCTTCCTCCGGCCTGATGACCTAAATTAGCAGTATGGTGTGGAATAACAAACACCACAATGCTGGAGACATTTTTGGCCCCTGATACTTAAACCCAGTACATAGACGCCACCTTAGAGTACATGAAACAGGAAAATTACTACTTGTTTTCATACAATTTAGTAAGCTGTGCCAACAAAACATAATCATTAAGTGCCGTGTGCTTTCATGTTGATTTTGAGAGACTATTTATGTTATTATTTTCCCGTTTTTTTGACAGGAAGGTTTGTTTATTTCTATGATTTCACCGCAGATTATCTACAATTAAATCAAAGAAAAAATAACCGTGTGAGCTGCAACTGTGGCATAAAATGGTCTTATAATGATGATAACGTATCGCAATTATTTCTGGGACAATATATCGTCCGACAGAAGAGTTTATCGTGACTGGCCTACGCACTGGTGCACGTCTCTGGTGTTAATCCTCAGATACACATTTGACGACCCCCCCCCGTTTCACGGCTCAGGCCTTTTCTTCTCCAATGAAACGCTGATTACACCTCGCTGGGGTCCGTCTCAGTCGCTCCACCATCCTGTCAACCACGAGGCCACTTTCCCTCCACTGTCTCCTGCAGTGTGTGCTTCTTTGTCCTGGTCCCCCAGCCGCTCACCACCCTCCACCTCAGTAAACACCACCACCCTCCATTCCTGAAGACAACATGTCAGGAAAAGCTGTAAATCTTATTTTATGATCTACTAGCTTCTGAAATTGAAGCCTTGTTTTTGTCTTTGTCTCTTTGCTCCTCCACCAGCTGCTTCTTCTTCTTCTCATGAAGCTGATGTGTCAAACGCTTCAGCATCAACACATCTGATATGACACCCACACATGTCTTCATGTCAGAAATGGGCCTGATTCCTCTCTACAATCTGCTCCATTTAATAAGTTGTCCTGACCCACTTCAGGCTCTGCTCCTGTCTGTGTGCTGCAGTGTTTTCTTGGTTTTATCACCTGCAGGCTTCAATTTCTCTGCTTCTCCGTTTACTCATAAAGCCTTAAAACGGCCTGCAGAGTTACGCAACCCGGCGTGCTGTTAGAGGCTGAGACAGAGGGAGGGGTGCCCCCGGACAACCGTTTGTTTGCGTGTCTGTGCGTGAACATGTGTGTGTGTGTGTGTGTGTTGTGTAACGGGTGCCTACCCACGACTCGTCCTCGCTGCTCCAGGCGGCGTGTGTCGGTAAGTACGCCAGGCTCGGTGCCCTGCCCTCCGGTGGCGTGAAGCTGGAGCTGCTGCTCGGGCTTTGTCCTGCCGCTGTCCGCCCTCTCGCCAACCTTGTTCTTACCGGGCGCCGCGGAGCCTCCACCGTCCGCGCCGCCGCCGTTGGCTCGGCTTCGGCTCTCCCGCGACTGCAGCTGGAGCTGGAGCCGGCGGTTTTCTTGCTCTTTCACGGCCGTCTCCAGCAGCAGGCTGTTCAGGCTGGAGCCCACCGTCTTGCTTATTTCCTGGACTGCGAGCTGCACTACTTGCTCCAGCACAGACTCCAGCTGGCCCTGGAAAAACGAAATGTACACGGCCCCGTTCATGTTTCCTGCTCTCTCATTCTTCTGTACCCGAGCCCCCAGCCCACCCCCCTGCCCTTCCCTGCCCTTCTCTCGCGTCGCCTCCCCGACGGAAAACTGGCTAAAATCGTCCCCGGGTCGCTGGCTGCTCCGGCGGCTGCTCTGCTCGGCTCCTCCGGCTGCTGCTCTCTCCGCCTCGGCGTACCGCGCGTGTTCAGCCCCCTCGAAGGCAGCCGGAAAGACCCGAGTAGAGGCGCACCTGCGTTTTCCCGCCCACATGTCTTGTCCCGCGCGCACCGTGCACGCTCGCGCCCTGCAGTCAGTCACGCCATTTTGGCTCAGAAAATGACGAGCGAGAACCGCGTTATTACTGCAAAATACATTAAAAGTACACGCTGTGTCCTCACATTACTGCGATAACAGCTGAGCTCAGACTAACAGCTTCACTTTATGTTATATTATATTATATTATATTGTATTATATTATATTATATTATATTATATTATATTATATTGTATTATATTATATTATATTATATTATATTGTATTATATTATATTATATTATATTATATTATATTATATTTGTTTGTTTGTCCTTTTTAGTGACAGAAAAACTTTTATTTCTATTTTCATTTTTACTTACTCCTTCCTCCTTTAAGTTGTAAATAGCTGATAGGTTGTTTGATTTATAGATAGATTGATTTTAATTAATTTTAATTAATCATTAATTGATTACTATCAAATCAGCAAAAGTCATTATAAAATCTTTGATCCGTATTTTCTTTGTTGATAATTAATCTTTTTGATTAATTGGTTAACCCATCACAGTCTTCTTATATTCAATACAATCACAGAAGAAAATCGACAGTGTTTTAAAAATCAGCTAAAAGATTATCAAAATCTCAGCTGACTGCTTTTAAGTTGATCAACTAATTCATTGATCATCTAATGGGTTCAGCTCTATCGTTACTACGTTATGAAGGTTGTATAAATAACTTGTGTCCTGGAAAATATTGCAGACTAATATATCAAAATCAAACTTTAGCTCATACGAACTAGTAATCATTAGTACTGTGACCTTGTAATGATCAGTTTATGTTTTATTTAATTATCTGTACCACTGAGTACTACTGTGTGTTTTAACAAAACAAAACACATCAAGAAGACAAAGAAGTATTCAGATCCTTTACTTAAGTAAAAGTACCATTACAGCAATGTAAATATAAGTAAACGTCCTGCATGACAACTCCTCCTACAGTAACAGTACATAAGTACTGTGATGTTGATGTAGTTAAAGTACTGCAGTAACAGTACATAAGTATAGTGATCTTGATGTAGTTAAAGTACTGCAGTAACAGTACATAAGTATAGTGATCTTGATGTAGTTAAAGTACTGCAGTAACAGTACATAAGTATAGTGATCTTGATGTAGTTAAAGTACTGCAGTAACAGTACATAAGTATAGTGATCTTGATGTAGTTAAAGTACTGCAGTAACAGTACATAAGTACTGTGATCTTGATGTAGTTAAAGTACTGCAGTAACAGTACATAAGTATAGTGATCTTGATGTAGTTAAAGTACTGCAGTAACAGTACATAAGTATTGTGATCTTGATGTAGTTAAAGTACTGCAGTAACAGTACATAAGTATAGTGATCTTGATGTAGTTAAAGTACTGCAGTAACAGTACATAAGTACAGTGATCTTGATGTAGTTAAAGTACTGCAGTAACAGTACATAAGTATAGTGATCTTGATGTAGTTAAAGTACTGCAGTAACAGTACATAAGTATTGTGATCTTGATGTAGTTAAAGTACTGCAGTAACAGTACATAAGTATAGTGATCTTGATGTAGTTAAGGGGGAGGCAGTAGCTCAGTCCATAGGGACTTGTCTTGAAAACCGGAGGGTGGCGGTTCAAGGCCCACATGGACCAAAAATATGGAAGGTGGGCTGGTAGCTGGAGAGGTGCCAGTTCACCTCCTGGGCACTGCCGAGGGGCCCTTGAGCAAGGCACCCCCCCCTAGCTGCTCACTGGGCGCCGGTTTGGCTGGCTGCCCATCACTCCACCATCTCTCTCTCCACATTTGCATGTCTGTGCCGTTGTACTGCATGTGTGTGTGTGTGTGTGTCCGGGTTAAATGCATGTAAAATAAAAAAAAATAGAGTGAAAAAATAATTTCCCCATTGAGGGATAAATAAAAGTTAATCTTAATCTTAAAGTACTACTCATAGACATCTGAAATGTGACCCGACTACACACTGCTTTTAGTAAGACGTCAACAGACTAAAAGGTTGAAACCACTGGTTTCATCTTTAACAATGTGTTGGATTTTAAAAGCTTCTTATATTATCCATTGAGTCAAATCTGCATCTGAACAGTAACTAAAGCTGTCAGATAAATAGTGGAGTAGAAAGTACTAGATTTACCTCTGACATGTAGAAAGTACTAGATGTACCTCTGATATGTAGAAAGTACTAGATTTACCTCTGACATGTAGTACAGTGAAGTATAAAGTAGTATCACATGGAAATACTCAAGCAAAGTACAAGTATTTCTCCCTCAAAATTCTGCTTAAGCAGCTCCAGTACTTGAGTAAAAGTACTTAGTTACCATCAGGTTCTGGTGACGGTTGTGTTTGGGGAGTAAAATCCTGACTCATCTTGCCTTTGTTTCAGCATTACATCACTGAAAACATCCAGCCTTGCTGTGTCTGCAGAGCAGCGGCTCTTCCGCCTCTGATTGAGCGCATGCCGCAGCAGAGGGACACGCCCCCTAAAAAACCCTGCGTGTTTCTTCCGGGTTTTACGGTAACGGCAAAAAGCCCAAACCTGTAACGTCAGAGGGGGCGGGGTCAGCGGCATGGTGGATTATCTCCGTCTTTTGTTGTGAATATTGATGTGTAATAAGAAGGTTGTGACGAGCTGAAGGAGGCCGAACCGAGCAGCACCTGGCTGGGCCACACGCCCCCCTCCCCGCGGCCTCCAGTCGCTCTGTAGCCGCCTGTGTGGAGCCCACAGGCGGCCCGGAGCTCCAGCAGCGGCCCGCTGACTGGCTGGACGTCTGCTGGCTGCTTTCCGTTTGCAGGCATGTGGTGTGAATATAACATGTGAATGCAACGCTGTTATGTCACCAGTCTCTGTTTACAGAACATACTCACGCACACACTGAATAGATGGGAAGTGGTTTTGATCGTTTCCTTCTTATTTCTGTTGGTTTGCACGAATCACTGATTTCACAACTCATCAGCTGCATAACTTCAAAATACCACTTCAACTACACAGTTTCTCCTCAATGTAAACACACATCCTGAACTTTACATAAGTGACCTTTGTGAGTTTATAGGACTGCTCCTTTAGTTACTGTTCAGATGCAGATTTACTATAAGAAGCTTTTAAAATCCAACACATTGTTAAAGATGAAACCAGTGGTTCTTATACTGCAGGTTATTATCTAGATCAATAAAGTGACCAAGACAATGTATATATACTTATAGATATAGAGTTTTATATCATTGCTATCAGATACTGAATACTGAAATGTTTGTTTATAGTTTATGGAAAAACATAACTAGTATCAGATTATTTAAAGTCTCAATAAGCATTTACAAAAAGGCGAGGGACCGACTAGAGACTTTAAATGTTAAGAGGTGGAAATATTTATTATTTGTTATATTTAATATTTACTTCCTTTTATGGGTAAAAGTTCAGAAACACAGGATCAAACAATTATGATATTACCATTCAAATTATGTAATGATAAATTATTAATTCAAACTTATTGTGTTTTAGTACAGATTATGAGAGAATAATTCAAAGTCATGATTCATAAAGTCAAAATTAATAAGAATTGAATCCAAATTGAGACCAAAAGTTAATTATGACAAAATAATTCAGAATTAAAATCCCAATTCTAAAATTAATCTAAAGTAATGATATTTTGAGTCCAAACATGATGAATTATATTATAGATAAAAATTTAAATTATTATATCAACATTATTATGTTTTGAGTCCAAATAGAAACAAAACATCAAATGTATAACTAAAAAAGGATAAATAATTATGAGATGACTCCAAATTATTATATTTGTGTCCGATTTACGATGTTCTAAATCAAAATTTTGATATAATAAGTCAAAATTATGACATTTTCAGACAAAAACAAAAAATTATGACCAAAAATAGAGTAAATTTTGAGTGAGTTCAACTTATAACAGGTCAAATGTTTTTGTTTTTTGGGGGTTTTTATGTTTTGTGTCCAAATTAAAATTCCTATTTTCAAGGCGCAATATAAACAAAGCGGAGCTGATTAAATATGGATCTGATTCTGTTACTGCGTTGTCTATTTCTCACAAATGTTTTCAGAAACATGTTTTAGTGTAATATTTAGCTGTAATATAGGTTTCATGTCGCTACCTAATCAGTGCCAGCTGCCAGGACAGAGAGGGACTCACATGCACTAACGTGCACGCTCACATGCACTAACATGCACATGAAGCCAGACCAGCCATCAAAACAAAGAACAGAGAGGTTCAGATTATATATTAATCTTCAGAGGTTCAGATACATATATATATATATATATATATATATATATATATATATATATATATATATATATACATATCAGTAAGACTCTGCTGTTTCTGCACAGGGTTGGTCAAGATTTGATCTTCCTTTGAGAGAGAAGCTGACTCAGTGAGCTGACCTTGAGTCGTGGGTTTCAGTGCTGAGATTTCAGCTGGATGAGTCAAGCAGCAGCATTGGGGCCCTGGCCCCGTTTTACGAGGCATTTGTGCCCGTATAGGCCTGTATACACTGTGGCTAATCCTATAGGCTGCTTCTACAAAGATTTTATTGTCTCTGCCTTGGATACCAGCCCTTCCTGTAGGAACGCGTGGTTTTAAGGTTGGGTGGATAGAGGAAAAACGCATGACTGTAAGATCATAAATGTGGATAAACTTAAAGTTCCCTTTCAGTGAGGTTAATCTCTGAAGACTGATGACTTATTTTAGATTGATGTAATTAAGATGATAGTTGTGTTTAAAAGATAATCAGCTCACAAAATCATTCAGTTATTTGCAAATCTGTTTGCTTAATATTCTCAAACTCACTTGTCCAAACCAACAAGTCCTCTAAATGAAACTCTGTGGTTGGTCAGTGCTCTCAATGACGCATACAACGTATTTATGATTAAATAAATAACAAGTTTAGTGTGCATGTAAGGGCTGAGCTCTCTGGGATTATTTTGCAACAGTCAAATGCTGGTTGCACATTAAAAACAACACGTGATTATGTAGTTTCATGTTTAAAACCAGCTGGCCACTGTAGAAATGTTGCATTTGTTGGGATCTATTGTCAGCGGTGGATGAATCCGCTAGGTGGTAGAGATTGATTGACTTTGCATTAGTTATTGTTCCTCCGACTGAGGAAATGACTCGTTCGTAGATGAATTCATTGTTGGTTTGTTGACCAGAACAAACATGCAGCATGTCACTGAGTCTTTTTAGTCTTTTTAGCTGAACTGAAAGCTGTAAATGTTTTCTAAAAGTAGAAGTTTGAATCTGTGTGAGTCGTGAGCGCGGAGGAGAAACTGGGCATCAGGACAAAATCAATACCAAGTTTTTAAACTCAAGTTTCCCACATGATGCTGTTTTTAGCATTTCACCAACACTTTGACATGTTCACACCTGAGAGCTGCTCTCAGTTTATACGAACTGCTGCCGGCTCCAGATTAGTTTATGTCTGCTCTGTCTCATAATGTCTCATAAGGCTGCAGATTTATCGTCACTTCTTGAGTTTCTGTTGCGTTATTTTGCTGAAGTGAAAGCCATCGAACCTCTGGCATATTTATTTGACCTTGATTTATTAGTCTGGATGAAGAAAGCGAAACTCTCCTGCTGTCGCAGAGGATCAGTCTGTATGCAGGTGAAAAGAGATCAGCTACCTAAACGTCTTTACAGCCTCTAGTCGTGTAACTCAAACTTCACAACTTGTAGATTTATCAACTTATATTTTCCACTTGTGGTGGTGGTGACGTAGAAGTCATGTGACCACGGTGTAGTTCGGTTATAGCCTGTAGTTAGCTTTTTACTTACACTGATTGCATTTACACTTCAAAAGTCATGAAGATTATCTTGCTGAACAAAATGTGTAAGTTTTATAATGAATAATCTGAAACCCTGTTGGCTTTTTAACTGCAGCCCTATTTTCACTGGTCCTGTCTTTTTTTTATTGGGATCACGGTCTTCAATAAATTTTGTATTAACATTTCACTATAACTGTAAATTATTATTGTAAACATAATATTAATATTAAAGTCAATCTTTGTACCTTAATGGTGATCAGCTTAAATATTAAAAAGGGAGCAAGAAAAACAACCCAACAGGTTGTGAAGTCAGTCGCCTGCAGTATTGTTTATGAATGATGAAGAGACAGAGAGGAAGGAAGGGATGGAGAAAAGACAGATGAGGAGGAAGAAGAGATTTACATAAATGAATAAAGATGACTGACAGATGTCTTGAACATGTTGCTGCTCTCTGTGTTGTTTTTATTCACCCTGAGGACAGAAAACATGTGATAGTTCACAGTTGATCGTTCCTCAGTGACATCTTTCATTTTATATCCGACTGTCCTCCGTTGTCTCTCGCTGTCAGTATCTGCGGTCCAAACATTTTGATTCAAGACACTTTTTTATTCATTTTAGCCCCGATCTCACAAACAAAAAGATGCAACAGTTTCATTTAGACAAAAACTACAAAAACTGAAGTGATGTAGATTTCATCATTGTTTAGGGTCTTATGTCTTATTACACGGCTACTTACTAAAGTAATCAATAATTTGACACAAAATATTGATTAAAAAATGATTAATTAATTGATTAAAAGTATTATGTAGCAATAGGCGACTAAGAGAGGCACTCATCACATGTGGCGTCATGTCCCACACGTCTTTCTGTGGACTGGTTTGATTGGACGTGGTCTGTTGTTCATAGCAACCGTCTACTATTCAGAAATAACACACCTAGGATGCTGTTTTATTTCATTAATTTATTTTGTTATTGATAAATATTTGTGTATGATTTTTTAAAACTTCTGTATTGTGTTAGTGCTGACGTGTTTGTTATTTGATGTCTGTCTGAGGTGTGTGTGCTGCTTTTTATCAATTATTTTATTATTTATCAACATTCTATGAGATGAATGAATATTTTTCGTCATATTTTTCATTGATGAATCTGGGATTTTCTGGGAATGTTGGTGTCATTAATCCACCTCTCAGCAAAGTAACTGAAACACTGAAGTGTGTCTTCACCTTTCACCTTATCAATGAAGACTAATCAGTTAATCAACGGATCAATCGATCAGTCTGAGTGAGGCTGCGGCTCAACATCAGATTATCCTCGACTCTGGTTCTTGCTGTGAGAAAAGTGTCTTAATTTCACAAGTGATGAAAACATGAAAACACTATAAATTTACTGCACACACACACACACACTCACTCTCTCTCTCTCTCTCTCTCTTTTGCCCTTCAACCTCAGGCTGAAGGTGAAACGCTCCATCAGCTGCAGTGCCAAAGATGACCTGCATGGGGCGGTAGAGACTCCTGTGAGATGATGTTGGAAATAAGGGAAGAAGGAAGAAGGTCTGCGAGACAGAAAAAGACAAGAAACTTGAACCTGTTGAACAATAAAATAATAAACCTTTATTTTTAATATTTGTTAATTTGTAAATTTATATTCTGTACATCACTTGAATATTATTATATATTTATTTATTTGTATGTATTTTTATATAAAAAAGTGACAAATAATTAGTTTCTTTTATTACTATACATTTGAATTTATTTTTAAATATTTTACTTAATTAGAGTATGTTGTATATGTAACGTGTTCTTTTTTTATAAATAATCTGTATTTATTATCATGACAGTTTAAACCTAGAAGACTGAAAAAAGTGGGAGGAAGAAAAGAAGGAAAGATAGAAGAGGAAGAAAGGCACACGTAGATTTATGTTGTCGATGTGTTTTCTCTAGACACAGCAGTGTGTGTGTGTGTGTGTGTGTGCGTGCGTGCGTGTGTGTGTGTGTGTGTGTGTGTGTGTGCGTGCGTGCGTGCGTGCGTGTGTGTGTGTGTGTGTGTGTGTGCCACCTCAGGTCACGTATGTGGACGTCTGCTTGCTATAATGTTGAAGCTACTCTTTCTGTACTTGCATAACTACTACTTACTTAACATAATGAACTCCGAAGACAAAGTAAAAGAGTAAAAATGAAGATTATTTTATTTTTATTTATTCTTGAAATAGCGGTTTTAGTTCACTTACCACTGAAACCACCACTCAAAATGTGACTTCTTTTTTGCAATATTGTTTGTTTTATAGTATTAAGACTTTAAGAATATATATAAATATTATTTTGATAATATTAAATCTTTTTCTTGAAACATTACAACTTTTAGGGGCCACACATGTGACTTTACTTGCTAATTATCACAAAGTATGGAATCCCATTCATTCATTTCATATATTATAATTTAATGTCTTTTTAATGTTTTTTTAAGGCCCCATGAAATAAAAGGTATATTTTTCCAGTTATAACCCAGTGTTCATTCATGTCTTATATGTTCCCTCTTCCTGCACTCAGAGGTTCACCGTAGCTGAGGTTCGATTTGTTCATCTGTCCCTCATCGTCTAGATCTAACAGGTTTGTGTGAAGCTAACAGTCCTCTGTCTCTCTCTGCAGCACCATATCGCACTAAACTCTAAACCACGCCCTCTATTTAGTGATCCAATCAGATGTGAAGGAAATATGCCTCAAATATGCTGTTTCACTGGGAAATATGTCACAGTACAGAAGCTAAAGATGCTCTAACTTCTGTTTCATGGGGCCTTAAAAAATGTCCCTCAGTCACACTGAATGATTTCAATATGTGATTCATGCCTGTGTGTTAAAGCGTCTATGATATATGTTTCTGTTCTGCTTCATTCTCAGCTTTCATAGTGTCATTTTCAGGGAAAAAGCTGTAAAAACCCACCTGTACACTACCTGCTCAGCAGCAACCAGCTACAGACACAGTTACTGTAGACCAGCAGGTGAACATAGTGCAGCATTTAGATGTTTCCCTCAGGAGTTGGCAGAGAGCAGAAACAGAGCTGACAGACATTTGCTCTTACAAAATGGTCACCAGCACAGAGACGTGTGATAATAATTCTGACTGTTAAATGTGATGTGATGCATTATTGATGGAACAGGATCCTGGAGCATCCCTCCTCCGTCTGTTCACAACACAGAAAGGTGATTTAAATGTTGCTGAACAGGATGTTTTTCCCTCTCAAGCCAAAAAGATTTTAATAATGCTTTTAGAAAATAAAAAAGAGGCCTGAGAGGAGGAGAGAGACGTGGGGTTTCCAGGAGATTCCCCCCGGGCGTCCAGCCAACCTGCAGTTCATCTCAACCATTAAAACTCCATTTTAAAACCTCAAGGCTGCCTTTAATAGCAGCCGGCCTCATATATCACTGCTGCCTCACACTCACACACACACACACACACACACACACACCAAACCTTGTCTGTCTCAATTCTTCCTAAATGCAGTATATAAAGTGTATTTATAACAGTTAAAAAGTTAAGCTCTGTGGTGATTTACTGGCTCTAATATGAAATACAAAGTTAAAATGAAAGTTGAACCGACATCAGGTCAAAACGCCAACGCCTACAGTATCAAACTTAAAAACTGGTAAATTCAATAAATAAAAATAAATAAAAAATCCGGACATGTTTTATTAATTTGCCCAATGCTTATGTTGATATGAGGGCTAAGGATAACCACTGCACACAACATCTGTTCAGATTGACTTTTTTAACAATCTCTGAACCAACAGTCAATATTTCAGGGCTTCCAGAGGAGCAAGTGGATAGAAAAGTCTCTCTGTAAATATGTATATTATATAATATGTATAATATAATATAATATCTCTATAAACAGAGATACGCATATGAATGCAGGTACATACATACAAAAGATAATAAAAAGCTAAATCGTCATCTTTATAATGTAAAATAATCAATTACAACATAGTAATTATTATACATTAATTCATATATATTACACACGTGACTATATATGAATTAATTAAAAAGAATAGAAAGTGTGCTGGAATACTTCAGGCTTGAATGCTGCGTTATTCCTGCTCTGGTTGGACTACTAACACCACACACAATAGCCTCCATTCAAGTTTATACTGCTTAAATGATGAATGTGCAGATTGGCTGGTTCTTTGGTTCTTTGGTCCGTTGGTTCTTGGGTTTGTTGGTTTGTTGGTTCTTTGGTTCTTTGGTTTGTTGGTTTGTTGGTTCTTTGGTTTGTTGGTTCTTTGGTTCTTTGGTTTGTTGGTTTGTTGGTTCTTTGGTCTGTTGGTTCTTTGGTTCTTTGGTCCGTTGGTTCTTTGGTTCTTTGGTCCGTTGGTTCTTTGGTTTGTTGGTTTGTTGGTTTGTTGGTTTGTTGGTTTGTTGGTTCTTTGGTTTGTTGGTTCTTTGGTTCTTTTGTTCTTTGGTTTGTTGGTTTGTTGGTTTGTTGGTTCTTTGGTTCTTTGCTTCTTTGGTTTGTTGGTTTGTTGGTTCTTTGGTTTGTTGGTTCTTTGGTTCTTTGGTTTGTTGGTTTGTTGGTTTGTTGGTTCTTTGGTCTGTTGGTTCTTTGGTTTGTTGGTTCTTTGGTTTGTTGGTTCTTTGGTCCGTTGGTTCTTTGGTTTGTTGGTTTGTTTGTTTGTTGGTTCTTTGGTTCTTTGGTTTGTTGGTTCTTTGGTTCTTTGGTTCTTTGGTTCTTTGGTTCTTCGGTTCGTTGGTTCGTTGGTTCGTTGGTTCGTTGGTTCGTTGGTTATTTGATTATTTGGTTCTTTGGTACTTTGGTTTGTTGGTTCTTTGGTTCTTTGGTTCGTTGGTTCGTTGGTTCTTTGGTCCGTTGGTTCTTTGGTCCGTTGGTTCTTTGGTTCTTTGGTTTGTTGGTTCGTTGGTCCGTTGGTTCTTTGGTTTGTTGGTTTGTTTGTTTGTTGGTTCTTTGGTTCGTTGGTTCGTTGGTTCTTTGGTTCTTTGGTTTGTTGGTTTGTTTGTTTGTTGGTTCTTTGGTTCGTTGGTTCGTTGGTTCTTTGGTTCTTTGGTTTGTTGGTTCTTTGGTTTGTTGGTTCTTTGGTTTGTTGGTTCTTTGGTTCTTTGGTTTGTTGGTTCGTTGGTTCTTTGGTTCTTTGGTTCTTTGGTTCTTTGGTTCTTTGGTTCTTTGGTTTGTTGGTTTGTTGGTTCTTTGGTTCGTTGGTTCATTGGTTCTTTGGTTCTTTGGTTTGTTGGTTCTTTGGTTCGTTGGTTCGTTGGTTCTTTGGTCCGTTGGTTCTTTGGTCCGTTGGTTCTTTGGTTCTTTGGTTTGTTGGTTCGTTGGTCCGTTGGTTCTTTGGTTTGTTGGTTTGTTTGTTTGTTGGTTCTTTGGTTCTTTGGTTCGTTGGTTCTTTGGTTTGTTGGTTCTTTGGTTTGTTGGTTCTTTGGTTTGTTGGTTCTTTGGTTTGTTGGTTCTTTGGTTCTTTGGTTTGTTGGTTCGTTGGTTCTTTGGTTCTTTGGTTCTTTGGTTTGTTGGTTTGTTGGTTCTTTGGTTCGTTGGTTCATTGGTTCTTTGGTTCTTTGGTTTGTTGGTTCTTTGGTTCTTTGGTTCTTTGGTTTGTTGGTTCTTTGGTTTGTTGGTTCTTTGGTTCGTTGGTTCATTGGTTCTTTGGTTCTTTGGTTCGTTGGTTCGTTGGTTCTTTGGTTCTTTGGTTTGTTGGTTCTTTGGTTCGTTGGTTCATTGGTTCTTTGGTTCTTTGGTTCTTTGGTTTGTTGGTTCTTTGGTTCTTTGGTTTGTTGGTTCTTTGGGTCGTTAGTTCTTTGGTTCTTTGGTTTGTTGGTTCGTTGGTTCTTTGGTTCTTTGGTTCTTTGGTTTGTTGGTTCTTTGGTTTGTTGGTTCTTTGGTTCGTTGGTTCATTGGTTCTTTGGTTTGTTGGTTCTTTGGTTCGTTGGTTCATTGGTTCTTTGGTTCTTTGGTTCTTTGGTTTGTTGGTTCTTTGGTTCGTTGGTTCATTGGTTCTTTGGTTCTTTGGTTTGTTGGTTCTTTGGTTCTTTGGTTTGTTGGTTCTTTGGTTCTTTGGGTCGTTGGGTCGTTGGGTCGTTGGTTCTTTGGTTCTTTGGTCTGTTGGTTCTTTGGTTTGTTGGTTCTTTGGTTTGTTGGTTCTTTGGTTCGTTGGTTCATTGGTTCTTTGGTTCTTTGGTTTGTTGGTTCTTTGGTTCGTTGGTTCATTGGTTCTTTGGTTCGTTGGTTCATTGGTTCTTTGGTTCTTTGGTTTGTTGGTTCTTTGGTTCGTTGGTTCATTGGTTCTTTGGTTCTTTGGTTTGTTGGTTCTTGGGTTTGTTGGTTTGTTGGTTCTTTGGTTCTTTGGTTTGTTGGTTTGTTGGTTCTTTGGTTTGTTGGTTCTTTGGTTCTTTGGTTTGTTGGTTTGTTGGTTCTTTGGTCTGTTGGTTCTTTGGTTCTTTGGTCCGTTGGTTCTTTGGTTCTTTGGTCCGTTGGTTCTTTGGTTTGTTGGTTTGTTGGTTTGTTGGTTTGTTGGTTTGTTGGTTCTTTGGTTTGTTGGTTCTTTGGTTCTTTTGTTCTTTGGTTTGTTGGTTTGTTGGTTTGTTGGTTCTTTGGTTCTTTGCTTCTTTGGTTTGTTGGTTTGTTGGTTCTTTGGTTTGTTGGTTCTTTGGTTCTTTGGTTTGTTGGTTTGTTGGTTTGTTGGTTCTTTGGTCTGTTGGTTCTTTGGTTTGTTGGTTCTTTGGTTTGTTGGTTCTTTGGTCCGTTGGTTCTTTGGTTTGTTGGTTTGTTTGTTTGTTGGTTCTTTGGTTCTTTGGTTTGTTGGTTCTTTGGTTCTTTGGTTCTTTGGTTCTTTGGTTCTTCGGTTCGTTGGTTCGTTGGTTCGTTGGTTCGTTGGTTCGTTGGTTATTTGATTATTTGGTTCTTTGGTACTTTGGTTTGTTGGTTCTTTGGTTCTTTGGTTCGTTGGTTCGTTGGTTCTTTGGTCCGTTGGTTCTTTGGTCCGTTGGTTCTTTGGTTCTTTGGTTTGTTGGTTCGTTGGTCCGTTGGTTCTTTGGTTTGTTGGTTTGTTTGTTTGTTGGTTCTTTGGTTCGTTGGTTCGTTGGTTCTTTGGTTCTTTGGTTTGTTGGTTTGTTTGTTTGTTGGTTCTTTGGTTCGTTGGTTCGTTGGTTCTTTGGTTCTTTGGTTTGTTGGTTCTTTGGTTTGTTGGTTCTTTGGTTTGTTGGTTCTTTGGTTCTTTGGTTTGTTGGTTCGTTGGTTCTTTGGTTCTTTGGTTCTTTGGTTCTTTGGTTCTTTGGTTCTTTGGTTTGTTGGTTTGTTGGTTCTTTGGTTCGTTGGTTCATTGGTTCTTTGGTTCTTTGGTTTGTTGGTTCTTTGGTTCGTTGGTTCGTTGGTTCTTTGGTCCGTTGGTTCTTTGGTCCGTTGGTTCTTTGGTTCTTTGGTTTGTTGGTTCGTTGGTCCGTTGGTTCTTTGGTTTGTTGGTTTGTTTGTTTGTTGGTTCTTTGGTTCTTTGGTTCGTTGGTTCTTTGGTTTGTTGGTTCTTTGGTTTGTTGGTTCTTTGGTTTGTTGGTTCTTTGGTTTGTTGGTTCTTTGGTTCTTTGGTTTGTTGGTTCGTTGGTTCTTTGGTTCTTTGGTTCTTTGGTTTGTTGGTTTGTTGGTTCTTTGGTTCGTTGGTTCATTGGTTCTTTGGTTCTTTGGTTTGTTGGTTCTTTGGTTCTTTGGTTCTTTGGTTTGTTGGTTCTTTGGTTTGTTGGTTCTTTGGTTCGTTGGTTCATTGGTTCTTTGGTTCTTTGGTTCGTTGGTTCGTTGGTTCTTTGGTTCTTTGGTTTGTTGGTTCTTTGGTTCGTTGGTTCATTGGTTCTTTGGTTCTTTGGTTCTTTGGTTTGTTGGTTCTTTGGTTCTTTGGTTTGTTGGTTCTTTGGGTCGTTAGTTCTTTGGTTCTTTGGTTTGTTGGTTCGTTGGTTCTTTGGTTCTTTGGTTCTTTGGTTTGTTGGTTCTTTGGTTTGTTGGTTCTTTGGTTCGTTGGTTCATTGGTTCTTTGGTTTGTTGGTTCTTTGGTTCGTTGGTTCATTGGTTCTTTGGTTCTTTGGTTCTTTGGTTTGTTGGTTCTTTGGTTCGTTGGTTCATTGGTTCTTTGGTTCTTTGGTTTGTTGGTTCTTTGGTTCTTTGGTTTGTTGGTTCTTTGGTTCTTTGGGTCGTTGGGTCGTTGGGTCGTTGGTTCTTTGGTTCTTTGGTCTGTTGGTTCTTTGGTTTGTTGGTTCTTTGGTTTGTTGGTTCTTTGGTTCGTTGGTTCATTGGTTCTTTGGTTCTTTGGTTTGTTGGTTCTTTGGTTCGTTGGTTCATTGGTTCTTTGGTTCGTTGGTTCATTGGTTCTTTGGTTCTTTGGTTTGTTGGTTCTTTGGTTCGTTGGTTCATTGGTTCTTTGGTTCTTTGGTTTGTTGGTTCTTTGGTTCTTTGGTTCTTTGGGTTAGGGTTAGGCTCCGTGTCCTTCTGTCAACTCTCCATCTTTTCTCAGCATCTGCAGACAAACAAAACAAACAGTCGCTTTGGTTTAACTGTAAATAATGAATATTTAATGACTGATTGATGATGGCATCAAAACTCCAAAACCACACAAAATGATGTCAGAAGATTTTTTATTGCAAATATTTTTTATAAACTTACATGGTGCTCAACAGACAGCACAATATGAAAAAAATGGAACAATAACCATACTAAATGTATACAAATGTAAACATATATGTAAATATATATATATACATGGGCTACTGTGTTTAGTGAACTCACTGTATAAAAATAGAAAGGCGGTTGACTGAAATACACTTTATGTTCTTCACAAATGAATTAATCAAATTACGTCCTCACTATTGTCACACTGCAGATCCAGTTCACCATGTTCTTGTTTGTGTGCATTAAGTGGTCATAAGAGCACAATGCGACTGCATTAAATGAGCTGGCACACATTCACAAAGAGAGCAGCGTCATGTTTCACAGAGCAGAGAGACTTAATGAAAGCACGTGTTAAGAAGACATCTTAGTTTAACTTCACAGAAGAGCTGGTGAAGTTCAAGCATGTGTGCACGTGGACACAGAACACATCACGCAAACTAAATGAAAATTCATTACATTACAAACATAACTTTGAGGCTACATAAAAATAATGTTAGTGTATGAACTCACATTTAAAAAAATGTTTTATAAGTCTAGTTGTTCTGTGGTTTAGGTGCAACCTGCAGTATACGTACGATTTTATTTCAATAAATAAATGTGTTAAAATGAACAGACCAGTCTATATTGAATTTAATTTTATGAAGCTACGTAACAGTCAGGTTTTTATTATAGCTACATTACAGACTGAATAACATCATTTACTGCATCATTAGTGTCACAGTACAGTCAGGTGTGTTGAGCAGAACAAACTTCTGACGACAAATGTTGTGATCGTATTTCTGGTAAGTGTATGATTTGTTAAAATTCACGCACTAAGTGTGCAAGAACATAGTGTATACCCTCAGTCCTCCACCGTCTAGAAAATTAAATTCAACATTCACCTGAATATGTGACCTCAGTTAGTAACTGCAGCAAATTCAAACATCTCTCGATATAAAACTGTCTAGTAAATGAATTCTTCTTTTTTAACACCACAATGTAAAAACACTCCAGCAGTGTTGTCAGCTAACGTTACTTTGAAGGAAAAGTCCTTGTTTTGCAGAAAGTCGTGTTGTGACTGATATATTATTATATATGACATCATTATATTATTAATACTGAAGCATCAGTGTTAGAGCAGCATGTTACTGTTGTAGCTGCTGGAGGTGGAGCTAGTTTCATATGGGTCTGTAAATAAATGATAAAGGTAAAATAAGACAGAAAAGGGAAATTAAGGTTTCATCATTCACCTGAAACCAAACACACCTCCCTGCTGCTGCAGAGAAGCACAGGAAGGGGGGGCAGGGAGGAGGGCAGGGAGGGGGGGAGGCAGCAGCAGGTAGAAGGATGGAGGGAGGGGGAGTTGGCGCCTGCGTACTGGCTCTCCATCCCCTCCGCATCGCCCCCATCCTCCCTCCTTCCTCTCTCTTTTCTGCAGCATCAGTACCACCCCCTCCTCCCTACCTCCCTCCCTCCCCCCTCTCTCTCTCTCGGTCAGTTTCCTGCCGGGCTGCTGCTGCTGCTTTGCGCGCTGCGGGGCCACACTGCGACCGCACCGAGGAGGAAGAGGAGGAAGCCGCGGACTGAAAGGGGGGCCAGCCTGAGCCAGAGCGGCGGAGAGGCACGAAGTCTTTTTAAAAAAAACAGAAAAATCCAGAGGAGGAGGGTTTGAACGCACCGTCACCGGACGGATAAAAAATCCCTCAGAAGCAGCAGCAGCAGCAGAAGGCGGAGACGCGTCACACCGCGCTGTTCTCTTCCTGCCTCCATCTCTGTCTCTGTTCAGGAGAACTGAAGAAGAGGTTAAAAAACGAAGAGGAGGACAAATAGAAAAAAAACCTAGTTTGGATTCTCGGAGCGCAAAACGACGAACGACGCGGCTTTGGAAACCTCCCCCCCCTCCCCTCCCGGACCAGGGCCGATTCTCCGTTTTCTAGCAGCCAGCTCGGCGCGGCGACACTATGAAGGACCGTACGGCGGAACTGCGAAGTGTAAGCTGACATTTTCCTCTTTATCTTCATCCATGTTGCCCTCCATGTTTCCACCTCTTCCTCTCCTCCCCTCCTCCTCCTCCTCCTGTCGTAGCCGCCGCAGCTTCACGGCCTCGCCGCTTGTCCTCTGCTGCATCCGGATGCGAGCGGAGCGCAGAGACGCGGAGCGATAAAGCCGCTAAAAGCCACATTTGCAGGTGTCCGCAGCTCTGAGCTCGTCATGCTGTGAATACAGAGTGATGTGGAAGCAGCTGCAGTCAGAGCTGTGTGAGCCTGAAATGGAGGCTTTTCTCAGACATTTGATTGATTTTTCCTCCAGAATGAGAGGATGAGGTTTGTGGTGCGGTGAGCACCGGCTGGAGGTCACGGTTACAGCACGGACACATTTGATTTTCTTTATGTTCCGCCGGTAATGACGAATATCTGAACGCGTTTAGACGCAGAGGCCCTGCTCAGGCTTTCTGTCCTCATGCAGCGCTGCGTGCATGATGGGAAAGCAGGTTAGGCTTTAAAAAACAGTAAATCAAAACGCTGCCACCCATGCTAATCTGGCCCTGCATGCCCATGCATGCGTGCTTGGATGACCTGATGGGGAGGAGGAGGAGGTGGAGATGGAGGAGGAGGAGGAGGAGAGCTGACACTGAAATCAGCCGCGGACCAAAATGCAGTGATTTTTTTCTGAGGCCGCATCCTGCAGCCAGCGGCGCCTCCTCCCTGATAGAGAGGCGCGTAAATGTGGGATCAGTCCAATCAGGCGGAGAGAGGATCGATACGCGGCTGGATGATGGAGCAGGATGCAGCTTCATCTGCTCCTTTTCCGCGTGTCTCCTGCCGGTGATAGTGGAGGGAGGGAGGGGTGGTGTAGTGCGTGTGTGTGGGGGTGGGGGGGTCCCTTCATTGTACCAAAGCCTCACCCATTTTATGACTATGTGGCTCCGCACCGGGTGAGACTAGAGGTTTAACGCGTGCGGTATGCGGCGCGATGCGGCGAACAGCTGATGTTCGCTTGAAGCAGCGGTTTGGGCGGAATGTGTTTTTTTATTGTTGGGTGGGGGCGGGGTGGGGGGTGGGAGGGGGTCACATCAGCTGCTGAAACTCTGCAGCAGCTCCACGCGCCTCCGCCACCACCCGGGTTCAACTGGGTTCGCGTCAGGGAGACGAACTGAGAGCATCTGATACAGCCTGAGACACCCTGTCTAATAATATATCAATACATCAATCAATAGACCAATCAAATCAACATTCATGATTTAACATATGACTATTTTAATGCAGCAGTTTCCACAGTGTGTGTGTGTGCGTGTGTGTGTTACAGATATATTTTGGGGGTTGGTGAAAAGCTGATCAATACCTAATCAATAAATCAGCAGCTGAATGGTGTGTGTGTGTGTGTGTGTGTGTGTGTGCGTGTGTGTGTGTGTGTGTGCGTGTGTGTGTGTATGTGTGTGTGTGTGTGTGTGTGTGTGTAGCTAATTTGCATTAAAAAGTGACAGGCTCAGCAGCGCCAGGAGTTTACCGCACTGCTGTCCATCCATCTTTCCTCCTTCTTCTCCTCCCTCTCCACCCCTCTTTGTATGTCATCCCTCCTTCCATCACTCACTATCCTTTTTTTCTTTCATCACTTTTTGTTTCTATCTTCTGTCCCTCCATCCTTCCTCCATCCTTCCTCCATCCTTCCTCCATCCTTCCTCCATCCTTCCTCCATCCTTCATCTTCACTGTTTCTTTTTTCTCTTTTTGTTCTTGTTTCAACTTTCCTTTCATCTTGTTTCCTTCCTCTTCTTGCAACCTCATCCCCCCATCATCTGTCCATCATCACATCCTCAGTCCACTTCCTCCCCCTCCATTCCTCCTTTCACCCATCCATCCACCCCCATGTCTCCATTCCTCCAACATCACTGCCTTTTTTCTCTCCATCTCCACCCGTTATTTCATCTTTCTTTTCTTCCATTTTCTTATTTCAGCTTCCTTCTTGTCCTCCATCCATCCATCCTTCCATTAGCTCTTTTGCATCCTTTCATCTTTCCATCTCCACTACTCCCTTTTTCTTTATTCAGTCTCTTATTTCAGCTCCCTTCCTGCCCTCCTTTTACACCCTCCATCATCCTACCATCACCCCATCCTCCATCCATCTTCAGCATGTCTTCATCTTTCATCTCTCTTTTTTATCCATCCATCCATCTCCAGTGTGTTCCCATCTACTTGTTTTTATGCCAATTTTCGAATTGAGCATAATTAACCTTAAAAAGTGTTTGGTGTTGTCTGAGTTGTTAGTTAGAAGTGAATAAATGATGACGTACATGAATCATGTGACTGTAACGCTCTTCATCAACACATGAAACCAGCAGAAATGTCATATGTCCATCGTGTGTCCACATGTTTTCCATCCTTTGAGCTTTGTCTGATGCTTTGTTAATGACGTCATCTCGTTGTGTCCTCTTCTTCTGCAGCCCTTTAATACCACTGACTGAACAATTAGCGCCACCAACTGTTTATTTCTTAATATTCACACAATTTTCTGGAAATTTGGTTAATGTAAACTTGACTACTTTTTACTTCTTTTGCTCCACATTTCCATCGTTCCAGCATCTTTTCCTTGTCCCCTCGTCCATCTTCACTTTCTCCTATTTTCTCTTTTTCATCTTCTTATTTCCTGTCATCCCTCCATCTGTCTACCTTCATTTCTATCGTCACTGCTTCACACTTTCTTCCATCACTTCTTGTTTCCAACTTCTATCCCTTCATTCCTTTTCTCTCCTTTTTTCCATCCTTTATTTCATCTCTTATTTTCTTATTTTCTCTCCTCATCCCTCTACCTCCAGCTTCCTCGTTCCACTTCTCATCCTTCATTCTTACATTCCCTCTTTTCATCCATCCATCCTCTCTCATCTCTTCATTTCTTCTGTCTATTCTCAGTATGAAACAGAAATCAAAGAGCCTGTTCTTTTTATTTCATAAAGAGCATCCTCCTCTCCCCCTTTTTTTGGTCATGAATGAATCCATCCTCTTGTCCGCCATGTTGGATGGAGTGAAATCCAGCCCGGAGAACATCACGTAAGCCTGCCGGTAACAGATGCTGCTGTATCATGAGACGACGGTGGCGTCTTCACAGTAATAATTATATTTTTATGTAATCATCCACATCACAGTGACGCTGCCTCCTCCTCCTCCTCTTTCTTGCTGCTTCTATTTCACTGCCGAGCAGCTCCGACTGCACACGAGTCTGATTTACAGTGACACTACAGGCTGCAAATAACACTCAGAAATGCTCCTTTAAGATGATTATATTGTAAGATACTTTTAAAAATGCCATCAAACTACTGCAAAATCTTAATCTTTAGTCATTAAATGCAACACGGTGAGTTCAAGTCTGTCTGTAATTCTGATTCTCACAATTTCTTGAAAAATGGGATCAGAAAAAAAACAGAAATTACATTTATTTTTAGGTTTTTGTCATAAATAACGGAGGCACTGTGATTCCTTTTACAAACAGCTGAGCTGCAATGAATCAAATACTTGAAATTTAAATAGCAACTATCTTTCTAATCAATTTTTTATATAGATATCGATCTTGATAATCAATATTTTTCAAGCAAAAATGCCACAAATTTCCTGGTTCTAGTTACTCAGTTGTTTGCTGTTTGTTGTTTGTTGTTGTTTGGATATACTGCTTTTCTTTGTGACAGTAACCTGAGTACTGTGTGTATGTGTGTGTGTTACTGCACCATATCTAATACCAGTCTTATTGATTATAAGGCTGTGGGGGAGGGGAAAGCGGTAAGAAGAGACATAATTCACTCTTGATGGTATCGTATGGATAACAAGCCATGTGTCACTGCTGCTCATTGACACTGATCCCAATATCCCCAGTATGTATTGTCCTCCTTATGTAGTTGCTCAGACGTGTGTGTGTGTGTGTGTGTGTGTGTGTGTGATATTTGTAAACCTGTATCTGAGCAGTGGGGAAGATGGCCTGGATTTGATAGGATGGAATTAGATTTCCATGTGTCTCTGATTGAAGTTGCCTTGATGCTGTTACTTGCTAGCTTGTTTGTCTTGACAGCTGTTGTATGGTATTAATAAAGTATCTATCTATCTATCTATCTATCTATCTATCTATCTATCTATCTATCTATCTATCTATCTATCTATCTATCTATTTATCTATCTATCTATCTATCTATCTATCTATCTATCTATCTATCTATCTATCTATCTATCTATCTATCTATCTATCTATCTATCTATCTATCTATCTATCTATCTATCTATCTATCTATCTATCTATCTATTACATGATACACTTCTCAAAGCACCAAATCAAGAGTTGTGATCATTAGCACAACATGCTAGTGAAACAACTTATGGTAACCACTTACGATGACTGGTAGAGCGCTGGAACTGGTGGTTTCCAGGAATAGAATAGAATAGAATAGAATAGAATAGAATAGAATAGGGTGTGCATGTTTGTGGCCAACAGCTGGTGTGGTTTGTTTTGTCCTCCTGAAAGCAGCAGGTGTGTGTGTGTTTGGTTTAGAGTTTATTTAGCCAGAACACACACACACACACACACACACACACACACTTCAGAGGACATCACATTGACTTACATTCATTTCCTGGTGACTAACCTTAAACCAAGTCTCCACTCTAAAATTAATGATTTATGTTATGGGACCTTTAGTTTTGTCCCCAGAAGTGCGGCAAATCCTCACAATGTAAGTAACACCTGGTACACACACACACCTGCTGCAGACCGGTTCTGCTGCTGCCGTCGTCTCGTCCCACTCAGTAGTGTCTTGCTCAAGGGCACCTTGACAGCAGCGGTCTGCAACTTCCTGCTGTCTGACACTTTCAAATTAAAGTTGCACTGACTTCACCCTAAAGTAGAGAGTAATCTGTTTTTATCACCATTTATATAAACTTTACTTTGAGAATTCAAACCAAACCAAAGGAAATCAGATTTAATCATCTTTTTCCAGTGACAAAGATGATTAATTATAAGTTAATGGGGAATTTTCGCTGCCATGTTAGCTGTTGTTATTAGCTGTTATGTTTACTATTTGCTTGTTGTGTTAAAGTATATTGAGTTCATATTAATGGATCCTGTCAATATTCTTTGTTCCTTGTCTTACTTGGATTTGAGGGATAATCATGCTCTCAGTTTTTGAACTATAATTCCCATAATGCTTTGGGGGATGTAACAGGAATATAATTTATTAATAATAATAATAATAATAACATAATTCTGTTTACATTTTGGCACATTGAACCATATAAAGTATGTCAAAGGTTATTAGCAGCTCCTGATTGCAGTGACGCAGTGGACATACAGACAACTATCACTGGATTACTGTGATGCTGAAGAACAGTTAAACATGTCATGAAGTTATGGCAAGTGTCTTTTTTTATTTGACTGAGTTGTGACTCAAAGTCATGTGTGACAGCTTTGAATATATTTTATCTTTTTACTGATTTGCAGTCTGGATTTGGGGCACAGCTTGTGATTCTCAAAGCAGGTTCAGGATGAACAGAGTAAACCAGGGTCGATCACCAGAGCGTTTCCATTGCAGAACTCAGATCTTCTGCAGATCTTCGACTTTCCCCAGTTTGGACAAATGTGGACTAAATAAACAGTATTATGAAGTAAGACAATATTTGTGCTGCTTAACTTACAACAATTTACATTTAAATAACAAAATCAAAAATGAGCTTTTGGTGTTCACTCTGAAAATATGTTTCTGACTAGAGGCTAGATGCTAATGATAGTTAGCTCATCAGTCTGAAGGTCTGTAGTGTGTGTGTGCCCGTGGCCATCCTTCAGCCAAGTCAAGGGCAAACCCTCCATTACTGGCGGCACACATGAGGTCACTTTCATATCCGGACGTCGCTCTCGTGTACTGTGTTCTGCGTTGTTATATTAGGCTGTTTTATATTCTTTAAATCCACCGTGTGGTGTTTAAAATGCAACACATCTCTGCTTGATGGCTTTCACTCTACCAGAGGTGAGATACAGTTGATTTAGATTTGATTGTGGTTGGATTAGATTAACCACTTCCTCCTCCTATGAGTCCACAAACACACGTTTGTACTTCTGTTCTTGTGAGGACTCCTGAAGATAAAACCAATTCTTATTTAAAGCCTCAAACAGCCCCTTTCAATAACAATGGAAATAAAGCCATAAAAAGACATAAAGTATATTACAGAGCAATGTAAAAATGATTTTAAAAGAGTAAAATAAAGCTAATTGTATGAGAACAGATAAAACAGGAGGATAAATGAATAGTACCATGGTGTAGTTACTGAAAATGTCCAGATTATAAACTCATTCATTTCTTGTGTTTTAAAAGATCTCTACTTTCCAGAAATATCCTCTAAAGTCCAAAAAAGTCCCTCAATTGCATTTCAAAAATAAATCCAAAACACAAAAACCTCATAAAATGTCAAAACGTTCCTAAATTAAAACATGTTCCAAAATGTCCGCACATTGTTCAGGTGTAACAGCAGGTCCTCACAAAGGCTGATATAAGAGCAAACACACACTTCCTACGTAACATTGGACAATATCTGCTGACTGTGTGTGTGTGTTTTATCCGTGTGTGTGGGCACATTGGCCAGTAGGAGGCTGGTCATGTGGTCATGTGGTTTATGGCAGCATCTCCACTTAATGCCCCTGAAATCATCCCTGGTCTCCTGTGTGTGTGTGTGTGTGTGTGTGTGTGTGTGTGTCCTCATGTATTATAGATATGTCCCCCCCCCCCCCCCAACAGCTCAGCAAGCAGCCTTGTAACAGCAGCAAAGTCCTTCTCTTCTCATTCACTGAACGTCTGAGGCTGATTCATTTTCAGTCTTTCAACGCCGAGACATGAACTGATTGGCTCGACCAACCTGACGGATGCTGGAAGAGAGAGGAGGGATTTTGGGATTTCAGTGTTAGAGCAGCATGTTACTGTTGTAGCTGCTGGAGGTGGAGCTAGTTTCAACTACTTTATATACAGTTAGATAGTTTAGTCCAGTGGTTCCCAACCTAGGGGTCGGGGCCCTCCAAAGGGTCACCAGATAAATCTGAGGGGTCGTGAGATGATTAATGGGAGAGGAAAGAAGAAGAAACAAAGTTCTGATTTTGCTAAAATATTGGATTTGATTTGATCAATTATTGAAATGAAACCCCGCCTCTCATCCTTTGTATGTGCAGTGGTCCTGTATAAGATCCAGTGGAGGAAATGCGGTATAAATAGTTCTGGGCCAAAGTCATTACAGACAGTTATTGGATTGAATTAAGGTATTTAAAGGTTGGAAGATGGCTGAACTAAGAAGTGCTATCTGTGCCTCACCTTCCTCAGCCTCATGCCCTTCCTTTAAATAGATTCCTGCAGCTGATGTCTGACAGGAAGCTGAGCTGTGTGCAATTACCTCTCACTCAAAATTCAAGGAAAAACATAACTGTGAAGGAAATGAAACAACACGACATGGAAGAAGTACTCAGACACTTTATTTTAAAGTAAGTTACCTCAGTGTAAAAATTACAAGAAAACATTACTGAATCGAAATTACTCATTAGACTTGGATGCTTTGAATTACTGCACAGTGAGGTCACACTGAGCAGTGAGGTCACACTGAGCAGTGAGGTCACACTGAGCAGTGAGGTCACACTGCGCAGTGAGGTCACACTGAGCAGTGAGGTCACACTGAGCAGTGAGGTCACACTGAGCAGTGAGGTCACACTGAGCAGTGAGGTCACACTGAGCAGTGAGGTCACACTGCGCAGTGAGGTCACACTGCGCAGTGAGGTCACACTGAGCAGTGAGGTCACACTGAGCAGTGAGGTCACACTGCGCAGTGAGGTCACACTGCGCAGTGAGGTCACACTGAGCAGTGAGGTCACACTGCGCAGTGAGGTCACACTGAGCAGTGAGGTCACACTGCGCAGTGAGGTCACACTGAGCAGTGAGGTCACACTGCGCAGTGAGGTCACACTGAGCAGTGAGGTCACACTGCGCAGTGAGGTCACACTGAGCAGTGAGGTCACACTGAGCAGTGAGGTCACACTGAGCAGTGAGGTCACACTGAGCAGTGAGGTCACACTGAGCAGTGAGGTCACACTGTATTAGATCAGTTTATGCAATAAAACTGATTAAATTATAATTTATATGTCAGATTCAGACTCTCATTAAGAAAAATGTGATTTGGGTCACACACACACAAACGTTTGATTTCCATCTCTTCAGAGGACATTACATTGACATTGACTTATATTAATTTCCTGGAGACTTAACCACCACATGTCTAACACTATCCCTTAGCCTGAACCTAACTTAACCCTACACTTATCTTAACTTTAAACTTTAAAGTCTTCACCCTAAAATCAATAAATTTAATTAAGGGGACTTGCTTTGTGTCCCCATAAGGGAGTCGAATCCCCACAACATGACATGTAAACAGATTTATGTCACCACAGCATGAGGAATACCTGGACCTCACACACACAGACACACACACACACACACACAGACACAGACACACACACAGTAACACATTAGCCTTCTCTGGGGAACAGGAAGTGGAATCAGGACGACTGAATGTTTCAGGAACACAGTAAATTGATCCTGAAGGACGTTTGCTTCTCGTCACTTTCTGCTTTCTCCACCACTGAGAATGTAAATGAGATAGAATAACATTTTAAATTAAATTAAATATCTCTGTATGAAATTATTTTTGTTCTGTAATGGAGTCTTAAAGATCTTATTTTCTGAATCGGGAAGAAAATAATCTTAATATACAATAGTAATCAACAGTTATGATCATAATTACAATTATAATATCATAATAATAGTAATACTAATAATAACAATAATAATAAACACAGATGACTTTATCTCAAAAAATGAATTTATAATATTTTTTTACCCTATATTAAAAATAAATGTTTATCTATATCTGCGAGTTTAGTTATTTTAAAATATCAATTCTAGCTCTTTGGCCTAAGCTTGTTCGTTGTTACATTTGTGAGCAGCTGCATATTTTAAAAACCTCTTATAAATAAAAGGTTTGGACGCTGAGATCATCTTTGTTCCACAGACAGATGGAGGCCAGAGAAATGAAAGAAATGAAAGATGCAGCAGTAGATTAATTAGTTAATGGAGTGGAAATCAGGTGACCCAGTTAGCGTGGTGAGGCCTGTTTAGAGGCTCAGATGAATGAACATTAACCCTGAAAGCACACATTTCAAGACGCAGACAGAAAGAGGGAGGCAGAACAGGTAGACAGGTAGTGAGTCATTTATCTTTATCACCTGAGTTCATCCAGGCCTGAATGAGGCGACAAGGGAGAAACCAGGAGACGGACGGCCTGACTAAATACACTTCACCATGTTCACGTTTTCTCCTGATAGTGATAGTGAATGATAAATCATATCTGTGGTAAAAATAATTAAAATTAACAAAATAAGGGTTGTCCTGATCATGTTTAATATTGATTATCTACCGATACTGTGTGAGATTTGATCTCATATAACAAGTGCAGCTTTCTGACGGCAAACACTTTTCATGAACCACTTTCTCCAAATCCTGAAGGTTCTGGTTCAAAACTATTGACTGATTCCTGACAGGAAGTGATCCTGACAAGATGTCTCACTCTGTTGGAGTTGTTGGAACTACAGAAACACTCTGATTGTACAGCAGTGTTACAGAGTGGATCTCTTCCCTCACAAATGATCTTTGGTTGAGTACAGACACAAAGGTTTCACTTTGTCATCAAGTTAGTCATAGAATGAAAGAATGAATTAGTAACAGCGGATATGAGCTGCAGCAAAACTAAGAAGGAGAAAGTTAGCGTCTGAATCTAGTGAACAGGTGTATTTTGGCAGCACTAGTATTTGATCAAGTGTGGATCCTTTCCACAATTGATCTTCAGCTTTACTCTAGCTGATATGATCCAGTAAGATATACGATGATCCTCAGGACTGGATGTTTAAAAATAAATGTATTTTATGATTTTAGGTTAGGTTTAGGTTTAGGGAAAGATCACGGTTTGGGTTAAAACTACTACTTGGGGACCTTCATCGTCAAGGTTACAATAATAACCAGCGATTTGAAATAAAGGTAAAATTCTCTTCTTTAATCTTTGACCTCTGACCTTTCACTTTAACTTTTAATGCTGAGCATACACAGTGATTCATGTTCATAATTCCTGAGAAACAGTTTAGGGGATTTGTACAACATATTTTATACACAAAGACATTTCAGAATGCATTAAAACCAAACAGGAAACACAATATATAACATTAAAACATGATTCAAATGAGGAAAAACTGAGAGAGAAATGTGAGATTATTACAATGTAAGAAAAAAAAAAATAGAGGACCAAGAATTGAGCCTTGAGGAACTCCACGTCATATTAGTGTTTCAGATGTATCAGAAAATAGAGAAACATGCTCAATAAAATACCTGAAAATCAAGGTTAACATCTTTAAATGTGACATAAACAGTTTTAGAGGAGCTATTGAACTGCTTCATCATTTGCATTCATGTAAATATCAATCAATTATCAACATATCGGAGCCCACAAGTTTATAATGTGTAATTTTGTGCATCTTTGTGTATTGTGTTTTTATTTGATATACATGTGTTTTATGGTTAAAGAAGCTGTTAATCAGTGGATCAATACAGCTGCATCTTCCTAATTAGCCATTTGCGCTTCATGAGAAATAAACAGACACAGTTGATTTAAATAAATATTTTTTTAGTAATTTAAATGACGATTAGGGGATTATTGTAAGATTTGTTTGGTGTCATTATGGTCATAATAAAGGAGGTGGTGGAGCCCAAAGCCCAAAATTACTTTATCTACTTTACTAGAAATGACATAAATACATGTTGGAAAATAAAGCACATTTTAATTATACAACCTTCAAACTTCTATGAAGAATATTACAAGAAAACCTAAACACTAAACAATGCAAAAATAAACAGGTTTATAGCCTTAAATTAATCACAGATATAAACCCGTTCACCAATCAATACTCAGTGGAGGATCCCTGATTGTGTAGAGCAGATCTGATGCTTATTGGTGTGCTTCATCAATACCTGATCAATACATTGTTAGGACTGTGTGCTGCCAGTGAAACAGATGAGGTGGTCACTGATTTTGTTTGCTCTGAGGTTGTGTTTGTGGATATTTTGGGGTTAGTTTGTGTTTTAACCTTTTCAGGGTGGCTGGTTCATGGTTCCTGAACATTTTGAACTGAATGTTCATATTCCCTGAAAAATGGTCGTTTTACAGACTATTTCATATACTCCAAAGTTCAAAATTCAATCTATAGATTCAATATTTGAATATTCAGCTGTGGAAACTTATTATATTATATTTATTATATTATAGTGTCGCTTGCACCTCTGTAAAGGTGTTGAACCTCACTGCTGTCACAGTAATACTTTCACTACTTTCTCTAATCTACTATCTGCAATACTTTCCATGTTTTTATAGATAAATTAAATGAACCTTGTCTTTAACACCTTATTTTTTCTTTTAACTCGATGTCTAATAAATCAGCTGACAGGTTCACCTCAGTGCAGGTACAACGTTTGACTTTAACCTGATTGTGAAGAAGAGCCTGTTGGTTGCAAGGTTTTCATACGTCAGGGAGTGTGCTGGTATGAAGACATTACGAACACACACACATACACACACACACACACACACACACACACACACTCTCTCTCAGGCCGCCTGCCAGCCGCCACCCGACCAAAAGAAGAAGATTATCTATTGATTCCATGACTCATTGCATCCTGGGAAAACAGTTAGATTACCCAGAGTGCCTCAGTGCTGCCAGCTCCTTCAGCTCACTGGTGGAGAAGGAGGACGCTGCTGATTAAACTGATACTGAAGGTGAAATTGAGATTTTATTTCCAAAACAAAGCTAACTTTAAAAAGAGGTTTCTTTCTGCTGTGTTTCTTTCTTTGCTTCAATATGTACTATATACAGTACATCTCAGTATATATACGATTATACTATGTATATAATGTATCATGCTCCTCTTTAACTGGTCCATATTCAGCTGTTAGTGGTTTTCTGTCATTTCTGTTCTGATGTCAGATGTTAAACATGGTCAAAGGTCCAAAACTTGAGGTGAACGTTTGTGGAAAAGCTGCCTGTAAGACATAAGTCAGGGCTTCAACCTGCTCTGGATGCAATGTCTGCTAAGGTTGTTGCTAAGGCAGTTGCTGAGGTTGTTGCTAAGGTGGTTGCTAAGGTGTTTCCATGTGTTGTCACGTTGTTCACTCTCATATTTCGTATGTGATTCAGCTCCAACATGTACGGATGGATGTTGAGAAGTTGACATTTGGAGTAAAGAAGGAGAAACAGAAGTGAAATCCTGCTCCTATAGTTTGTTCATGTAGAAGAGACAGGAGCTAAAACGTCCTGTTTGAGACAGAGGCTGAACTGAGGGGCTGCAGAAAGGACCAGGATAAGATCAATGAGGAGGTTTTAACTGGAAACCATGCAGAGATATTCAGTAGAGACACAATAGAAATACAGAGCTGGACATGTGCAGGATGGTATTTATCTATTAAGCTATTCTTGGGTGACAGTCTTTGTTTATATATGTAAATTCATAAAAACACCTTTGCTCTTATATGTATCAGATAAAAGAGCTTTTTCTGCAACTAGATTTGAAATTACAAAATTTGGTTCCTCTTCATGAGTTTAATTCAGTTTGTGTTTTTAGGGGATTTTCGAACAAGTTATTGTTTCAGTCTCATTTATTTGATCGCAGTTACTATATTTGGAAAAAAGGTTTTGTACTGAACATATCACTAAAATGTTGAGTCAAGATGAGCCAGAATATCTGATCAGCTGTTTCATTGCTGCGGTCAGACAGCTTGTGGTGTGTTAAAGCATCAGTCAGGTGTCCATATGAACAGTGACTGTAATCATTGCTCCTGTTCATACTGGCTGTTCAAAGATCTGCTTCAAATGTGCTTTCAGTGTCAGTGATGGAGGTTCAAATCCACAGTGTGTCCACACAGTCATTTAAAGTAGATGTGAAGCTTCTCTGAGGCTTCATCAGTGTGAGTTAGTCATATCAAGTGGATATCTGACACATTTACAGTCTGTTTAGCATCAAATTCCCTCTTTGTGTTTCCCTGTTGAGCTGTGGTGGAAGTATAGGAACAAAAAGAGGGACTTTGGCTCTAAAAACACTGTAACGTTGAAACATATCTGCTGGATTTGAAGCTTCATATTAGCTTCACATCAACTTTAAATCCATGTTTGTGGGTTTAGTCTCCATCACTTCCATTGTAAGTGTATTATGAAGGGATCTAATGGTCAGTATGAACAGGAGGATGATTACAGCATTTAGACTCCTCACTATAACCAAAGTTGTCTAAACCTTAACACACAAGACTCATTTCTAAATTACGTCTTTTTTTGGACTCTCATCTTTTCCCTCTTTGCTTCTTTCTCTTCATCTTCTTGTTCCTTCCATTATTCTCCTTCTTCCTTCTCTGTTATCTCCTCCATCTTGTCTTCCCTCCTCCTCCTCTCCGCCCTCTTTCTTTTCTCCCCTCTGCTCACATATTTATCTACCTCCTCCTCTGTCACCTCCATCAACCCCTCCTCCTCCCTCCATTACACCTCCTCCCTCTTATTTTTGTCGTCTCTTTATTTCCTCCATGTGTCTGTCTAGTCTCTCGTCAGCAAGCGACACCAAGTCAAAGGCAGTTTGAGTGTTTATGTATAGTGGCAAAAAAAGACGT